>JAIXND010000621.1:19628146-19686747 GCA_023646645.1 Varanus salvator macromaculatus | reverse complement strand
GAGAGAGAGAGAGAGAGAGAGAGAGAGAGAGAGAGAGAGAGAGAGAGTTGAGGGCAAAGGTTTAAAGCCATCCTACCAGCCACACTAGCATCCCAATCTGGATGGGCCTTACTGTGCCTCCTCTGGAGTAAAAATGGGAACAGGAAACACCAAACTGCTAATATACATGTTTACAATAATGTCTACTGTACCTGATTTCTTATTAATGATGCTGCTTTCCCCTTTCTTTTTTCTGCTGATTTTCTCATTTTCAATGTGTGCTTTGCTTGATCAGAGAGTTATTATTTAAAACTTTTCTAGACAGTGGACTCGGGACAGTTTAAGAGTAAGACACAGTTTTAGAAACATAGAAACAGAGCAAGTCAGAAGGGGCCTCCCGGGCCATCTAGTCTGACCTCCAGCACCAGCCGGCTCTGCTCATGACATGCCCACCATGTGCATGTCCAGCCTGTCTTTGAACACCCTATAGGCACAGACTTGTCAAAAATGAATTCTATTCGAATGTCAAAATAATCGTGGCTGAGTGTATTTTGCTAAGCACTTTCCATAATAACTTGCATGCCAGGTTCAGTGGCACGGCCTGCATACTTCAGTAAACAGACACACAAGGGACTTGGCTCTGCCACTTGGCCGCTGGCAGCGGCCCGTCTCCAGCAAAGTGGAGCAGCTTGAATGAGCCACGGCATGGATACTCAGCCATACGCGTACTGCCTAAATAAGCCATCTGCTCAGGGCACAGCCTCGGCAGCTGTCACTTGCCAGCACTTTGGAACCTGCATGAACACGGAAAGCCCTTAGCAAAACACGTTAGACCATTTTTTTCTTCTAAATGAATTGAATTCCAAAAGTGGGGTGAAACTTTGAACTGCTACAGCTTTAGGCTGTCCCTGAATAGAAGCCAGAAAGTCAGGATCAGCACGTTAAGAAGCACTTATGGTTATCATTGCCCACGCCAAGTCCTAGAGAAATTTTTGCAACCCGTTGTGTTGGAGAGACATAGTGACTAGCTTGAGCAAGCAGAACCTAGCTGTATTTATGTATTAGTAATGTTCAATTACCACCCAGTAGCTGATGTCCGCTGGGTGGCTAGCAACACAACGTAAATGAGAAATGAAAACGCTGGGGGAATAAAAATATTGCCACCAGGTGCTAAAAAGCGTAAAATACAGGAAAGCTTTTCTAGACAGGACGTTCTGCAAATGAAGCGGTTCTACTAAGAAGATCATCTTCCTAGCAGCCATTTTTCTCACATCATCCCTGGACATTTCTGACCACTCTGGACTGACTTGGTTGCTTTCCCCTCACCCCTCAGCTCCAGTTACTCATCTTTAAAACAGGAAAACCAATGATGAGGAAGAACACCTTCAAAGTTTACAGCACAATAAAAAGTGTTGCCACATTATTTTCTTTTTAACGTTACTTTCTAGAGTTACCAGATCAGAAACTTCATATTCTTCAGGAATGGTTGGATTGGTGAAGCCCTCTCTGGTTGGGTGATGGATGGCATTTGCCCCCTGTTATTTCCAAAGCCTTCCCAGTAGACAGTTCAGCTTATCAGATGCATCACCTTACATATGACAGATGAGATGCGATCAGCCCATCTTTCCAACAGCCTCTTAGGAGAAGATGGATGCAAATAGCTCATTAAGCTTCTCTCCAAAATCATTATCTCTCTCGGTTCCCATTCCCATTCCATGATTTGGAAGAGCTCAACATATTCTCTAGCCAACATTCCTGCTTTGTGTCCATGATGACTGACTTTCCAGTCTTAATCCAGGGGTTCTTATTTGCTTGTATGGAACTTGCCATAACTGCTTGTGTTATTCAGACAGCTACATAATAAGGATATACTTATTGTGCCAGTGTGGTGTAGTGGTTAAGAGCTGGGACTGGGACTCAGACGATGTGGGTTCGAGTCCCCGCTCAGCCATGGAGCCAACTGGGTGACTTTGGGCCAGTCACAGACTCTCAGCCCAACCTACCCCACAGGGCTGTTGTTGTGAGGATAAGATGGAGGAGGAGGAGATGTAAGCTGCCTTGAGCCCTTTGTAGGAAAAAAGGCAGGATATAAACAGAAAAATAAATAAATAAATATAATATTATTAATATTAAATAATACAATATATTTATATTAGTACATATAGTATATATTTCCATTTTGCATTCTGCAGGAAAAGGGGTCTTTTCTTGTCTTTATGGATAGTGGAGATGAAAGGTTTTCCTGAGATGGACTTAGGTGTGCAAAAGGGGGGGCGTGTTCATAAAATTCAGCCAAGAGAAATCACAGGCTTGCAGAGCCAGTTTGGCCCATCTGAGTGTTTCATCTGGCACTGACTGGTTCAGACAGCATAATAACCCAGACTCATGGACTGAGTATGGGTTGCATGTGGGTTGTCATTGAACTGCTGGTCCTTCTTGAAACATGGTTATCATGTTGTCTGGACTCAACTATACCAACAACTCCTGGCTTGTTAACTGCAAATGATCCCTGAAGAGAAACCATGGTTTGTTGTTGGCTTGTAAACTGTAGGTTGCTCACCATCCTTTACTACCTTGGCTGGGTTCATACAATAGGCTAATACACGTTCCAACAACATCTCATGGTTGGATGGTGTTTTCCAGAGCTCTATGATCAGCTCGGAAAAATTATTCAAGTTTTTCTGAATTATTTTGGGGAATTTGGACAATATCTGAGTTTTTCAGAGACATACTTGGAAGAGCTTTTTGTCTCTGTTGAAAGTCTTCCAACTAAGACTGTGAAAGAAGAATGGAGTGTCCTCAGCTCAGTTGTCCCTGCGTGATGCCTTTAACTGCATCCTGATGGCTTTGTATTCCAAGATCCACTGAGTGGCCAGAATTCCTAACCTGGATGTTATAAAATATTACATTTTTAGCCAATTCTGAAAAACAGGGTGCCTTTGACTGCCTGGACTTGAGTTTATGAACTTTCAGCTGTGGCAGTGACATGCTCTTCTTTTCCCCGTTTCAATAAAGTGGTATAAACACAGTCTCTTTCTATTTTTCACAGCATGTTCTGCAGGGGTTTATACTTCATTCTTTTGACATTCCGACTGAGTCAGGCTATACGGAATCTTTCACAATTTCAATTACCGTATTTTTCGCTCTATAAGATGCACCTGACCATAAGACGCACCTAGTTTTTAGAGGAGGAAAACAAGAAAAAGAATATTCTGAATCAAATGGGCACATCATCACAAGCACATTCCCCATCACTTCCCCATGGGCTGAACATCTGACAGACTTACTGCACACACATATTCGCTCTATAAGACGCACAGACATTTCCCCTTACTTTTGAGGGGAAAAAAAGTGAGTCTTATAGAGCAAAAAATACGGTACTTCATTGTCAGCAGTAAAGTTTGGTAGTCATGATTTTTGCTTTTTTAAATATCCAGCTGCAGCCCATTGGCACGGTTGCCAATTGGACAGGTGGAGAACATGGCCTGATAGAGACACCAGGGACGGAACTGTTCCATGCTGCTTTGTGAGCACTTTGCACATCAAAAGCCTTGAGATGCCCACCGTGTGAATCCCACCTTGAGATCTGGAAGTCTGGAAACATTTAATCAGATTAATACTTGAGGAAAATGTCATTGACTGATTGTTCTGGGGATCCAGCATCAGATGGCAGTTGTCTATGTTTGGTAAGGCAGGTGGTCCATTTCTCCACCAGCATCCTCTGCATGCCTGGGGAGTCATTTGGGTGAGTGACACTGTCCCAGTTTTGTGTTGTTCCCTTTCTGTCACATGAAGGAGTGGAGGCTGCTCTGGGCTAAATAACTCCACATATGAACACTGTGTGTGTGACCCATTGTCCCAGTTCTTAAACCAAAAGCTGTCTGGGTGAACCCTTAGAATGAGACTGCATGAAGGCCTATGAAAAAGGTAAACCAACATTAAAGTGAGTGTGAACTATAAAATTTGCTCACAAGAGGGCTCCAGAGGCATGATGTTTAAGGATCACTTTCTACTTAATTTGAATGCAAGCACAGAAAAGCAGTTTTGCTTGCTTGGGAATGCTGCCAGGCCAAACCACATGAGAGACGGGTGGAATACACATGAACCCGCTCTCACACATGCAGAAATCCATATCCGTGTGTGACTAAAATTGATCTGCTACCCGTGGGAGATGAGGTGCTGTGAAGTGTTCGTTTTCCTTGGATTGGTGTTCCCATTCTAGTCTATTGCAATGCCATCTTTGTGAATAAAGGAGGCCACTTTTTCAGAATAAATTATCTTATTCTTCTCAATAAAGTTTGGAGAGAATTCAGGGGGCGACCTTTTCTACCTGGGTGGAAAATGAGTGAAGAGCAATGCTAGCATATTTTAGCTTATGTTTCTCCTTCCAGGAAGTAACTGTCAGGAAAGACATTCAGCCTTTTAGAATGGAAAAAGCTGAACAAAACTGCGGGGAGCCCCTGAGCAGTCCGTGTTCTGGGGATGGGACTGTGGGAAGGAGAGAGGGTCATTCTGCGAAACTCAGTGGACCAGACTGGGACCATCAGTGGCTGGTTTTGTCCTGCGAGACTGAGGTTGAAGACCTCAGCTACCTCCTCGAGCTAGGAGTGTTGCTCAGGCCATATTTCCCATCTTGAAAGCATCCTCACCACGATCAAAACCATGTCAATTGTGAAAAAGAATAAGGGCCCAGAGGTAAAAGCCAGGCAATGATTCCCATGCTGCTGCCTCCTCCAGTTCACAAGACCCCCTTCTGTGTCTGCTGCACACCCTTCCAAATTCTTCTGGTGGATCACAGGATTATCTCAATGATGCTTAAAAACTGTCTCTCAAGGCAGGACAGTATTCTCCTCAAGGACTTGCTAATGCTGACCGGTTGATGTACTATGGCTCCAGATGCAGAATTCATGCCTGCGGTGAAATCGGAAGCCCTGACTTGCAGCTTTGGTCTCCAGCAATTATGATAGCCAGTTAGCCAAAGCCTTCAAGTGAATATCCTTATGGATGATGCTTATTTTATTGATTGATTGATTAATTAGATAAATTTCTATGCCACCCCTTGCCAACTAGCCTTGGGGCGGCTTATTTATCCATCAGAATGTCTTCAAAGGTATATGAGTCAAGGATAAAAGAATAGCTGAGATTAGAGGTACAGAAACTGGGGCCAAATCCATCCTTCTGGGTTTCTGCATATGGCCACATCCCCATTCCATGTTCACCAGTCACTGGTGTCTTCTTGACTTTGGTACAGTTCTGACCTCCTGCATTCTGTTAACAATAGGAAGAGTTTAAGCTAAAATATGGTTACTTTTTTTGTAGTTCTGCCCCAAACTCTTTGCTTGATGCCTCATTTACCACTGGGAAGGAGCCTCCAAACGTTTCTTCAAAAAGGAACTTGTCCTTGGTGAGAAAGAGGTTCAATTCCGCTCTTAAATGATGACATGGCATTGGCACACCATGGTCACCACAAACTGTTCTTCAACATGGTGGACACTTTGAGAAGCAAAGTGGTCCTGGGGACACGTTAACTGGCACACTGTGTTTAAGATTTCAGCACAGATGAAATGCGGGGTGACTATTATTCTCTTGCAGGGTGAGATGAATGTTGTTTGAAAGATGGATTGTTTAATGTCAAAAAGGTTGTCTATTGGCATTCTGAGTAATTTCCATGACATATTTATGGGCATATCATTTATAGAGATTTGTGTGGTTTGTATTGTTGCTTGGTTCCTAATATTATCGGGCAATTTAGCCATCTGGGGAGGAAGAAAACACTTTTGATTGATGATAGTGAAAGTTAAAGATGTCAGCAAGTTCTTCAACAAAGAGTCCCTCTGCTCCTACTTGCTGTAACTTATGTCTTCAACACATACCACTTTGATTAAAACCTTTCTTTGCAGTAAATCAATTGCACCTCAAAGAAAAATAAGAAAGCTCCCACCTGCCCTCCAAACTGGAGTGATGTGTCAAATGTGTTTCTTCTGCATATTCAAATTCTGTTTGCTGGATATTAACAACAACAACAACAATAATAGCAGCTAATTATATTACTAGTGTTAGTGGAAATCAATGGTGGTATGTCTCCTTATTTTAGAACATTAATAAATCCAGGTCCAGCTAAGAAAAGTATATCAATATTTACAAAATGTGCGTTCCACTTTTCAGTGCATTCCTTTCCAGTACAAAAACAATCAGATTTTTAAAATAAGAAAATAAATGCCAAGAGAAAACAGAACAATCATGCCAAATGGCTAGAGTGATGGACAGCAGTTGTGAGAAGCAGGTTCCAGGTTCTAGGTCCCACTTGGCTATGAAGCTTGTTAAGGGACTTTGGGATTGTCTCAGCCTCCCCTGCAGGGTTGCTGTGAAGATACAATGAGCGGGAGGGGAGGACTGCATAAGCTGCTCTGGGTTCCTTGCAAAAGGACAAATGTTGAGTTATAAATGTGGAGATGAAGATGATGGCCAGTTAATACTCTGCAGGACAACAATGTTTCCTCTTGGTCTAACAGCTTCCCTTTCTATAAAATGTATAATCAAGGTGGGGCAGAGCAGCTGATGAGCAACCTATAAAATGGCAGGCCCAGAATTAAATACATCTGGGATTTCCAGGAAGGTTCAGCTGAATGAAAAGGGTGTGCCTTTGCTCCTAAAATGTAAGAAGAACACCTCTG
Source organism: Varanus salvator macromaculatus (assembly GCA_023646645.1). Taxonomy (NCBI): domain Eukaryota; kingdom Metazoa; phylum Chordata; class Lepidosauria; order Squamata; family Varanidae; genus Varanus; species Varanus salvator. The sequence goes on along the minus strand of JAIXND010000621.1, from coordinate 19,680,094 downwards.
AGCAGAGGGCATTCAAAGCTATGGAACGAACCCTGGCATGAACTCCCTCCCCACCTAAGTCTTTTGTACCACATCATGCTTCCTTCTGCTGGCTGTATCGCATCGCACCCCCTTCCTTTGCCATGGGTCCCTTCATCTCCTTAGGGCTTTAGCTGCAGCTGCAGCCTCTTCCTTTGGTTGTGTGGTTGGGTGGCCAATGTGGCAAGGAGATGCCCAGCGAGGGAAGTGGAGGGCAGGTGGCCCTGGCAGCTGGTCTCTCCTCATGGCAAGCGACTCAGTGGGAGGGCAGGTGTGGGACACTCCAGAACGCGATGCCATGGGCACGTGGCTCAAGAGGGGCTGAGATGCAGTTCTGCCCCCCAGTGAATCAACTACCAGTGTAGCCCCTGCCTGGCAAGCACTGCTGAAGGTGGGCCATTTCTCCTTGGCTCCCGAGGGAAGGAAGAGCTCACTTTTCAGAGAACGGAAGCCTCTGTTCCCTCGCAGCCCTGCAGCCCTTTGCAGATCCCTCCTCTAAGAAGGAGTACCTGTGGGGTGTGAACTTTGGGGGATGGACGACAAAGCTTGGTTCCACTGGGGACAATTCCCAGCCATCCCTCTCCCAGCATTAGGGAGCAGGTGGGCTGCAGTGGGTGGACTGATGGATTGGGACCTGGGCCTAGTCCCCACTTAGTTGTGAAACTCACTGAGCAATTGCTGGCCAGGCACTGCCTCTCAGCCGAACCTACCTTGCAGGGCTGTTGTGTGGATAAAACAGAAGGAGGCCATATAAGTTGCTTTGATCCCCTTGCGAGAGGACAAAAAGGAGGGGCATAATTGTAGCAACAAGAAGGGCATTCAGAGACTCAAAACCTTGCAATTGTTAGTGTCTGCTGCACTGGTGACATTAAAATAATAAATCCTAATAGTGATAATAATTTATTACAATATAATAAAGAATAACAAGGAAATTGGGTATGCTGAAACAAACACAAACAAACTACAATACTCCTGGCATGTTTCATCCTAAAGCTCTGCAGCCTCCCAGCCAGTTGGAATGGGGGGAATCTGCAAAATCGGAAAACAATCCAAGGAAGGATGTCCAGGGAAAGAGGAAAGAGGCATGACTGTCTGGGGTACCCAGAGAGCTGGTTTGGCTCTGAGGCAGGCTGGATGTGGCCCCTGTGCTGAGTCCTGCATCCCTGCTTTGCCGAAGGAGAAGAACTTTGAACTTCCAGGTGCATGGATCGGGCTGTGAGTCGGGTCCCCAGTGAGGTGACGCAGGGGCGTTTGAGTTCCCGTGCTAGAAGATGGGAATCCTGATGCTGCACAATGGCGAAGGCCACCAGCTGGGTCTCCCATTAAGCTTCTGCCTCAGCCTCCTTTGTGAGAAAGTGCTTCTTTGTCTTTGGCCAAGAGAAGATGTGCGTTCCCGCTGTGTGTACCTATCCTCATGAACAGATCTCCTGACTCATTCTCCTGAATGTTAATGACAGCGGAGCCTGGGTAAAGGGCCTTTTCATCACGGGCCGCTGTCAGTGCTCCTTTGGTAGCTAAGGAAATAGCACGTTATGTGCCTCTGCTCTTTCCTTTTCATATTCAAGTGCTGGAAATAGAACCACAGGGGTAAACACGGGCAGACCAGACACTGAAAAGGAAGGCAGTAATTCTTCAGCCACCCACAGCGAGGAGAAACGGCTGTACTTTGCAGCTGGAGAATTCTGAAGTGGCGAGGAGGGAGGGGGAGTCAGGAAAGAAGGACCATCGCTCAGCACAAGGTTTGCATGGGTCTGAGCTCGTGAGCGATCCCCTGACATCTCCATTCAGGTTTCTCCAGGCAGATATCCCTTTGCTGAAGAACACAGGTGGACTGATGCTTTCTTGGAATATTTTCTTTATCTTTACATTAGTCTCTTTCCTCTTGCAAGGAATCCACGGCAGCTTGTATGGTCGTCCTCTCCATTTTATCCTCACAACAGCCCTGTGAGGGAGTGGATTACCCAGCCAGGAACAAGCCAACCCCAAATACAATCGGTATCACTCTGCAAAATATACAATTGCAGCAAAAGTCTGTTTTCGCAACTGCACTTGTGGGAGTTGCAGGTGGGCTCAAAAGTGCAGAGAAGCCTGCTGTTGTGTGCACATGCGGGGAAAGGCAGTCAGAAGGGCCTCAGCCTGTTGATAGATTTGGTGGGAATTGGAGTCCAGACAGTGAAGGCAAAGCAGTTTTGGAATGTTAGCAAAGGACAACGTCAGGGAGTCTCTGCAGTTCAAGCACCATTGCTGCCCCTGGGTCAGGGAGGCGACCCACCATCCCGTGGGAATGGGGAGATAGCCCAGCAAGGAGAACTGGGATGGGAAGTGACAAGCGCTCCAATTTGCCAGTGGGAGAATGGGAGGTGAGTCCAGTGTCTGCCTAGGGTGTGCCAAGAGTTGAATAGTCTGTCAGATGTTGAGGCCCCTCTCCCTGAGGTGTTGCTGGTTGTTTGGAAGGGACACAGGTGGGAGCTCAGCCGTCGCGGCTGTGGGAGGGGAGGCAGGTGATGGAGAAAGACTCGAGTGGGATGAAGATTAAGGGAGGGCTCAGGAGGGTTCGACACTTTACTCTGGGTGAACTCAGAGACGTTTGACAACAAGGACATGTAGCAATAGGCATCAAGAAAAGAAACTCTGTGCTTTACTCAAAAGAAGGACTGCACATCATGACACCTGCATGGGCTGGAATCATCCCTGCTAGTAACATTTCCTGGTACATCAGCCCTGTGAGCCCTGCTACCACTGCACCACCGAGCAAGGCTCGCAAATGATGCCTTGCCCAGGGTCCCTCCTGCTGTTTAATCCCCACAATGCCCTGGAGTCATGCTGTATCAGGAGTGCTGCGGGGTTTGATAGAACATGTGAGCCATTCCAGCCAGCCGCTGCTGCTCTCTGTTCTCCTATGGGAAAGGCATCTTGGCTGACTTTTCCTCCTTGACAACAAATGGCAATAGTTCCTCTTGAACTCAAGGGCAGATACCTGGAGACCCTGAAAGTTGTAAAAGTCTTTGGTTACCTCTACAGAGAAGGAAGTATTTGTTTGGCTGAAGAATGGTATTATGGCATTAGCAGCATCTCCCCCCTCCCCTCCCCTCCCCTCCCCTCTTGGAGAGTTGTGTCATTTGGAACTCATTCCGAGTCTCATTATGGTGTTGCTGGTTTGTGAAAGTTACACTGCTGCAGTAATTATCTTTGGTGTCTGAAGACTTGTTTAAATATTGAATTTCCTCCTTAGTCTCTTACTGCCTCTCTTGTTAAAGGCCTGTTTTTCAGCTGTCTCCAAAGGACCTGCATTTGATTTTTCTCTGCAGCTGGGTCACTGCCAGTGGCCAACAAGCCTTTGGTAGTGTAAGATGCTCCTGTCCCCTTCCCATATGCCAGTGCATTGCACCTGTGCATCTTCCTTGTGTCTGTGGATATTCCCTGACCATTCATTAGCAAGCAAACGCAGAGCACAAATCAGGTGCAGCTAATGTCCAGGTGCCCAGAAGGACCGGAGAGGATGCATGCAAGTCATAATCCTGTGCAAGTTTGGACTGAAAAAATGCCGACAACTTCCGCCATTCCCAGCTCTTTGTTTTTCAAGACTTGGATGGGATCGCGCGCCATCTGTGCAAATGCCTTTCCCACCCATTATCAAGACCAGCTGAACAGAGGGGGTCAGGAGGCAGGCCAGGTCAACCCTGCTCGGTGAATTTCTCTTCTGCCCCCCCCCCCCCCCGGTTCTTCCATGTGCTTAAGTTTACATAAAGAAAGAAATGTAATAAACAAATAAAATAGTACAAACATTCTGTGTACTATGTGGAGTGAAAGATATGGAAATCCACCATTTTCCCACCCCATTCTAAAGCATCTGTGTTTCTAGATGTGACTCCCACATGTGATTCTATATGATGCTTAGAAATATCTAATATTTTAACTCTTTCTCTCAGAGGAATGTGGTCCACTCTTGCAATAAGCACGACAAGCCACTAGAGGGCAGAGCCCTCCAGTTCATATCGACAGTGTCACATTGAAGCTACATTCAGCTCTCCAGGTTTTATTTACATACAGAACTCAAACTGATTGCCAAAAGTTTGGAGCTGGGTTATTCACAATGTTCCAAAATATAAAAGGAGCCTTCTGCCATGCTTTGTGTAAATTTAGAAATATATAACAATCAGAAAGGGACCGAAATGTATACTATACAAGAAAAGCTTAACTGTGGCCTCTCACACCAATTTCTTTTAGATAAAAGAGGCATGAAAATGAAATGTTGTGAGCTCTACATTTTTGCTAAGAGTAAGGCATAGAGATAAGTGACATCCACCTGCAGTCCGCTTTGACTTTGTTCATATGACAGGCATGGGAATTCTGGATTCCTTTTTCCTTCACACTTACTTTGAAGAGGGCAGAACCAGGTGGCTTGGAGAGAACGGGCCACCTGGCAAGGTCAGCCAGTGATTGGACTGTTCTGACCATCAGAGGACCTTGGCCAGCTAAGAAGCCGAATCCCTTCTGCGTGCTGTTGGTTTCGCTGCGGTGATGTCATGTGATGTCACGTGATGTCACAGAGAAGAGAGAACAGCTGAGTGCTGAGAGCCAATGCACTCTGACTGCAGAGCCTGAAGGGGCTTTCAGGTGAGACTGTCAATCAATCAATCAAAATGTGATTAATGCATGGAAGTTTACCAGCTGTGTGTCCATCGCTCTGCTCTTCTGGGTGCAGGTGACCCATGCTAGTTCCCCTGTTTTCTCACTGCTTCCACACTCTGCCACCTCAAGTCCCTTTAAGGAGGAGAAGATGGTCTGTGTCTTTCGACTGGTACTGCTGCTGGCTGCATATCCTGAGCAGACCTGAATGGAGATCTCTGCTTTGATGAAGGCCTCGTGCGAAAGAAAACCGCTCGCTCCATCCCCTTGGCTTGAGCACTGCTACTAATAATTTTCTAGCAAGTTGCCAGTGCAGTTGGAAGAATGAGGCTGGACCAGTGGCCTGAACTCAGTGCTGGGATCTTCTGGGTCACAGAAAGTTTGTCCTGTTTCCTAGCATGATTTATCCTGTTTAAAATGAGAGATGAGCCAATTTCCTCATTTCTGTTTGTTTGTTATTCTCTTGGTTCACTCTGCTTTCCATTCCCTTTGTTCCACTGTAGATGGAGGAATCTCTGACATTCAGCCTGGGATGGAAACATGAGCAGTTTGCTTTGAGTTTCCATCCCTTCAGTTCCTCTGCATCTTTTTGTCCTTCTGTACTATTTAAAAAAATAAATAAATCAGGGGTCTCATTAGGCGGAATGGGGGCAGGCAACTTCGGCACCTGATTTGGAGTGCCATGAAAGGGCAGTGAAGAATTGGTCATTTAATTTACATCGCTAAAAGTGCAATGCGGTCTGAATGGCCATGGGAGAGTTTGCAGGCCCAGCTCAGAATCTGGAAATGCACTCCGATTGCAGACGGGGGGATTAAGATCTTCGTGTGCCCCACCCCCGTCCACACTGTTCTTTTTCAACCTGCTGAGGCTCCTAGGTCAGAAAACTGACCCCAGAGCTGCAGGATTGTGGGTGTGGATGGCAGCAGGGGAGGAGAAGACTCTGCCCGAGTGCGACGCATCCGGGAGGCATCTCAACCTCTCCTCTTTGTGAGCCAGCTGAAGTCAGTTGTCTAAATCCATTGCGGGGAAACATCTGCATTCTTCCTGCCCTCTTAATGATGCCCCAAATCCTTTAGGTCATTGGATTAAGTGCAGACACACTGGACAAGAGCAAGCCTCAACTCTGGATACAATGCTCTGAGACTGGAGTACTCTACTCCTTTCTGCACCCCAAAGGCAACTGGCTATAGGGAGGAACTTGAGAAGGAGGGGAGGCTTATCACTAAGGAATGGGGAAAAGCCTTGCTGGCAATGGGATGTTCCAGGTCAGATGTATGGTGAGGGGCTGGGAGCACTTAGGATCCCTTGGATTGTGGATCCTGGCCAGGACGGACCCCACTTACCTATTTCCCTCCCCCTACAAGGTTGGTGTTCCATCCTTGCAAAGGAAGCCAAAATGAGGGCTCCTGTATCAGGAAACCCCTTCTGAATTTGGGGCTCTCTCTGTTTTTTTCTTGCATAAATACTTGCCCTCTGGCAGGCTGTCAGGGACTATCTAAGTGCTCTTTAAGGACTTCTCCAGATGAGGAGTTTATTCTGCTCCTTTCCTCAGGTTCCTTCTCCCATTTTCATTGTGGGAGGAAAAATGCATCCTTTCCATGGGGCTGGGCTGGGATTCCCGGGTTTGCATTTCTCTGCCTTTCTATATATTCTATAAAATACAGAAGCAGATGGTGGTGTGGTGACCTAGCTAAACTACAGCAGATTTGTGGCAATACACTTGATTTCTGTTCTGAAATACTGTAGTTTAAAATACCAGACTTGCTTCATTAAAAACCAGCCGACCCAGCCCACCTGCTGCCTCTTCCCACCCACAAAACCCAGCTGAAAAGGCTGGGAAACATGGGATAGGCCTGAAGGATGACAGCAAGTCCCCACAAGCTGATCATGCGAGCACAACAGATGCCTTGTGCAAAGAGACCCTAGCTGCTGAGCCCACTTGCTCTGAGGAAGGGCAGCGGTGCAGGACGGCAGGAAACACACTCTGTACACACTCAGAGGTGGTCATCTCATTACTGTATCCAATAACAGATGGACTCCTGCAGCTGAAAATAATGTCACATCAAACCAAGGATTACCTTAAGAGCCCAGCATTTCCCTTCTTGTGCAGTGCATGCTCTTCAGCTGCCCTCCAAATCCACGTAAGACCTTTCATCATTAAGGAGTTGATCAGGAGTTCATGCTCCCTCTAACTTAGCTCTTCTTTTATACAAAACAGCTGATTGTTTTCCCGGAGTTTGCAACCCTTTTAGAAATCAGCCTGCCAAAACAAATAAAACCCACTCTTAATTTATGGCCCTTATTGTACAGGATGTGGCCGAGCCTGGGAGAGTGAGTTGCATCAACCCTACAGAGCAGCCAGGTGTTCATATAATCCCTCCTTCTCTCCCTCTCTCTCTCTCTCTCTCTCTCTCTCACACACATAAGGAAATTCTGCAGCATCGTCCAGTGCTGCTTTTTTAGCATGCTGGGGGTGGTTTTGGGTGGGAATTGCAGTAGGAAGATGAAGTTAATTGAAAGGGGTGATCAGCGATATGGTGGGGTGGGGTTCATGGGAACGCAGTGCTTCTTTTATTAGCCAGAGAACCTATGCTACCCCACTCAGAATTCCTTGAGTCTTCCCAGCTTAGCTGTACTTCTCACACACAGCACCTGGGGGAAACGAATTTTCCCAACACCACTGTACGGTTTCTCCATCGCAACGCAAAGTCTTTTGTAATGGTTTGGTGTTGAATGGGCAATTGTAGCCCATCTGTCCTGCTCCTGGTGCAGAGGAAAGTGGGTTGGACTGGTTTGTCCATATGGATCAGGGCCAGGTATGGCATTTGGGGCCTCGCCATGGGGAAGTGGTTAGGGGAAATGCCACAACATGTGCCTGCACTTCAAAATTGCCACTGTTATGCTGGCGCTGATCAGTCGGTCAGCTGGGGCTGATCAGGTCTCTTGTGCTTGGAGATTTGGGATGCATTCGTGGGAGGAGGGCAAGGAGCAAGCACAGGCCCAGGAATGCCCTGGAGAGAACTCTATTTTTCCCATTCACATGGAGTTTGAGATCCTGCCAGAAGTCTCCAAATGTGCCTCTGGTGGCAGTGGGACCAAGGAAAGACTTCCTCAGGTGATCTTACAATCTGGGCAGACTCACAGGGGAGATGGTGGTCCGATTTGTGGACCCAGATCCACTGCAGCTAGATTCTTTTAGTATGCGGTCCCTTTGGGTGGAGTAGAAGAAGTCACTCCTTCAACAGCTTCTAGTCTGGCCAGCTCCTGCTTGTGAAAATGGAAGAGGCTCTTCTGACTGGGTTTGCATGAAAGGCCAAGCCACCCTGGCTTCAAAGACAGTGGCTTAGCATGTTGTTTTTAAGCCCAGGGTTGCTTGTGGGTTGTTTGTGGCTCTGAAGCCACCCCAACAAGCCATGTCTTGTTGCAGAGCTCCATGGCCATTCCCGAGTGTGCGGTGCCAGACAACACAGCAAGCCCAGCCGAAACCACAAAGCCCAAAAAGCCGTTTGGCCAAGATGGTAGCCAGCCTTGGCATTTGGACAAGCAGCTCTGAAGCAAGATGTTTTCAGCTGGCCTGGTGCTATGCTAAAGCCACCGCAGTGCGCTTTGCAGAACTACTGACTCAGATTCATGGATTTTAGGGCAGATCATCCTACCTTCCTAGCCCTGCTTGAAATGAACTTATAAAGCAATCTTGAATGCAAAGAAAAGAGAGATCAAGTTAGAACAATAAATAAATCAATTGCTTGCCACAAAAGGAACGCGTGGCAGAAAATGTTGTTTTTTTGTTAATGGGGCTTTGATCAATTCAGTCATTATTCTCATTTTAAAAAGAGCTTCTAGTCTGTACCAGCAGCATTATTTTCACATTTTCAGTGAAACAGAATGTATGAAGGGGATTGCACTGGATGGGTCACTTCCATTTCAGTCTCATTTCATTTCTTGGGCTCCATTATCACCAACAAAACCTTAGTTTAAAATTAAAGGTGAGGAAAACCCATTGGGCATACTTTGTCCCAGAAGCATTTCTTTTAGGATATGACTGCACCAAGTATAATTTATTTAAATATTAATTTGGTGTATCCTCTCTCGCCTTCTCCTACCTGATCCTGCCTTTCTTCATTTCATCTTCACAACAGCCCTGTGGAATAGACCCAACCGAGAGTCAGTGACTGGCCGAAAGTCAAAGTGAGCTTGGAACTTGAGCCCATGCAACTCGAGTCTAACTTGAGGCAAGTCCTGTAATGGTTGCACCACACTGGCCTTCGTATTTGTAACGAAGGTTTTCTTTTTTATGCTGACTTTCTGTCATGTGCACACTGCTGCAGAAAAGTAATCTCACTCCAGTTTTGCAAGATTGCTTTCTCCACACCGCTCTTTTGGCAATTTGCATTGGTAAAATTCTGGTCCCAAATAATCATTATGCAATCATATACAGCAGGGCTTGAAAATTTCGCTTGCCCGCTCGCCAAATGCGAATGTAAATTCCTTTCTGGCGAGCACAGTAATGCCCTGCATCCCTGTTTGCAAATGGGACCCTAACCGGGAAGCAAACTCACACGGACCCGCACAGGCAGAGACTTCGAAGCACATGTACATTCGCCCGGGCGCATCTGCTTTCCGCGATCCTCGGGCCTGTCTCTCCACTGGCCCTTCTAGGAAGCAGCCCGCTCTTGCTTTAACCCTTAGATGGGCCGCGAAGGACCCCCCCCCTGTGCTTATTGCAGGCGGTTGGAGGTGGGAGGGTGCAGAGCGGCTGGTGGGGCTCTGGCGTCCTCTGCTCGCCCCCTAAGACAAGCCTGGTGGCTGCTTCTTGGCCTGAACGGAGACAAAGCGAGGCTGGGGGTCTCCACCTTCCTGGAGGGGCCAAGCGATGTGAATTGGGAGAGCTTTTCCTCCCCCCTCCCCCACCCCGCATCCCACCATTTCAGTGCACAGGAAAGCTGGAAGGAGCCAGAGGATGCCATGGGAGGGGGGGTGGCGGAGGATCTGGGGAGATGTCTCTGCCCCACGAGGTTGCACGCTCCAGGTGGAGAGTAAGGTTTTTGCCTGGCTAGTAGGTCTAGACTTGAAATTTTAAGCCCTGATGTACAGGGATGTATATGGCAGTGACTTTTTCCAGGGTGCATCTGTAAAAATGATTTAGGGATGAACTGAAAGGTAGGACAAGCTGCCCATTCCATAAAAGCCGAATAAACTGAGGATTTCAAATCATCTTCACTATAGAAACTAACGCAAGTAATGTGCAACTTCAAAATCCAGGGATAATAAGCTGAGGCACTGACCGAATGCTTGCACACAGTTAGAAAGTGGCAGGGAATCTATGCTGGAAGCAAGAGTAGAGATATGTTGAGCCTGCTCAGGAAAGTTAATTCTGCTGCGTTCAGTGAAACTTACTCAAGGGAAGTGCGGATAGGACTGTAGACAAAGGACTGTTTATGGGGAAGGATGATGACCTGATAGTGCATTCTGATACGTGTTTAGATGGAAAGGAAGTCCTACAACTTTTATAGCGTTTTTTCTTGCATAGGATGGTGCCCTGAAAGCATTTTTCCTCTTCTTTAAACAGCAGCAGACACAAGAAAAAGCTTTCTAAATCTGATAAAAGGTTGAATTGCTCTTGATTGAGACCAGTAAATTATTTACTCTTATGCAATAACCTATTGAAAAGAAGAACAGGGTAGGGCTGTCATCTTGTGACCTCTCTCACATTGTTGGACTGCTATTCTCATTATCCTTCACCCTTGTGCAGGGCTAATGGGAGTTACAGTCCAACATCTGGATTGCTCCAAATGGCCCACTTCTCCAATAAAGGAAGATCTTCTGTTAAGTCGCCCAAATGTATCCGTGTTTACTTCAAAGTCTCAAAAAAAGGTCATTCCCATAAGCTGGCCATTCCCATTTTAAAATGGAGGCATCATGGGAAATTCTCCAGCCAGGTGACCTCTGCCACCAACCTCTGGTCCCTTCCCTGAATGGCGGGCTGCATTCAGTTTGTGGGTCACATGTTGGTTTAGACCCTGGCAGACAGTCCCCCATTAACAGTGTTCTTCGGCATCTCCTAATAAGGTATTTATAGAGCAGGGGTGAGCAATTAGGCTGCCTGCCAGGTGGTTCGGGCTACAACTCCCATAATCCCTAGCCAGCATGGCCAAGGGTTAGTAGTGATGGGAGTTGCAGTTCCAAACATCTGGAGGATACTATGTATCATAGATTCTGGGGAGTATAGTATATAGACCAGCCCTATTGACGTACCTAACTCTGGTTCATGTTGGAAGGACTTAAGCTTGACTTGCATGTCTTGGGACCAAACAGGCTTAAAGCACAGTCTACGAGACATTCAGGTGCTCCAAGGTCCCAGTTCTGCAGCTGCTATCAGAGAGCAGGACCAAGCACAGAGGGCATTTCTGGAGCCACAAAGAGGCATCAAGTGGAGTGGCTGGGCTGCATTTGGTATGATGGAAGCTTGTGGTACCACCAGGCTGAGCGTCATCCCAAATGAGGGAGCGCCATCCCAAATGTAAGTGCACTTGGATTCCCCAACCTCTCTGTGATGACACTGGTAAGTCCCAGGTCCTTTTGGCTCATTCCACATGACTCAGTCCAGTGGCTCTAAAAATACACCAAAATATAAAACAACTCTTCAAATTAAGGAGAAGAACATCTGAAGATAATATTAGTGCTTCTCCCAGTTTGGAAATGAAGTCTGATTCCTAATAGTAAGGAGTGGGAACTCCTATTTTGAGAGAGGCAGATTGGCCCTATGCCTGGTCTATGATTTGATTTAGAAGTATGGAAAACTCCAGATGCCACAGTTACATATTGCTGGACCTCCTTGCCTGGAAATTATCCATCTATTGCTTTGCCGGTCTTCTCTTGCCTATGAAAGTTCAAAAATGGATGGGTTAGTCTGGAAGGAGGCTCAGGGCACTTGGACTGTTTTTCCTGCAAGGAATTAACACGGTCCTCTGCCGATGACATTTCATTATCTTCCAGACTTCCATGTACTTGGTGAAACGGCCCATTCAGACATGACTTCTGCCTCTTCCACACTGCTGCTGCTTCAAGAAGGAGCACCTCTAATCAGATTCCATCATGATTTGTAAAGTTAAAACCAAGGACCACACAAAACCAACGCATGTGTATGTCCCACTTCCCATCAAAAGTGCATGAACTGGCTCTGATTTGCAATAAAGACACTCTGTCCATGCTTAGAGCATTGTACTGCAACTAGGGAGATAAAGCTTCTAGTCCCTCTCATTCATGAAGTTCACTAGGTGATGCTCAGCCTATCATACCTCACAGGGTGGTTATGAGGATAAAATGGGAAGGTGAGCATTACTTAATTTGCCTTGGATTCCTTGAAAGCAGGGCGTACATGTACTAACCAGTTCATCAGTAACCCAATCAGGAGAAAAAATGCATTTTTAAATCTGCTATGATATTGGCATGAATGGAAAATTATATGGTTGGGTACCAAAATCAAACTGAGTTTTAATACTAGGGAAAGGTATTCTTCCAGCGATGGCTTCAATATTTTTCTTATGCTAATTTATGCCACATTTTGAATGTCTCTGTATTGTGTTGATCGACCTTGCCTTAGCTAAGGAGAGTTTTCGTCTAAATTTAGGTTGTGGGGTCATTAGCACTAAAGGGAGATATTAATAATCTGAAGCAGAAGAGTAACGGTGCATTGATTTCAGTGCCAGTGAAGGCCTTTGGAAACATTCTTTTGTTATTTAGTATGTTACAGTCAACTTGGAAAACGGGGCTGGACTGGGGAGAGCGCAACTAGTTTCTAATGGCAAAGGCTGGGAATTAGGTTGACGGGAAGTTGGAAACCTCAGTACTCCTAGCACAATAGTTGATGCAAGAGGAGGAGAAAGGCCAAGCTTTGCTAATCTGATGAGGTGCCCCCCTGTGTGCTGTGCGTACGTCTTTTCCAGGAGGGAGTTACATTTTGGTAGTTTGGGAGATTTCTAGTCTACTTCTCAGTTTAAAATCCCCAAAACTGCTAATAATAAGCTCTCTCTCTCTCTCTCTCTCTCTCTCTCTCTCACACACACACACACACACACTTAAAGACAGCCCTCTACTTGCTACTTTTTGTTTATAAGTAGTAAACAAGATAAGGTCTTCCGACCAGATGAGTCAGAAACAGCATTTACTGTATTCTGACATAGTGTAATTTTTGCTTGCCCTGCTGTTCTGCAGAAGTTTCCCAGAACTGCCTGTATCCCAAGAAAGAAATAAGAAAAAAGACACCCAGCCTGCTAAGACAGTTTGTGTCCGTCCAGCTGGCAGTCTAAAAGGCAGAGCCCCCAAAAGGGGAAGAGATGAAGGGAGGAGGGGAAAAAGCTACTAAGACACCAGACCTCAGCCTTACAGGTCTTGCCATTACCAGCTGGCATGGGAACTATTCAGGTAGCCTGATGGAAAATTTACTATGAGGTGATGTTTGTTTATTTACTTATATCCGGCCTTAAAAAAAAAAGAAAAGAACTCAAAGCAGATCACATCATTCTCCCCCTCCTGTTCTCAATCTTATCCCCACAACAAGAACCCTGTGAGGCAGGTTGGGCTGAAAGTCTGTGATTGGTCCTTGAAAGGCACCCGGTTGGCTCCATGGCTGAGTGGGGACTCGAACCCGGATCTCCTGAGTCCCAGTCCTGTGCTCTACATCATTGCACCACACTGGCTCACTGAGAGTTGAGGGGGTGGAAGGACAGGATTGGATCCTCTTTCAGCAGCACTGACGGAAGAATCATAGCTGTCTCTCCCTCTGGTCTGCAGCCTGGTGGAAATTCTTGCTACAAGGATCCTATCAAAAGTGGAACAGAAAGACAAACAGAAGAGAAGAATTTGCTACAAACATAGATGCCTGTGGACGCCAAAATCCTCTTAGCAGCCTTTTCTGGCAGGTGCCACCCAATGCAGCATTGGTGGCTCAGAGCAGTGCATTGTCTCTTGTGGGGTCTCCAAGAGAAGCTCACCTGGCGCCTACTGCAGATTTTTGGCCACAAGGTGAAGACCTAATTTCCCAGGGCGTTCTAGTTGCATCTGTTATTGTATTTCATATCTTTGCACGGCTGCTATGTTTTATTTTGGTTTTTATTTTAGAATATCATTTTAAACTTTTTACTTTGGCATACAATTTTTATTGTGTTGCATTATATTGTTTTAATTGTTACGAACTGCCCAGAGGGCTTTGGGTTTTGGAGAAGGTATAGAAGTGTGTGTGTGTGTGTGTGTGTGTGTGTGAAAGAGAAGGCAAGCAAAGGAGTGAACGCATCCCACCAGGTCACTGATCTATAAAATCCACAACTGGAACATCTGGGACAACTAGGAAAGGTCTTAGCCTGGTATCTAAATTTACTTGCAAAAAAGCTATGTGAGTCCCTACATCGGCTGGGATTCAAACTTTGCTCGCAGCTCAAGCAAGTGTGCACTACCTTTCTGACTCTGGAGAACTGATGTGCTCCTGGCTTGTGGGTCATTCCCCCAACATGTGCATGCATGCTCACGTGCACACACACATGCGTATGTGCAGTGATGCTGAAACAAACCTCTTTCCCCACATTATTAGTAGTGCCAAGGAAAAAAGCAATCTGTATAAGAAAATAGGGGTGCGTGTGTCTGTGTGAATTGGCAGTGGGGCTGTCCAGGAACCCCCTGTCAAGGCTTTGGGGGCCGGCATGTGGCAAATGGTTGCACTTGCAGCATGAGAAAAGTGACCCCCCCCCCCGCAGGAAAAGAATTTTCCATCAGCCATTGTTTGGGCCATAACTGCTGAATTCCCCATATATCTTACAAGGAGATCGGTTTTTCTGAACTCCAGTAGGCTTTCTTTTGAGTAAGTTGCACTGCCAAACTGCCCGCTTGGAGAATGAACCTCACAGCCCAGGTCATCAGAGCATGGGATGTGATAACTCCTGGTATTTTCTGTGCCACACCAAACTAGCTCTCAGAGTCCAGTGCATTTCGGGCTCATAGGTAATCGCTGCTAGGAAGGCTGTTGCCAAAGGCTGGGCGAAGAAACGCCTCTCCATGTGACACTAGCGACGGACCTGAGAAGGGCAATGGCATTGATGCGACCCGTCCGGGCTCAGCCTTCCTTCCGGGCTTGGGCCTTTGTGCATTCCACAAAGGCATGTTCTGCCGGAGGGAGAAGGAGTCAATCTGCGCTATCCCACAGCCCCTGTGTGGCTTCATCTGCTCCATGCTTGTGTGCATTCCACAAGCATGGAGCTCTGCTTGGTTGGAGACCCTCTTTATTCAGGCTCCCAGATCAGATGGAGTAATCTGTGCATGTGCAACTTAAGGAGGTACATTGTAGATGGGCCCACCATGAATGGGTCATCTCCACCCCATACATGTGTCTCTGCACAGGACGTCCAAGCAAAGTTTTGTCAAGCCCTTGCAGACTGGAGGCAAACTGTGGCTACCCAAATGTTTGACACACAAGTCGCTTCAGTCCAAGCCAGCATTGCCAGAGGGAGGGTTTGGGGGACTTCTAGACCAAAATATCTGGACAGCCTCCTGTCCTTCACTCTTCATTAAAATCACACATCTGGAACTCATTTGGGCATGATCCTGTGCGTCAATAAATTCTTTGTTTGGTCATAGACCAGCAAATACAACACAAAATTATAATTAGTTAAAATAAGGAAAATACAGTAATTCTAAAATTACAGTTAATTAGGATAAGAAAAATGCAATTATTCTAGTAAAAGGCTAGCATCATTTAGAATTGATTCTACAGAAGACAGTACAGACTATTGGACAGTACTTGGCTGTGGACAAAGAAATAAAATCAGATTAATCATATAAAAGCATATTAAGATAAAAAGGATCAGAATGAGCAGCGTTATTTGTTTTTCAGCACCAGGCGAAGACCTTTTTATTCAAATTGTATTTTAATTGTCAATTGTTAATTTGTTTATTTGGTTAATTGTTATGTATTTATGTAGTTGTGTATTGTTTAGTTAATTGGTTATTTATTCTTTGGTATGGTTTATTGTTATTTGGTATATTTAATTTGGTATATTTAATTTGTTATGTGGTATATTTAATTTGTGCTTGCCGAGATGCACCGCGGGGCGGGACGGGGGGAGTTAGTTATAAGTTTAAATGTCTTTGTATTTTATATATGTTGTAAGCCGCCCCAAGGCTTTGTTGCGATGGGGCGGCATATAAAAGTTTTAATAAATCAATAAATCAATAAATATTTAGAAAAGAGTGGGGAAAACAATTCCTAGTGAGCACCTGCAGGCAGAGCAAGAAAGAACGACATATTTCATCAATTCAATTATTTATTCCACGCATGGACACAGTGTCTCTTCAAAGGGGATTTTTTTGTATCTCCTTTCCATAACAGCTGTTGGGAGGGCACTGAATCTACCTACGGATAAAGTCCTTCTGAATTTTGGAATCATTACGCAACTGAGTTATCTGGCTGGTTGGAGGACATGTGCAGATTCTGTGTTTAGTCTGAATGCAGCCCCATCATGTTCAGTGGGTTTGGTAGCCTTCCCCTGCCTGGCCTTGGATTAGGCCTAGCTGGTATTCACGATGGCAAGGAAAGATGAAAGCTGTAGTAAAAAATACCTGGATGACAGCAGGTCTGCCTAGATTTAGTTTGCTTGGGGGATAGAAACGCAGACCATTCAATATTATGCTCTTCCAAGCTGCTTTTTTTAACTGCCATAATTTTTCCTCCTTTAATAATGGAATGAAGCAATACAAAAGTGATGACCAATTTGACATTTTATAGCATGTTTTATTAAAATTATGAAATGCACCCACATCCATCATGGGCAATTTAATAAAAAGACCTGAAAGTGTTCTGAAATGTTTAAATTAGTGCTCCTTCCCGATGAGGATTTATGGTCGTGTTTCCATGGCTCATTCAGTCTCATTTTATGGGGAGTCCGCGCGACATTCATCTGTTTGTAATCCTCCTTCTCACCAATGCTGCATTTATATTTCCTCTTACTGGAGAAAGTCCAACGTCTTTTTTGGAGAACAATGGAAGACTGCTCTTTCATCTTTGAAAGAGCATTACAATGAGATCACTATAAAAATAGAAGCGATGCAAAGTAAGAGTCGTTTCTAGTCACCATCATTTATTTTGGCAAAGTGAAATAAATGACAGAAAAGGTCATTAAAATTATATATATATATACAGAGAGAGAGAGATAAAAAATACAGGTAATTATAATACAATTACATATACTGCATTGTAGGCATATATAGCCACATCCCCAAATTGCTATGTTAAAGAAAAGGGTTGGATAGTACAGCACCATGCTACAACTGTGGAATTCCTTCCTGCACGGCGTTCTACCATGGCAGGGTTTGTGACACCCTGTGGGGACTCAGTGCAGGATCAAAGCTGTCTGATGCTGGTTGCCACAGCTAACAAAATGACCCACCTCCGCAGCTCCCAGGAGCTCTCAGTCCCTTTGGAAGGATTGGCCCCGGGTCCCAGCCTGGCCCCTTTTGTGTGGGAGCTCCTGCAGTTCCTTTGGGTCCTTGTAATGCTGGCATCCAGGTGGCCCTGCTAGGGAGAAGCAGCTGGTTGCAAAAGGGAGGCCTTTGCCTCTTGGGCCTGGGTAGGATGCAGTTCGGATGGTCTGGCTCACTTGGTACTCGGACCCGAACACCCCTGCCCCACATGCACTCAGAGTACCGTGCCCTATGCTGTGGGGAGCGTGGTAGCCCAGTGATGCTTGTGATCACTGTACAGAAATGTAGCTGTGAGTCTATATGGATGCAGAGGTAGAAAGAGAAATGCATGGAAAGGGAGAGTGAGAGAGTGAGACATGGGTGTACATAATTATAGGATTGTTATGCTCTTTCATTTACTTAAGAAATACTCTGGACAGTGATTTAGCTGTACTTCAAAAAGGCTGAATGCAAACAAATGGTTGATAGAAATGGCGGTGCTGAAGAGGGAATTCTAAAGGAGTCGTGAGCTGCAACAGAGTCAGCCGCCAGCTGCACCAAATCCGCTTCTCCTGAAATGCTGGAGCAGCACCATGTGGGGTGGCAACTGAAATGTTGGCCTGGGGCTTGAGAGGGCCCTGCTCCAGGCTTCACCAGCCATGACACTCAGCAGGTGACACGGGCCTGTCATTGACTCTCAGCCTGACCTACCTTGCAGGGTTGTTGTTGTGAGGCTAAATCGGAGAGTAAGCGGAGTCGTGTATGCGGCACTGGACTCCTTGAAGGAATAAATCTAATAATAATAGTATTTTGTGGGAAATGAATGTATTAATGATATAAATATATAAGGACATGGGAGATGTGCATACAGAAATAGAAAACGTCTCTTGATAATGTGGAGACTCAATTGTGGTTCTGCTTCTAGTTTACAGCAGAAAAGCAAGCATTTATTAATGCTAGGAGCAGCCTGGGATGATTTAAAAATGAATCTTTGAATCGGGCTGAAGTAAGGAGAATTACTTGGGATTCCCCTCCACCATCTCTCAGTCTGCTTTGGCTTGAATAAATGCAAGCATTTTTGGTGTCATGACAGCTGCATGGGCACTGCTTATTCAAAGATGCTTTCTTCGCGTGACTCACCAAAGAGAGTTCAGTGATGTCAACAACCGAGAGTCACGGGCTGCTGTGATGAGCAAACAGGTGGATAGTGGAGGTGATGTGTCCTCCCAGAGGATACCGATTTGGGGACTGGAATGATTTTTTTAAATTGCCAATTTATATATGTAGTTGTGGATGGGCAGCAGGTGCCTTCTCTGTACAACATTTTGGGATCACTTTGTGGTTTGCAAGGTTGCATTCAGTTGATATAAACAGCATTGATTTTTTTTATAAGTCTAAGCTGGGAGCTGTCACCTAAATATTTGGCTCTGACTTTTGATAGTGCTCAGAGGTTCAAAACAAAATGGTAAAGTGGGTTCTCAAATGTTCAAAAGCAATTCATCTATCTAGCAGGATGTCCTGGGCTAAGTCAAACCATCCATCCCTCTTGCTCTATTTCTATACCACCCTTCTATATTAGCTGCATGATTCTCTCAGTGCTTCTTCTCAGTTTCTGAAAGGAACCTTTCCAAGAGCTTCTTTGGCATTCTCCCCTTTGCTGATCCCTCTCCTCTCCTCTCCTCTCCTCTCCTCTCCTCTCCTCTCCTCTCCTCTCCTCTCCTCTCCTCTCCTCTCCTCTCCTCTCCTCTCCTCCCTACTGAAAGGAGGAGCTGAGCTCTAACATTCTCCATATGGGATGCTGTAAAATTTTGTCATGGCGGAGTTGGCAACAAATGCCCCCATGGAAGACAAACCACAGCTGTTCTGAGTTGAGCCAAACTGCCATCTTGACATGCTTTTATTCTCAGACTGTTCAGAGAATACAACCAGAACAGCCACATCACACTGGGCATCAGCCACATTGTAAAGGAGGAAAACCTTAGCAATCCCCCATGCTGGTTATCTTAACCCATGTTCACAGAGGAGAGATCATCCTGCAGAAGCAGTGGTGAAGATTGGGTAGTTTGGTCCAGCCCTTGTTCAAAGACTTCCTAAATGGCCCATGCTTTAAAAAAACACTTGGGAAAAGCTCCCATTTCCCATCATGTCACATTCTCTACAAAAACTCACAAATATCATACCTGCTCTGAACTGTGATGAGTGTGGATTCCACCTATTTTTAGCTGTTGTTTGACTCGTACCTTCATGACACACTAGCTGGTCACTTGGGAAAGAGGCATTTTACTCTCGTTGTCCTTGCATGTGGCAGTAGATCGGAAAGCTGGAATATGAAGCAATGTTTGAAAGGCCTCCTATCACGGGATGGAACTCACAACAAAGCAAGCGCTTGGCAAGCCTCGGGGGGCTTTGTTATCGGCCAGCTTGGGAGAGAAAATAGCCCTGGGATCTGCGTGTGACCTTGCATGCTCTTTTATACTCTGATATCAAAATGGAACATGGGAAAATAAGATACAGCATAATGAAACACACACATGCCAGATTCTGTGGATGCTGAGAAATTTGGTTTGATATGAGAAGCTGCAATTACAGTTGGCTTGGGAAATGAATTCCAGCTGATATACCTCTGCTGCTCATTTAAGGCAAATCCGGGATTGGGAGCTATCCTAGGCACTGAGTCCTTCAGGTCTGGTGTTAGTGTTAGGGCAGTGCTAGGACCCCAAGGTCCCTCTGAAATATGTTCTAACCTTTCCATTTTATCCTTTGTTTTTATCACCTTAGCTCATCAGCTCAGCTGAGTGTTGGGGAGGTGGTTCTGGGAAGTATTGCTTGCATTTTCCGCAATGCATCACTCTGAGGTGCTGTGGGAAATTCCAATGGTGGCTCCTGGCAAGTTGGCGGTGATCAGAGCACCACCGCCCTTGATTGCCACATGAGCTCGCCCACACAGGAAGGGGCACACTAAGGGGCAGCTTGCCTGATGCCATCTCTGACCTGGAGATAATCCGATGCTTTGCTTGTCCTACATCCCTTTCTCTTCTAGGTGCCCTATTGCTTATCAGTGGTGTGGTGGTGCCAATGCTCACACAGGTGGGGTGCCATCACTTTCTGATGCACAGAGATGCGGATGTTTTGGCTGCCCCACTCCCCTTCAGACTTCCTTGTTTCCTCTGGGCTGAGATGCCATCCTCAGAATAGCTGACAGGACATTGATTATCTCACCAATACTGTATTGTTCTCTGTTGGGTGTGGTTTGGTCTTGCATGGGGAACAAAGACCCATTTGCTTTATAAAGGCGTCCTCCTGGTCAAGATAAAATCTGCTGGTTGACATGGATAAACCCACCAGTCTGCATTTTAGGACTATTCTTGGAGGACGGCATTGAAGACTTCCATGGGCTGGGCTCAGGCAACACAAAAACTCACACTGAGTATGAGCTGAGTGTGGGTTGTTGTCGAACCACGGGTTATTACTGAAACATGGCTTATTGTCTCATCTGAACCCAGCCATGCTAACAAATTATGGTTTGTTGTTGAGCTGTCTACCATGTGTTGTTCAACCACCATTGGTTGAACACCATTGAGCCAACCACCATTGTTTAGTGCAGCTTGGTTCAGAGAGCACAATAATTCACATTTTTATTACAACCCACAGTTTAATTGCAACCCATACTCAGCTCATACTCAACCTTTGCCTAAAACTAGTCTATAGTTCAAAGTTTACTATAACACCATTGTTTGTCATGCACATACTCCGTGTGTCTGTAGGAATGGATGGTTGCAAGTTGCCCTTCTGACAAGGGCTTAGAAAAAGGCAGCCTGGGTAAGAGGCAATTTAACAATAACAAGTTTAAGGCTCAATCTTTTTCCTGAGCTACAGAGAAGCATCAGAATTTGAAATGTGATTTTTAATGAGTCCACTGAAGCCCTGTTAATGTTCCCTAGTCCATATATAACTGCAGATTTCAAGGAGATTTATAGCCAAGCACTCCTCTGATAATATGTGAAGATACTTTGGCATACTATAAATAATAATAATTTTTTTTAAAAAACCATGCCCGGAAGTTTTCTATTTCCACTGAACGGCAGGTTTTAGGGATATATGTCATACAAACACTTGCAGAATATGATCAGTTAGTAAAACATTAGTGTTTAAGTTATAAAAAAACCTCAGCTTATCACTAACTCATGAAATAGCCCTGGCAAAGGTCATTTATGCATCAAGATTTGATATTCATCTAATATACAACCTTATTTAGTGGCTGGCATATTTGGGTTTTTCATAATATTCCCATATATTTTATGAGTGTTTTTCAGCAGACAGACGGATACTGGGAGTAGTTCATGAGAGTTATATTGGGTGGGCTAGTTTCTCAGTTTACTCTCCTCATAAAATTCTTAAAGAATGTGCAGCAACACAGCTGCACAAAGTGATACTTTGGATAATATACAGCCAACCTGGCTGGCTACTGATAACTTGATCCTCCCTCCGTTTGTCTAACTCTCTTCTGAAGCTGTCCAAATGGGTAGCCGTTGCTACAACCTCTGGTGACATGGGAGTTGTTCTTGGCCTAGGACCACAGACAAATTCCACTCAGAGTTGCTTCTAGTTCCAGGTGGACTTCTGACTTCCCTGGGTGACCTGCTTCATACGAAAGCAGGAGACGTTGATTCTCTAGAGACAGCCTTATCGTTTCTCTGAAACGCACGGTGTGAAACAGAATTTCACACATGACGTGAAATCCTTGTTTTGTTTCATTCATCATTGCTTCCATTTCCATTTGTTATTGCCTCTTTCATTTCACTTCTCTTATGCTGCTGATTCATATGCTTGCTTGTTTTGATTCCCGTCTCATTCATTTTTTGTTTCTGCATCGATTCTAGTGGGTGCCTAGCCTGATTTCGGATGCCCGAACCTTGGGTATTTTACACTGAGATTGGTACCGCTTTTTTATGTACACTCCCTCACAGTGCCAAACCTATTTCACACCAGCAATGGGCAATTTTAAAGAAAATTAAAGGCAAGTGATATTCTACACATTCCTATTACAAGTGGGACGGTTTTCTTGTCACCGTCAGAGCTTTTTCAGAGTCCCGCCTGCCCAAAGAAGCATTTTCAAGGATTTTGTTTGGTCTTCATTTTAATGTTAAGTGAATCAACTTGATCCACACTTCCTGGACCAATAATTATCCTTTTGTTTTCCTTGCAAGCAAAGCCTCAGACTGAATTGCAGCATATGTGTCTAATTTATTATCATTGTTTGGTCTCACTCTTTTGTAATCTCTGTCGAGGGTTACCTTTTTTTAATTCCTTTCAGACAGAACAAGCAATCCATCTGAAAAGAAATGAGGTAGAATCTGTAAAAAGGACACATGCTTGAAAGTCATATAGGCAGCCAAATTCTTCATGAGTTGGCGGAATGTTCTGGAATTGTCAAATACAAAGTCATGTGTTGCAGCATGGGGCATCAAATAGACTCTGATCCAGCCAATGCCAATTGTTTTTCAGGGTCCTGTTGCTTAGGTGGGAGAGGTAAACATACACTTGAATGTCTATGCATGCACACTTTGGGGGAAGAGAGGGTACAGAGGGGTAATTTTTCACCTATTCCCTCTCTCAGACCTCCAAGCAATAGCTTAGACAATAGTATTTGATGATTCTCTAGAGGAGTGTGAATCATTCTTGATGTTGAATTCTCTGACCTGGAATGCAAATCGCAGTGTCTCTCTTGAGACATTAATCCTGGGAGATGTCTCTTGTTGAAATGTTTGGCTTAGCAGGCACGGGACAACGGACACTGATCAGGGTGAAGCTGGTCATGCATAACACAACTAAGATCCAGTTGTGCGTCACTGAGGTGGATAACCTGTCTCTGGCTATCCTGTCTCACTGCAGAAGAGTCTCAGAGCACTGACTTAGTGAATCATTCATTACTTAAATCATTTATACTCCTGGATGCCTAATTTGGATAACAAACCACACAGGCATGCAAATATAAAATATAATTAGGTAATGAAAGAGGGAGAGACAGGACAGAAAACCATAATAGCAAGCAAGCCCCATGATAACTGAAAGAAATGAACCATGCTGGAATACAATATTTAACTCCCTGCTCTGTTAGAAGGTCTGTTTTTAATCCGTTATCTGAAGAATGTAAGAACACATGAAGCTTCTTTATCCTGAGTCTGTCTCTTGGTCCATTTAGCCTAATCTTGTGAGCCATGACTGGCCAATCTTCTGCCCTACTTACAGGTGCTGGGAATGGGGCCTGAGAAACCCTTGAGCATGAAAAGCTTGTGGTTTACCAGTTTGCTGCAGCCCCTTTCCTGAAGGAGTCATGTGTCAAACAGATCTCTCCAGAGACGGTGCTAGGTGGAGCCACCACCAAAAAGACCCTGCCTTGCTGGCCATCCCCCTTGCCTTAGAAGAGGTGAAACATACAGCTGTGCTTCTGATGATTAGATGAATATAACAGGTTCCTTTGACTGCTTCTCCTTACAAGGGATCCCACCATATTGACAATGATCTTGTCATGGAAGCTTATTGTTGGATGGAATGCCCAAAGCAGGATGCGACAACAGTACCCCCGACAGCTGGGCCTCCAGCCTCTACTGAGACAGATCTAGTGAGAGCCCACCAGCTCCTGTGGAGCAGTTCTTATGGAGAGCATGATTTGGTTCCTCTTTCATTGGAATCTGTTTCCCTGGAACTTTCCTCTAGTTGAAAAGGGGGAAGGAACCACTCCTTGCATAGTGCTTGGATCTCAGTTCTGTGAAGATTGCTATCTGCTTAGAGATGCCGTGTGTGAGACAGGCAGCATATAAATGTTTTTAATAAATGAATGAATGAATGAATGAACAAAACTGGAAGTGGACCCAGTGGATTAAAAACCTTCTGTAGGAAAGCTCCAACTCCTCTATACTTGAACCAATGAGAGTTTTAAGTACGGAGCCCTTGCATGCAGTCATGAACCTCCTCAGACCTTCAGCCAAGGATGAACAGTCCTGCTGGGGTGACTTTGTCTGCATCATGGATCCTTTGCTGAATTAGCTTTTGATCATTGGTTACATCCAGAGTTAGCAACTGAACCAGACAGAATCCCAAGGAGAAGGTTTTCAGAGAGGGGAGAGAGACTTTTCCCAAGAGGGAGAAAAACGAGTAAGTAAGCATTAAGCAAGCAAAACAGCCAAAAGAATCACTATGACAGAGAACTTATTTCAGCCCCAGAACTAAATTCTACTGTGGTGAGATACTTGTGGGGGATATTCCAAGGATTATACACATTTTGTTTATCAATACATTTAATGCTTAGTAGTTAGCTTCTATATTGCGCTAGTTTCTCTGCATTGATTTCCCAAAGCTCATTCTTGAGGGATGTGAATGGAAAGCTGCATGCATTGGCCCAGGAATCTGTGCATTCTTCAGATAAGGAAAGCTCTGCAAAAGAGGAATCAGGCGCATGTAACGAACTCAGGAGAAGACTGCCAAATGTTTTATATTGTACCTACACAGAAGTTGACTTGAGGAAATGAAGATTCCCTCCCATGCTTGAACATCCCATGCTTGAACAAGCTTGCTGAGTTGCTTCATAGATTGGAACAATCCATTTCAGCTCTGTCATTTTTTTTGTGGGAAAGAGAACAGTCAAGAACTCTCCAGTGGAGATCTCAGGGATTGTCAGCTCTTTTCTTGCCACCTGCATAATAGAAGTTGCAAAGGAACTCTCAATCAAAATTTGGGCAGAAGCTGGAATCACAAAACATGGTGATGCCTGAAGCACTATGAAACATGCTGTCTGACCTACCATCCCCAGCAGAATCACCAAGCGGCTGCTGGGCTCCCTGTACCCTATCTGGACCCACTGTGTTCACATTAGCTTGCCCTTGATTCGTGCCCTCTCTGCCACTCCAAGAGAAGTGCCTGAGGACAGCTATATTTTGGCTTTTCCTGTGATGCACTGGATGTGGTCCTCTTCCCCAAAACGTGTTGCATGGAAGGTCCAAGACCCGAAGATGGGATTGGGCTCCTTGGAGAACATTCATGCTTCTGGAGCTGTCCATAATGCAAGAGTAAATAAGTTCACCCTTGATTTGACTCTCAGGAGTCAACTCTGGTCTCCCACATCATCTCTTTAGGGTTTGTTTCTCCAGATGGTCCTCCCCGCTTCCCCCTCTTTTTATCTGAGAGGGGATTTCATTTTGCAGAAGCTCATGTGACGACATTCCAAGGAAGAGCAAGGTCGAAGCCATAATGGATCGGGCTGAAAGAAAAGAAAGAGGTAAAATTTTGGCTTAAGGTTCTTAGTGCAAGGAACTGCACCTTAGGAGTGATGCTACAACTTTGGAAAGGTGGGAAACACTTGCAACAATGCATGAAAGAGGGTGGAATCTAGGAAAGGGAATGGCCCCAAAGGCTGGGACCCCAGCTGGGCCATATCTAACTCCAAGGCCTTCATGTCTCTGTTTTCTGGCACTTCTGCAGCTCCCTCCCTCATCCTAAAGCAGAGAAATGCCTCTTCTAAGGTTTTTGTACTGGCAGTAAGAACCTTACACTAAAACATGCCAGCACACTTGCTGTTTTACCTTCCCCTTTTGCCTTTGGCTGTTTTTCCTTCAAAATTTCCTTCTAAATACAAAGCCTATTCATGCAATCAAGGAAGCTGCAGCCCATCAACCAAGGGGAATGGTCCCAAGACCTAGTCCAGCACCTGAGCCCAGGTGCCACAGCGGCTTCCGCCTTAGAAGGCCAGCTGCTGCTGCTCGTCCTCAACCTTGTACGGGTGGCCAAAAACCCCAGGAGTTCTGTAGGAGAGCTTAGTGCCGAGGCTTGGTTATTTTGCAAAATCCTCTTAGGCTGCCAGGCATGACTGTGCACTTGCCACAAAAGACACAAAGGACTGCACACGGTGCTTAATTGAATCTGCAGAGGAGTTTGCAAGGACAAAGGGGGGACACCTCTCCCTCCACCACTCCCTGCGCAAATCCAAGTCATGCAGGAGAAGAGAACCAAGCAGTTAAAGAGATGAATGAGGCCACTGTGGTGGTGTGAACCATTCACACTTGGTTTCTGGTGCCACTTCAGCAAAGGAGAGAAGCGACTTTGCCACACAAAGTCTGCTGTAGCTTCAGCCAACCGTGGCCTTGCCTGTCCCATTTAAGTGCCCATTTCACGTAATGCTTGCTGCACATCCGGTTGTAATGCAGATTTATTTTTTGGTGTGCTAAAAACATTTGAGTTGCAATAAAACCCAGGGGGACCCCAACCGAGACAGCTGTTAGATTTAGCAACAGAAGAGAAGCAGCATTTGCTGGGTTTCTGGTTGCAAGGGCTTCTTGATGCATCGGAGATGCTGACGGTACAAGATGCGGGTTTCTGGTGTTACCTTCAAACACAGCTGTGATGAATTTTCTGGAATGGGTCTGAAGACAGACTGGTCCAAGGGGATCTCTAGGACACACCTGACCCTAACCTTTTCCCCTTGCACTGTGAAAGTGATATGGAGGGATATTGTGATACAGCAAAATGGAAAGCAAAGGTTTAAGCATCCATCCCCTAGACTAGTGGTGGTGAACCTATGGCATGCATGCCACATCAGGCACACAGAGCCCTCCCTGTCAAAGCACAAGCCAAGTCACCCCAGCAGCTGAGCATCAGATAACAGTGCACATAGGGGCCATGCGCATGCTCGAAAAGAAGTAGTGGCGCCAGGCTATGACGTGATGAGCCGTGACTTATTAGCTGCGACTCGTGCAAGCTTTCACATGGCCAGTCAGTGTGCTGCCAAGGATATATATATATATTTGCTTGGATTGGCTGTGAGTTTTAATACATTCATTTTTAT
The DNA here is from genome assembly GCA_023646645.1 of Varanus salvator macromaculatus. Taxonomy (NCBI): domain Eukaryota; kingdom Metazoa; phylum Chordata; class Lepidosauria; order Squamata; family Varanidae; genus Varanus; species Varanus salvator. The sequence goes on along the minus strand of JAIXND010000621.1, from coordinate 19,653,161 downwards.
TAACACAAGATTTTAGCTTTGAGTTTTCTTGTGAAAAATTGAAATTTCATATCTAAGATTTAGCAAAGAGATGTTTTGATTAAGAGACTGAGATTCTTTTAATGTTGTGCTGTTCCCCTGGCATATTTGAATCTGCAGCATCGTATTTAGTTGTTTTTTCTAAACTAAACTCTCAGTATTCAGGTTTTATTGCCGTGTTGGCACTTTGCAATAAATAAGTGGGTTTTGGGTTGCAGTTTGGGCACTTGGTCTCTGAAAGGTTCGCCATCACTGGCCTAGACCAATCTCACACCCACCTGTGGCTATTTCCTATTTTAAGAAAAGTGAAGAGGGATGTTACATGCATCTCTTATGTAAAGTTGATGATTGCTCTTAGGACAGTATCCAACAGGGTCACTCTGCCAGCTCAGACAGCACCGAAATGTTCTGTTGACCGCCCATTATGCCGTGCAATCCATGTGAAAGCATTTCTGCACAATGGGTCGCACCAGTATGATGTGCAATGGGTTGCACATGCATAATGCACAACTGTGCTTGTGCAAGTTCATTATTAGTATTAGCAGCACATTGCATTTACAGCCTGTCTTTTCTCCTCTTGTGAGGAAGCTAAGGCAGTGTACACAGCTCCATTGTTTCCTGTTTTATTTTCACAGCAGCCCTGTGAAAAGGGTTAGGCTAAGAGTGACTGACCCAAAGTCACCCAGTGAGTTTCATGGATGAGTGGGAACTAGAAGCCAGGTTTCCCATGTCCCCCGCCCATTGCTCCAATCATCCCATGACACTGGCTCTCAGCAGCAACTATTTTTTTACCTGCCCAGAACCAACAGGCAGGACTTCATATGGATATCCTCAAGTCCAAGACATTGAACTCCAAAACCCATTATCCATGCACAATTATATTTGCTCCCAATATTAAAAAAACCTACATCAAAAACATGTGACAAAATACTACAGAATACTGGTAGAATTCCTGCACAAAGACTTTTGAAGTCAATGTGTCATGAAGTTCTAATCCCTAGGGAAAATCTTTTTTTTTGAGTTCTTGTAGACAGTCTGGTCTTGATAAAAACCAAAACAAAACAACAGTGGCAGCAGCAGCAGCAACAGAACATGTACAACTTGCTTTCTCTTTGTTTCCGAAGAACTTCACATTTTCTAATTTGTTGTAATTAAGGGGAATGTGCCATGATACTTTGGCAGTGGAAGGAATTTTTATTGTCATTAAATGAGAAGAAAGATTAAGACTTTACAACATTTTTATTAATTAATTCTTTTGCTTTGTATCATTCCTCTCAACCAAGAAAATTGGCACTGGAGGTAGCCAGCAATTCGCTCAGAGCACAAGAAAAAGAACACTTATAATTGGGTATGTATTAGGGATGTGCAAGGAATCGTTCTGTGTAGAAAGTCAGCTAGATTCCCTGGTTTTGGCCTCCTGGATTCCTGTCCACTTTGTAGTGGCTCAGACTCCAAGTTTGTGGTCCAGAATTGATCCACATGTGCTGTGCAAGCAACACCATTCCTCCATGTTTGCCTTTGCCACTGGAAGCAGTGGGAGGAGAAGAAGGTTGCCACTGGGAGTGGCAGCTGGGGGAGTTGCCAGATGTGCAATGGTGGGGGGGGGTCCATGTGTGTTCATGGACTTCCTTTCGGTTGAGCTCACCTTGAAGGACCAGGCCAAGCATGACAGGAAGTTCACAGATTCTGAAAAGGTTTTGTCCCAGCCTTGTAATGTAAGTACATTGCATTTTGGCTGTAGATTCTCCAGGATTTGGGTAGAAAACTTTCCCAGGCCATTCTACGTAGAGTAAGCTGTGGTTGAGCCTTCTACTCAAAGCAGGGTGATCTACCAATGATCCAGCAGATGTCATACCCTTTCAGTGCATCATCTACCAATAATTCAGTGGGTGTGCCACACATTTGCTTGGGAGGTTTGTTCTGGAACTCTAGGCAGACCTTTGAGTCATTTAGAAAAATAGAAACTGAGTCAAGGACCTCAAGGACTTCCCGTGGAAGCCCATTCCACGCCCTCGGGGTCCTGACTGTCAGGAAGTGCTTCCTGGCATCCAAATGGAACCTGGGCTTCCTGAGCTTTGCTCTGTTGGATCAAGTCCTGCCTTCCTCTGCAGGGGAGAACAGGTCTACCCACCTCCGTGTGACATCCTCTCACATACCTGTATGTCGCCAAATATCCCCTCTGAGTCTCCTCTTCTCCAGGCTGAGAAGACCCAGCCTCCCCTCATACAGCTTTCCTGGCAATCCGGCCGCCCACCATCTGGGTGTTGCAGTCCAAATGTGTTTGAAAGGCAAATACAGTAGTACCTCGGCTCACAAACGCCTCGGTTCATGACCAAATCAGGTCATGAACAAAGATTTCATAAAAATTTTGACTCAGGTTGCGAACTCCACATTGGATGGCAACTGCGATCGTGGCCATCTCCCCATCCCCCCAAGTGGGGAGATGGCCACAATCATGGTCACGCTCGTGCAGCGAAGACAGGCATGATCGCGGTTGTGCTTGAGGGGGTGGGGAAATGGCTGCGATCATGCTGCCGGGGGGGGGGGGGAGGTTGCTGAGATCACGCCCATCTTTCCTGCATGAGTGCACCCGCGATCATGCCCATCTCCCCTCCAAGCGCCCCGCAATTGCACCTGTCTCCCCTCCACCATGTCCAGAATTGCACCCGTCTCCCCCCAGCACGCCTGCGATCGTGCCCGTCCCCCGTCCCCCAGTGTGCCTGCAATTGTGCCCATCTTCCCTGTGATTAAAATATATATGTATTTACATAATGGATTAACCTTATTTATATTTAACCTTATGGGGAAATGTGACTTGGCTCATGACCAATTTGGGTTGTGACCTGAGTCGTAGAACGGATTGAGTTCGTGAGCCAAGGTGCCACTGTAATTGGGCAAGGCTGCTGCAAAGCATGGCTGGTCTTTCTCCCAGGACAGAGGCGCATGTGGAACAGAAGAGCTTGTTACTTTTTAATCTGCTTTCCTCAGACTGGGCTTCAATGGGAACACTGGGGCATGGTCCAGAGTACCACGGCAGCCATGCATTTTCTCTTCTGCAGTTTGCAGATAGAGGCATGGCACTGAGGCTAAACTCCAGTCCAGGACTGTCTTTCTATCCTGAACAGGCCGAACAATGAGCTATTTTATCTCAGAAAGGGCCAGGATTCAGTCAAAGGAGGAATGAACACCCTGGTTAATAGGAATTAATCTTAAGCCTTGGAGATTTCCGGATGAAACCATTTTTGCAATTCACTTAGAAAAAAGGACTTTATTAATGTTTCCCAAGGCACTTTAAATGATGAGAAAAAGAATAGGGAATAAGAGCTAACACTTGGGACTTGTGCTAAAGCGCAACATAATTCAGCTTGTCATCCTAGAAACCGAGCTCAGCTAGAAATGTTGGCAGAGGAGCAGTTGTGCACAGAGAAAGACAGAACTGATGATCCGGGGTGATTGAATGCACTCACTTCTCACTTAGACCAGCATATCTCTGGAGTGCGTCTGCTGAGTTTGTCAAATGGGCTACAGCTCAGAGGTGGATCCATGGCCAGTTGTTCCTGTGGAGCTGTAAGGCCAAACTCAAATGCACTGAATGAGTTTGCATGAGCAGGTATTGGGTTCCCTTGTCTTCTCATGCACTGCTACTAAGCAGATTCAATCACTTACTGCCTGTTTGGTGTTATTTTAAAGACAGCATGGAGCTGATTGGTTTGAGATTCAGGACAGATAAATGCAAGTATTTCTTCATGTAGCACATACTTAAATTATCGAATTTGCTACCACATGATGGGATGTGGCCACAAGGTTGTGATGGTGATAAAAGGGCATGAACAAAATGAAGGAGGAGAAGGCTGCTAGTCATGGTGGGTATATGCTACCTTCAGGATTAGAAGCTACACCTCTCTGTATGCCAGTTCTCGGAGAACATGGATGTGATGGTGTTGTTTCTCTCAGGTTGTACTTGTTGGTATCCACCAAGTGGACAGAATGTTGTTGTAAACCATCCGTGTTGTTCTAAACTGCCCTGAGACGTCAGTGATGGGGAGGTATATAAAAGTTCTAAATGAATGAATGAATGAATGAATGAAAGTCCCATCCATGAATCCTTGCCTATAGGGCTGCATTAATCTTTTTGTAGGGTCACCATCATGGCCATGTGTTAAGGAGAAGTGACTTGAATCACATCCCACCGTTATAGACAGAAAATTTCATCATGACCATCTACAGCATCCCTTCCAGCTCTGCCATGGATGCCAGTTGGGTCGTTGCGATACAGCCTTCAGTTGCATGGCGGCATCACTTGCATGGACGTGTATCTGTTCCAGTGCACAGGCAAGCCTGGGCCCACTCTCTCCTCTACCACAGATAGTTATCCAGGTTCTAGGTAGTAGTGAAACTGGAACTAGCCAGCATTGCCTATTGCTTACTAAGTGCATCACATGAGGGTTTTCCTGCTGTTTGGAGTTGGAAGGAACACAGAAAGCCCAGGATGTAGCATGATAAACTGAAAGGGTTTGTTGGTTTGTTTGCTAGTTAAAGTAACAATAAATTGAAAGTTAGTTTTAATGTCTGCCTGCCTGCCTGCCTGCCTGCCTGCCTATTGTGTTTATATGCTGCCCAAAGAACACTTGGGGCAGCTTGTAAGAAAAGCAACAAGAAGAACACTAATCACAGCAATTGAAAGCATAAAATCCATAAACCATACAACATTTGGCCCTCAGGAGAAAGAATCACAACAAAGCATGGAGAAAAAAGTCAAAACAATGTATTAAAAACTAGTCTAACTTCTAAAACAGCTATTAAATAAAAATGCCTTTACCTGATGCTGGAAAGAGAGCAGCTATGACCCCAGGTGTGCCCCCTTGGGGAGGGGATCCCATAAGTGGGGTGCAATCAGAGACAAGGCCCTTCTTCTTACCTTCCCCCTCCCCACTTCATTGGGGGATGGTTCTTGGAGAAGGACCTCCCTCAAAGATGTTAGTTTTAATGGATTATGAGGCGAAATCCTTCGGCACCCTTTAAGCAGTGTTGAAGGCACCAAGTCTACAAAGAGGGCTAAGAACCATCTTTTATAAAAAAGGACTGCATACATTTTGAATAAACTGCATGGGCTGGAAACAACAAAGGACAGTTACAGGACACAACAGTTTATATCTGGTCAGAAGAAACTTTACAGCTTGTGTCTTTTGAAGAGGGATGTATTCCTATATCACATTAAATGATCTGGTTCCATGGCCTCGCCTCCAAGCTCAATTAGCCTAGAGAACTGATTGCAGTTTGTACAGTTCCCAGTATTTATAAAAATAACCCTAATCCCCCGCAATTTGGCAGGCAGTCTAACTAGTGTAAACTCCTGTTCCTGTGAATTATTGCTTGCTCCAATTCTACGCATTATCCACTTGATTGTGGTAGTGAAGGCCAGCAAAAAAGCACAACATTTCAGTGTGGAAGCCTTCAGTTTTCTTTGGGCCCAAAAATAAACCCATGTTTCAAATAAGAAGGGACTGAATTCCCACGGGATCAGATTGTGATGGACTCCAGAGTAACATGATCAGGGAGGTCCTAAAATAGAACCAGAACAAGTAGGCCCTATGGCTGTTGCACAGTATTCCCACTACCCAAGAAAAGTGCTCTTGTCCCGGGCTGCAAATCCTTGTGCAGGGTCATTCAGGGCTTTGGGGCGATGGGAGTGAAGCTGATAAAGGACACATCCTTTTTTCTTTCCTACCGACCAAGAATGTTCTGTTTAAAGGGGAGGCTTTCCTGGACCCAGAGAATTTTAGCTAGCATTTGGTAGCATTTATAATTTATATTTTGTTATTGGCTATTTATTTAAGTTTTTTGCTGCTAATTTGTTGGTTGCATTTTGTCATGCTGTGCATGTGGTTTTATATTTTTATTGTGTGAAGAGCTTATAACCTATTGATTGTACTGTTTTCATCTGTTTTATTGATTTTATTGATATGCTGTTTCAGCATTTGTAAGCTGCCCAGAGAACCTTCAGGTTATGGGGTGGCAAAGAAGCGGAATGAACTAAATAATAATTAAGATAGCCAGCAGGGGGCAGACACAAAGTTCTGTCGGGATGAAAGACATCCCCTTAGTCCCAGTTGAATGCCCTTCCAACATAAACCACTAGGGTCTTGAGTTGGTCAAGAGACCCCGCTTTGGATTGGGGTGAGACCATCCAGGAAGTTGAGGTAAAACAATCCCCACACCAAAAAGCCCTGGATGTGTGGCAGATGTCACTTTGATGGAACTTCTTGGGCTGTTAGTCCTTTCATGTTCTTCTTTAATCCGAATCTAGCTTTGTCCAGATCGGCAATTATACCAATTTGTTATTTCTGAGGAAGTTCAGTAAAAGCAGATATTGCCCCTTTCACTACTTCATCCTCCTCCAAATCCAACTGCAGGAGTAGCTCCTTAGCTGATGTTTCTGTCTCTTCATTATGTTGATGTCTCAATGTATCTGCTTTATGTCCCTGGGGAACCTGTTGTGGACCACCTCTAGCTCTTTCCTCTTCTCTTGAACATCTGAACTCTGCTGGAGACGTTACTTGAGCGGTCACTGCCTGGGTTTGTTCCATTGTGCCTGTACTGCTGGTTGCAGGAGAAGAGCCAGTGTGGTGTAGCGGATAGAAGGCTGGTCTGGGACTTGGATACTTTGGCTTCTAGTCCCCTGAAGCCCTCTAGAAACTTATTAGGCATGGACTCGAAGCCTAACTTACCTCAGAGGGCTGCTGCTGTGTAGATAAAATGCCAAGGAGGAGAACCTTGTGAGCCTTGCAGGAGGAAGAAAGGTGGGGTGTAACTGTAATGCAAGAATTCCCGGACTTTCTTCACTGTAAAGCTGGGCTAGGACATTTTGCTGCTGGCAGCAAAGGACACAATGACACCCCACATACCATGGGCAGAAACAGACTTGCATGGCCTGCCCTGGCCTGGCCTGTCCTGCCCTGGCAGCTGAATCTTTGGCAGTGGGACAGCACTGAAGTAGCTCTGCCCTTCACATTTCTATTTTTGTCCTGTTAAATTTTCAACTGAGAAACAGACATTCTGTGTCTTAAATTACCGCTAGCTGTAGATTTGATTTAGAGACCCATAAAGCAGGATTCTGTGAAGACTAAAAAGTCTGGCAAAGACCCTCCTATAGATCAGTGACTGGTTATGGGTGCGATTCTTAGATTGCTCAGGCAGCCCAAAGTGGCTGACAGGGCATACTGTGAGTTGTGGAACTTTTGCTATCTAAATATGCACACAGTTGTACCTTAAAGGGCAAAAAGCAGAGAGGAGAGATAAGTGATCAGGTCCTTCACAGAAGAGATGGAAATAGTGGAGATCCTCAAGAATTGTACTCAGACTGGTACTTCTTAGCTTGCTCACAAATCTTCTGTAGTTAGGTATGAGCAGTGTGGTGGTGAAGTTGGCTGAAGATATCAAGTTATGCACTCTGGACATGCACATGGTAGGCATATCATGAGCAGAGCTGGCTAGAGCTGGGGGTCAGACTAGATGGCCTGGGAGGCTCTTTCTGACTTGCTCTGTTTCCAAGCTAAGTATCAGTGGCTACTAGTCACAATGGCTAAGTTTTCCATCTGGTATAGAAGGCAGTGCCAGAAGGAATGCTTTGGGTTCCTTGACCATGGCACCCGATTTCTTGCCAATGGACTTCTGGCAAGGGATGGGTTGCACCTCACGAGGATGGGGAAAAGGTCCTTTGGAGATGCTCTAGCGAGCTTTGTCTGGAAGACTTTTAACTGAGCCGGGGTGGAGGGGGGTCAGGCCCCCCAGAAACTTGTCCACACTGGACAAGTGTGGGGAAAGGATCAGGGCCCTGGGACCAGAGTGTTAAAGGTACTGCAGGGACTGGCAGGACTCTTATGAAGAGGGGGACAGTATAGGGAAGATGGGAGGAAGGAGGAGGCTGGGGACTCCAAGGAAAGGAAGTGGTGGGAAGGAGTTGAGGTGCATGTACACCAATGCTAGGAGCATGGGTAATAAGCAGGAAGAGCTTGAAGCTCTCCTGGGAATAGGAGGGTATGATCTGGTGGGGATCATGGAAACTTGATGGGATGAAAGGCAAGACTGGAATGTAAACATAGAGGAGTACCACCTGTTTAGAAAGGACAGGAAGGGAAAGAGGAGTGGGGGGTGTAGCTTTATATGTCAGGGAAGGGATAGGATGAAGTGAGATAGAATGCAGCACAGATGGGGATTCAGTAGAGGCAGTCTGGGTGAAACTAAGGGGCTTTGACAGGGGAAGGGACCTGACAATGGGGGTATGTTATTGCCCTCCAGGTCAACATGACACCCTGGATGATGTCCTCACAGATCAGATTCTCAGGATATCTCATGGGAGGGTCACAGTAATTATGGGAGATTTCAATCTCCCAGGTATTAGTTGGGAGATTCACTAAGTGGTGACAGCCAGGCTATGTTGTTTCTTAGATGCTATAGAGGGAGGGTTTTTCATGCAGAGGGTCTGAGAAGTGATGGGGGGGAGGGGACATCCTTGACTTGGTCTTGACCAATAGGGAGGAGCTGATAAATGGGGTACAGATTAAGGGAGTTCTGGTGCAAGTGATCACTCCATCCTTTGTTTTGAGATCAGGGGACTGGGGATGTGCAGCAAGTCGAGCACTAGAAGCTGGGACTTCACAAGGGCCAACTTTGGCCAACTGAAGGCCAGACTGGGGAGAGTCTCCTGGAATAGGTTACTGGAAGGCAAGCGAGTTGAGGAGGGGTGGATAGCACTCAAAAGGGAGGTTTTGGAGGCACAAGCCTTGATGATACCTCTAGTTAGTAAGGCGGGGAGGCGGAGGAGAGTGCCGCCATGGAAGCAAAAGGAGGTGGTTAGAGGGATTAGACGAAAGAGGAACCTCCGTAGGAAATGGGTACTGGGGCAAATAGACAAAAGGGTATACCGAGAGGAGGAAGCCCGTTGCAGAAGGATTCTTCGCAAGGCTAAGGCTGATTATGAGCTGAGACTTACAAAGAATATCAAGAGCAACAAAAAGGGCTTCTATCAGTCTGTAAACAGCAAGAGGAAGGGGATTCAGTGACTGATGTGAGGGAACAGGCACATGGGAGATTAGATGAGGCTGGAGACTTAGGGGCACAGATTAGAGTCACTTCACTAGAAGTTGAGGGGCTCCTCAGGGCACTGGACTTTACAAAGGCACCAGGCCCTGACGGGTTACACCCAAGAGTACTTAGAGAGTTGACAGGGGTTCTCTCAGGCCCACTGGCCTCCATTTTGAGGCCTCGTGGAGAACGGGTGACGTTCCAGAGGACTGGAGGGTGGCATCATATATGTATGTGAGGGGGTGTCACACAGAGGTGGGTAGAGACCTGTTCTCCCCTGCAGAGGAGGGCAGGACGTGCTGCAACAGAGCCAAGCTCAGGGAGCCAAGGTTCCATTTAGATGCCAGGAAGCACTTCCTGACAGTTAGGACCCCGAGGGCGTGGAATGGGCTTCCACGGGAGGTCGTTGAGGCCCCATCGGTGAGGGTGTTCAAAGATAGGCTACACATGCCATGAGCAGAGCCAGCTAGAGCCGGGGGTCAGACTAGATGGCCCAGGAGGTCCCTTCTGACTCGCTCTGTTTCTATGCATTTCCCCCCAATTGTTGGGGAGTGTTGCATTGATGCACTGCTGTGACATCTGGTTGCGCATTGCATAAACAGAATGCCACAGTCTAGACAGACTGTAGGTAGAATCTGGCATGTTGTTTGAATGTTCTTAACATTACTGAACAGTCCAGGAAGGATCCATGTTTCAATAGCATGACGCAGTAAAAGCTGCCATCGATAGATCCTTCATTTGCAGTTGTCTGAGTGTGGAACCCAAAGGGTACATTAATAGCCGGATGCAAGGCAGTGTTCTTCACTCACCAGCCATCCAGAAGTTACATAGACAAAAATGTGTGGGGTGAGACAAGGGACTGTTTCCCCCTTGGCCTGGTTTGTGCTGGTTGGAGTGTCTACATAGCCCATATTGTCTACCATGGCGATCCTTTCACCTCCACGCCACAGGACGTCATTTTTGAGGAACAAATGCCATTCCATTGCCATTCTGTCTGGGTTCATGACAAGTTCACTGAAGGACAACAAAGCTAATTTTGGCAGCCCTCGCTTTTCCAGAATGATTCTTCCTGAAGTTGGTTTCTTTTGTCTTAATTTTTGATCCTGGGTATTTCTGATCTTTCAGAGGACTCTCAGATGATCTTGAAGATGTTTGGAAAGGGCAAACTCATTCTAAATCAAGAGACTTGAGTTTCACTCATTTCTTCTTGCAAGTATGTTCCTCTGAATTCAATAAACTTTACAACAATGGGATTGATGAAATTAAATGTTCAAGGCCAGGCAGATTAAGCTGTACTTCTGTTGGGTTGACTATGCAAGATCAGAACATGGGAGCCATGAAATAACAATGGAGAAATACGCAAGTCTTGTAAAACACACAATTTATTTGCCAGCTTTTTAGCATTCCATATAGACTGACTTTTGTTCAAGGTAATGAGCAGCCTGGTTTACTGCAACACATTCCATGAAATGCGATCAGTTGCTAAAACGGCATGACAAACACTTAAACACTATGTGCAAAATCCACTCAGATATTCCTTTCCTAATTCCATTAATGTGAACACAAGTATATTTTGCTGAGCTCTGTGCCTTAGCTAAACATTATTCAGCAGGAGTCTCGACCTTCTTGGATATATGGGTACATATGGAATTTTGAGAGTCTCTCCTGAATACCTGCCACAGGGTTGTTGCCCATTCTTACAATGAGAGCCACAGTAGGCATGGTCTGTCACAAAAGACCAATTTCCCTGAAGGTTAACAGAAAAGTAACTTGCCAGAGAACTGCAGTATAAGGCAGAAGTGTGAGCATGAACTCCAAAACACTAAACATTTTTGAACCCACAGTTTCTGCTAGAACACCCATCTTTTTGTTCTGTGAGAACATCAGCATCCATGTGGTGTAATAGTTAGTCTGTAGGACCAGGGCCTGGGAGATCCAGGTTCTAGTTTTATTCAACCAGAAAGCTCACTGGGTGACTTTGGGTCACTCAATGATTCTCAGCCTAACCTCCCTCACAGGGTTGTTGTGTAGTGTAACATGAACAGGAGGAGAACCTTGAAATCTTCCATGGGTTGCATGCAAGAGGAAGAAAAGCTGGGCTATGGGTACATGACCATAGTAGTAATAATTACTAATAAAAACACATTTCATGGAAAAGAAATGGATGAAAATTAAATACAAAAATTAGGCTAAGAATGCCTCATGGCTGCCAGAGACATTTTTGGAAAGAATGATGTCTTTGCAGGCTGGCATTTTGCTTTGCAGCATTGTTCTAAATGAACAATTTAAATAGAACAAAACAAGCAAACAGAAGAGAAAATCAAAATCGGGAAAAGAATTTTTTGGGTAGGGAAAAAGGTATGTATGGGTACAATGGTGCTCATGGGAACCACAGCACAGAACCCAGTGATACAGGTTTCTGACCCATATTCGTTGCTTAATGTGAGTTTGTAACAAGTGGATGTTTTATTGTTGTTGTTGCGTTATGTTTCTTTCTCTTGCAAGAGCAAGAGTTGATCCTGGAGAAGGCTGCTCCCCCGTCTGCCAGTTCTTCTTAGCAGCACCTCTCCAAGTCCTGCTGATTTGAGCTGAACTGGGAGCAACTGGGGTGGAAGCAGGCCGGAAGGAGAATTTGCGAGAGAGATGTGCATGGGGAAGAGTGAAGAAGCCTTCCCCAGCCCTCCAGTTCTCCCTCACACATTCCCCTGCCTTTCCACCCATGCTTGCAATGCAAATGGGTGTGAGAAGCCCATCCTGCTTGCTATTGTACCCTATAAAGAGCATCCTGTATTCCCATGGAAGCAGGAGATGTTTCTAACAGAATGTGCCTCGGAGTTCAGAAGAGAAGAAGAGCCCTGATGGGTTGGACCAATGGCATTGTGTTAATGCAATGGCCAACCAGCTGGCCACAGGATCAGGCCATGAGTGCCCCATACCCTCTTGCACAAGTCCCCAAGTCTCTCCAGCAGTTTTGACCACTAGAGGTAGCACATAGCCATCTGGACTCATGGCCCCTGATGGGCTTCACCTCCTTGAGTGCAAACCTTTCAGTGCCCATGTGAGCTAACTCTCCCCATCCCAAAGCCATCTATAGTCCATACTGTTGTGCTCTGAATGTTGCACCAATTCTCAGCTCAGGAAGTAGGGGTTTTCTGCAACAGGACAACACACAGAGAGGCCATGCCCCAACTTGCATGTGACTCTGGACAGCCTACATAGCTTTGTCCAACCTGGTGTTTCCATGTGCTGGATTACAACCCCCATCAGTCCAAATTGGTTGAAATGATGGGAGTTGCAGTGCAGCAGATCTGGAGTGCACTGGTTTGGGGAAGTGTTAGCCTTCCACACAGGTAGTGCACCTGTTTTATGGTGTTAGGAAGCAAAACGGCACTATGTTTATTAGCTGCTATCTGCTGTAAGTTGTTGAATAAACCCCAGAGAATGTAGACATACTGTTTGGATTTTTGACAATCCCAAGATATTACTGGATCAATAGCAGGGCATTTTGACATTCAGTCTGAGAAGCTATCACTATGGTAAATTCTCAGGTGAAGCACACAAGTCCCCTTGCATTTGTAATAAGACAAATCTGGCTCCCTACCTGCCAACATTTCACAGATAAATATAAGGGCCTTTGTGTTACACAAGAAAACAGGGGAAAACACCCCCAGCTCTTTCCTTATGTTGTCATAACACCCTTATTCTCATACTAGTACTAAAACACTTTGTTCTGGGTACTACTTTAATTTATTCAATCCTAGCTTGCCTTACAAGCCATGAAGACACCTGCTTTTGAGGTGAAAAATAAGCTTTAATATCCCAGCAGTATGTTAAAAAAATACTCTGGTTAACTTGAGACATAATGATCAGCTGAGCAAAATGATTCCCATCAGCATGTGCTCCATGGTACTGTAATTTTCATGCTGGTACATTAGAGACAAGAAACATCCACCCACTTTGTTTTGTAACTTCACAAGACTCTGAGAAGGAACTTGAACCTTCAAATGACGTACACAGCAACTCCCACTCCTAAGATCAGAGAAATGTTTGGAGAGGGCAAAAATGGAAACCCAAAATAGAGATTAACCTGATGGAGATTCCACGAAACCAGGAGTGAACAGGAACATCTGGAGAAGAGTGGACTCTACTGCATGGAAGGTGCTATGGATTCATCTGGATAGCCCCCTCTTGAAGCCTGTAGCTCAGCGCTAACCACTGTAACCCCCTCATCCTTCTGCTATTCCTGCTGCTCCCTTCTGCCTCCTCCCTCCAGCCCAGAGGCTTTGCATGGAGAAAGTTCCATGTTTGCTCTCTGGTATCTCCAGTAGGAGATGCAAAAGTCACCACTCTAAAACCCCGGAGAGTCCCTGCAGGTCACTAGACACAACACTGAGCCAAATGGAGAAGTACTCTGGCTCAGAATGAGGCAACATCCTATGAGAATATGAGCTGGGGAAAAGGGGCGTCTGCTAGAAGCTTGGTATCCCACCTGTTCTTTCAGGTGGCAGCCAGGATGCAGCCTGCAGGGGGACTGAGTGGCAGTTGCAATGGGTGGGTGAGGCTCCTCCAAGGGCATCCTGCCATGTCTTCAAACCTGGAAGTGATGCTGGTCGTGGTGTTTAAAGCAGGCTATGTTTCAAGACACTGATTTTGCAGCAGGGCTCAAAAGGGAAACAAGACAATTCTTAACGTCCTTTAGCAGCAATTTATGTGCACGTTGGGCAGCTTGGACGCTAATTTGTATAATTCTTCAGTGCAATCACAAGCTTTCTCTTCATCTCCTTGCTTTCCTCCAGTATGAAACATTTGCTGTGCCCTTCATATGCAATGCATGACATTTCCCTTGAACTCACAAGGCGAATGCTCCATCTTCAAGGAAACATCACAGTGATTCAATTACAGTCAGGAATCTAAAGACACACAGTTTTGTAGTCAAGTATCGAGGACTTTCCCTAGCATTCCTTGGGTAATAATGTGATTAAGATGTTTGTGCATAGCTGTCAAACACAGCAAGGGATGAAATCCATTTGTTTAATCTGCCTTGACTAGCCTAAAGGAGGGGTTGTGTGTGCCGGTGTGTTTTGTGCATACACAAAAAAGCACTCAGACATAGACACCCCCACACATATATGGAGCCATTTTTGAGATTATGTGTTGGAAGGAATATCATAAAGAATATAAATTTTTCCTGATGGCCAAACAGCAAGGGTCAGTTTCTTAGTGATCTATCAGAGAGACAGAAGAGGTCAAAAATATAAAATAAACCTCTGCCAAGAAGGTCAGAGTGTGTAAAGATAAGCCTGGGAGTGGATGTTTGACACCCAGTGTTCTAAAAAGAAGGCTCGATCAAGATAATCATGTGCAAAGTAACTGAATATTTTTCTGCTGCAATGCTTTCTGTTAATAATCGTTGCAAAAACCTAAACATACAAATTCACTGTGCATGGTGGCTGTGGCACATGGTCCCAACTGGAGAAAGGTTCACTCTATATTACTAATGTGCACCTACAGGCTCTTTTAATATGCTACCTGCTGGAGTTGCCCACCTCTCTCATGGTCAGACAATGAATAAGAGGAACCCATTTCAGATTATACGGTTTAAATGCAAAGTTTTAAGAAGAATTGTTGTTGAGGTTTATTCTCAATTTTCTTCAAAATTAATGCAGAAGCAGGATGAAGTCAACGCACAAGTGGACTACATGCAACAGTGCAATGGACCAAGGAAGAGATGGATGAATTTTGCTAGCTGTGGAGCCCATGTGTTTCCCTACAGAGAAGGGATAGTCACACGCGATTGATTCCCTGTAGGAGTGATGCTTGCACAAATGGTCTTGCCACAATTTTGGTTTAGTGTTTTAAGGTAGGGACTGCAGGTGGCGCAGTGGTTTAAACCGCTGTGCTGCTGGGCTGGTTGATCAAAAGGTCGTCGGTTTGAATCTGCACACGGGGTGAGCTCCCGTGCACCGTCCCAGCTCCTGCCAACCTTGCAGTTCGAAAGCATGCAAATGCGAGTAGAGGGCTGAAACCAGAGTTGGTCCAGGGCTCCGTAGGCCTTTCAGTGTACCTATCTGATATGCATGTTCCCTCTTTCCTCGATTTCAGGCAAACATTAATTTCCCTTTTCAGGTCAAACCGGCAAATTTCCATGTGTGCTTTGCTTGCAAAACAGGACCAGAAATAATGGTTTGATTCTGGTTTTATCTTATTTATTATATTTAAAGCTTTTATATACCATACATTACTGAGGTCTTGGGACAGTCTTACAATAAAACAAAGTGGAGCACAGCATCCAATATGATTTTGTATACAATAAAGCCCCACATTAAAATCAGGCTCAAAGCTTAAAATAATGGGAAAATAAAAAGGTTTTAGCCTGACGCCAAAAGGAATAAAGTGCCAGTGCCAGACGAACCTCTCTGGTATTTCACAACCAGGATGCCACCACAGAGAAGGCCCTTGTCCAGGTAGCCACCACCCTAATCTCCTTCAAGGAGGGCTCCTGAAGAAGGGCCTCCGCTCCAGATCTTAAGGGGTGGGTAGGCACATAGCGAAGGAGACGCTTCTTCAGATATCCAGGTCCTACAGTGAAACATGCCTTGCTGGGGTGAATGAAATTCCAAACCATGAAGGGAAGGAGGGAACTCCTGTACACAGCGAGAGCAAGGAGGAAGAAGCATTGAACCTATTGGCCCTTAAGTGTTCGTTCGAATAGTACCAAAATTATGCTCTATGTTGAGTCCTGGCTACACTGTGGCTGCATGGAAAACAAGGTCATGCTGAAACTAGGCGGCTTGTGTTTCACATGTCTTTAGTGCATCATGTAAGAACACTGAGGAACCAGTCCCTTCCAAAAGAAAGCTTGTGCAAATACAACCTTGGAAAAGCCTTTGGGCAGGCAGAGGTCTTGTGCCCGTCCTGCTTGAGGAATCTAGGGGGAAGCTGGTTTGCCACCATGTGAACAGAGACCTAGACTGGTCAGATCGTTGGTCCAATCCAGCATGGCATTTCTTACATTCTTACATGCTCCATTTCTGCATGAGTAGCATGTTCGGCGAAAGAGAGCACCTCCCTCCAAGACAGCCTCTAGGCCACTCAGGTTTGGGGACAATCCATGCCACGGTTCCTCAAAACTGAGATTACAGGAATCTTTTACAGGAAGTGTAAAAAATCCAGCAGCAGACCTGTTTTTATTCACTCAAACCATTTAGTGGGTCAGAGAAGGTTATCAGCAATTGCAAATGGGAAGCCAAGCTGTTCGGCTCTGAGAACTTCTCACTAGTTTCAATTAAAGCATTTGCCCAGGAAATGGAAATGAGTTCTGCCTTTTTTATTTTTAGATATAGCACAAGAGTCAGAGACACAGACTCTTTGCATATCTTCTTGGGAGAACAGTATGTGATCCTTTGATTTTAAACAAGTTGTTCAGTTATTAGTGACCCCACACAACAGGACTAAATAGTACAGAAAAGGATGCATTTTAGAAATTCCTTTTCTATCTGAGACATTAATTCTGGCATGTCAGGGATTTGATCTTTATACATGAGAGGATAATTTTCACTAATTCAGACTGAAAATTTAGCCCCTGCACCTCTTTGGCTTCAGACATGGGCCACAAAACTGAGGGGAGAGAATCTTGGCTTCTCTCCTTGCCTAGAGCAAAGTTCAAGGTTGAGAGACAGAATCCCTTCTCATTCTCTTGGGGCTATTGACCAATTTTTTAAAAAAATCAGAGTAGTAAACATGTTCTCCTCTTTTTCTCCTCCTAACACCCCTGTGAGGAAGGTTAGGCTTGGAGATACTGATTGGTAAGCTTCATGGCAAGTGGAAATAAGCTCCAGCCCTATTCCAAAACACCAACACCCACTTCCCCAACTCAACTGTCCAACTGTCTTGCAGCTGGTCGATTCTGTCTCAGAATGATGGGAGTTGTAGTCTAATACATCCAGAAAATGGTAGGTCAGGGAAGGGTGCGTTAAGCACTATGCCACACTGGCCTGTGTGTGCGCTTGCACCCTCAAATGGTTCAGTTAAAAAGAGGGCAGTGTAATCGATGGAGAAAAGGTCACAGCGAGAGTTGCATGCTGGTTTTCCTGCTTATGGGGCCCTCATCCCTCCCTCCTTCCAGTCTGACTCTTTCAAAACAGCAACTGCCTGGCCCTTATTTCTGGAGTGAGGAAAATAAACCCCATCTTACCTTTAGTGAGCCAGGATGTTCGGTCTCTAGAGCTCAGGCACATTCACCTCAGGCAAACGGTGCCTCCCAGAACTTTGCGTGAGAGCTCCTGCAAAGCCCCAGCTGGCAGGGTCAAGGAGAGCAAGGTGGGCAGCCTTAAGAGGAGTGGGGACAGAAAATGGGGAAGGGTCCTGCTGCCACTAACTAGGCTTTTTGGTCTTTCAGGATGGGCAATAACTGCAGAAGCCTGGAAAGCATCCACACAACCGGTGGTGGAAGGAAAGGACATGCAGTCAGGGAAGGGTGAATCCTAGAAGACTGGTTTGGGACACTAGGAAGGATGGCTTTGACTCAGAGGCTAGCATTGCAGCCCCCTGCCCTAAAACAAGCACGCCTGCATGCATCTCCCCTTAAATAACCTTTTCCTCTCTCCACACACTTTGGAGAGGCTCCAAGACCTCACAGAAATGATAAACTGTTTTCTAGTCCTCGCAGTAATCCAGGAAATGTGGATGCAGTTCATTTGTGTGGTCATCTGGACCACTGGCAAAATTCTTCAGCTGGACTGTAACAGGACAATAGTCTGCCACAGTGGAAGACAGCCTCCGACAGTCCCTACCTCTAGGAGAAGGTGACGTGATTCAGCTTTTCAGAAGAAAACACCCTTGCAGTTGGACAGTCAGTAACAAAGCGCCTCTCCATTCGGCTTCTATCTAAGCCTTCTTTGTCATTGCACATAACCCTAACCCTGACACGAAATGCACCCTTGCTAATGGTTCCATTCCTGCTGTTGGGAAGCTCTGTGTGGCAGCTCTTTCACTCCATGTGATGGAGAAAAGGTGCATGTCCAATTGGTTGGCCAGTGCTTACAGAAGCAATTTCAGACACCTTGTGAGGTAAAGCAGGGGTCCCTGACAGAGAGGAATCAAGTCCCACAAATCTTAAAATCAGAAGGTGGAAGCTGGTGACCCACCAGAAGTTTTAGTTGCAACTTTTAGAATGTAGACCTTAGGAGTTCGAGCTGAAATTGAACTCACTCCTCAGACTGCAATTGGTTCAGCATCTCCGGTATTAGGAAGCAGTGTGGTTTAAATGGGAATGTTCACGCAGTTTTTAAAATGAATAAATCCTAGCATAGGACATAGCAGATGAACGCTTGAACACTGCCAGGATCCACACACAGATTAATCCATGAGTTGCGATGTCTGATATTATCTACTGAAAAGGGCCAGGTTCCAAGAATCTAAAGGTTTTCGCCATCACTGGGCAAATTTTAGAAGTCTGTTTGGCAAGCAAAATTGCTGCACTGCTATTCAAATGACCCTCCATGACCAGGACCTTGACCTTAGCTATCCAACCTGGACTTTAACACTTAATGGAATGATGTAGGCAGGACTGCAGCTTTTCTATCTTTAGTCTGTGCAAACATACTGACATCTTCCTGATAACATTTCACTTCAGGAGTAGAGTATTTAGTTTAGGATTAACTTCTGATGTACTGTGCTATGTGAACACGCCTTGGAGCGGTTCAGTTTTAAGTCCCACCTTAGATCTGTTAAGAAGGGAAAGACAAAATACCTGCATGATACCTTTTGACTGGTAGCACTGGAAGTCTGCAGCCTGGAAGTGCGCAAGGCTGAACAAAATCAATAGTGCGATGCTCTTTGCACTGAAAGCATTGTGGAAATGCTAAAGGGAATTAGAGACACTGTAGAACGACACACAGAGTGGAGTCACACATTCTATTTGCTGCAAATGTAATGACCTAAGAATCCCCCCAGGAAAAGTCATCCATCTGCACTGATAGATTAATTTAATAATCTCTAAATTAGAAGACTGCTAGGCACTCTCCATGGGGCTGCCCTTGAAGACAGTTTGGAAGCAGCAACTGGTGCAGAATGAGGTCTCACTCTTACCCTGCAGGGCTTGGGACCACCATACTTGTTGGAGCAAGTCTCCCAATTCCAATCTACCTGGACAGCATGCTCAGCCTCTGTGGCCCTGCCCTGAGGGCCAACCCCAACAAAAAGTCACGAATTTATGCATGCTGATTTACCTATGCTTTAGAATCTGCAAAGGAATCTCTCCTAATGGGACCTCTGCTCATAAAAAGGGATGCATTGACAGGGAGTGGAGGGTATTTTAGTTCAGGGGGAAACCTAGGCAGAGGAATATCAAGGGAAGGGGCAGAAGGAAGAGAAGTGAAAAGCCAGTGAACCCACGTGGAGCTGATGCACCAGAGCTCACCAAGGCCCTGTACCTTTATTTCAACAAGTGTCCATGGGCAGTTGGAGCAAATGGTTTCCCAGGGACTCAAGGCTACAAGGAACAACAGGGCTGCAGCCCTCGTGGGCCCTTCCCTATTACTGCCTCAACTTGCTGTATCTTATGACTTCCTTTCACAAAGTTTTGGCAGAGCACTTGATGACAGAATGCTTCATGCCACCCTGAGAGAGCTCCAGCAGCAGTTCTACCTTGTTTTGTGTTTTGTGTTTTGTATTTTGTGTGTTGTGCTTTGTATTGTATTTTTTGTATGCTGCTATCAGGTTGGCAGAGTTGCTGCTTTGCCATCTTCTCCGTGTTGCTGGAGGGAGCTAAGCTGAAAGACAAGCTTAAATGACGGATGCCTTTAATCTGCACCTGTCCCAACACTTGGCTTGTGTCTGCAGATAGCATGGCTTCGGTAACAAGTCAGGCAGACAGGACAGCACTGAAGCAGAAGGGAACAGAATTCCCAGTTCTGGTAGGGACCTGAATTGTGTACAAAGCAGGCAGTTTTCCACCAAGTTGCATCTCGTAGGAAGTTGTCTTATCCTGATTTAGACTAGCAATTCGTGTATCCTGGGAGTGTTTACCCCAAGTGGCAGGAGCATCCCAGACATTCAGATAATGGTTTTTCCCAACTCCACCTGAAGATGCAGGACACTGAAACTGGCATTGGTCGCATGCAAAATATGTGCCCCGTCACTGAAATGCAACCTTTACCGACCGTTGGGAAGACAGGAAGCTGCTGCACACTCAGAGCATCTTTCCAGCTGAACCAGCAATGTCTACACTGATTCTCAGCCACTCCCTGGGGTGTCATTGGAGGTGTTTTCTAACCCTGCCTGGACATGGCAGGAATTGCACCTTCGACTTTTTGCAGGCAAAGCTTCTACTCTGCCTCTGAGCCACGGCCATCCCCAAATAAATAGTCATGCGCTAAAGTACACCAGGTTTCTTGTTTTACACCACCATGGTCACCATGGAAATGCCACCCAGAAAAAAATATAGCCAGCTTTTATTTCTAATAATCACTAATGTATTTTAAGTAAAAGTCCCTTCCCTTTGCAGAGACACAGACTGTTACATGCATGGTCCATAGCAGATCCTGCAAATAATATGCTCAAATCTGATTTCAAAGAAATATTCACGAAGGAGAAACTATTATTTGGGCATTGCCAGTGCTCCTGATGTTTGTTATGTGAAAGTGCGATGATAGACTATGCTGGAAGTCTGCAGCTTGCTTTGCTGTCTGAGAAATTGCAAGAACATGTCAACATTGCTTGTGAGCGGACAAGATATTAAGGTGCTCATGCAGGCATGGAAGAGGTCCATTGCTGTTATATGCTGTTATATTGTTGTTAGCCGCCCCGCGGCTTCTTTGCAAGGGGGCGGCATATAAATGTGTAAATAAAATAAATAATAAATACCCAGGAGGAACAGAAACTCTGCACAAAAGCCCTCCAGTAGGAAAATATTACATCAGGTGTTTAAATGTAAGAGGTAATGAACTGAATCAGGAAAGTGGAAATGGTGTTCACAGGTCAGCAGCTTATACACTGTCTGCTTTGCAAGCGATTATCAGAAGTAGAAATTGGTAGAAAGAATCAAGAAACACATGGAAACATGATATTCAGCGGGCGAATTTTTCCCAGGAAATGTTGCATTCTAGAAATTCCAGTTTGGTCATGGGGCATTTCTACACTGAGTTACTTAGTGATGACCATTTCATATAGAACACGTTTCCTACATGCGGAGTATGGAAACTGCACAGGAAGTCTTCAAAAGCAGCTGGGATAAGTCTCGCCAGGCACTCCACTTGAAAGTCTTGCAACGATCCATCTTACTTTTGCAACTACCATGAGGGATGAGAGGCAGATGTGGTTTCTTTCTTTCTGAGAGGTCACTGCCACATACGAACAACAAAGTTTTCTCAAAATCCTAGCTTTTGGGAGAATGTGGTAATACATGATGGGACATAAAGGGTCATGCAAGTTGTTTATGGAGCACAAACTGCCATAGGACACAATCTCAGGGGTAGCTTTCTCATCTCTTTACTAAGTTGGCTGACAAGAATCCGAGCCCCGTCATATTTATTGAGGGTTAAACCCATGGATTTCAACTGGCATTTATACTGCTACTACACTAATCATCTGCCTACATTTATTTTACTGGTAATGTTTACTGGGAGAAGTCCCAGAGTGTCAATTCCAGGAAGACAAGGGGAGTTTTGGAAGAGAAGAATGAATAATTTGCCTCCAATTTGCCTCCATTTTTTTTATTTTTCCAGTCATAATTTCACCTCATCTTGAATGTTGACAGTTCATCAAGTCTACAATTCAATTTGTCTTGAACATCAAAAATATTTTTAAAAGTATGAATAGAAATTCCTAAGTATTTCCCTATACATTTCTTCCATGGCATGAATTTTTGTATATATTGCTACCTCATATATATATATCTTTGCTAGCATTCTTTCTAATATAGTACATGCCTGAACATCCTTTGCTCTGATATTCACATTTTGTCCATTTTTAACTGGAAAATTCCATCACAGAATTTGAAGCACATTTTGAAGGATTACTGCCATTTAATTTTTATGGTGGTTCAAAGAGCAAAATTAGGTAAATTTGCGTTAAAAAGTGAACTGAATTAACTTCCCTCACTCCTTAGGCTTGGGCTCCGCTCTCTCTCCTTGATGTAATCCTTACTTTGTTAATCCAAAATCTCTGTGTCCTAGGCCTCCTTTTTAACACTGTCACTCACAAGGCCAGAGCAAAAGGCATCTGAAAAATCAGATTCGGGGCAGGAGCCAGTCTAGGGGTCTCTTGATCGTTGACTTCTGCTGGGTGTGGACTCTGAGCCCACCCATGTCTTCCTTTGAATGCTGGGCCTACATGGATACCCCGCGTAAGTTCTTGCAGACAAAGTGTTAAAACATGATTCAGGACTTTGCTGTTGGTTTGTTGCAGCAGCACCAGCTCCAGGTTACGAAATGCCCTTGGGGAAGCCACCTGTCCCCAGGGATCTCTTCCCTCTGTGAGCCCACCTTCTCCCCACCATTGTCACCAGCTGCTCACTTGGTTGCCTGAGCAGCAGAAGGACAGGGTGCAGCTAGGCAATGACACCTGCTCCTCCTGTTCCTCCTCCACCACCACTGTTGCCGGATGAGATGAACAAGGCAAAGAAAAGGAGCAGAGCCAGTGAGTGGCTCTTGTTCATCTGCCACTATTGGGGTGTGGACCTGCACAAGTGCCCGGTCAAGTCTACCTTGGCACCCGCCTTGCCTTCTGCTTGCTATTGCTGGTGTTGCCTGTTGATTCCCTCCTGCTCTGGGTCCTGGCTGTGTAAGATCCAGGAGAGATTGGAAAATTCTCCTGGCAACTACTCTTTCTTGACATCTTTCCACTTTCTGTTGGCTTGCTCACTTGACATTTCAGGTGAATGGACAGCAACGGGAAGGCTGAGAACTAGGGCCGAACACTTCCATCTTGAACTCCAAACTGGATGCTATACAACAGAAGGATGTCACATTCATCTCATTGGTCCTTACTCCCAAGTAAGTGGGTACTGGACTGTGACAATACAAAGCAGTCAGGTAAGTGATGCCGTGGGATGCAGTCATTAATGTATTCTTACTTTTTGTAAGTCCACAAGCTTAGTTGTTGTTGATGAGATTATTATTATTATATTATATTCCCATATTATCCGAAGCTGAAGTTCTCCAGGCACTTCACAATGTTTTAAGTCACCCATCCAGATTTCAACCAGGCCTGACTGTGCTTAGCTTCCAAGATCAGGCACTTCAGGCTATATGGACGATAAAGTGTGCATTCTGCTTATGGCACAACATTGAATGCTAGCTATTTTCTGTGGCTAGTGCATGATTTATTGAGGGAAAAGGTATAGTATCAAAATGCACATTTCCTCTTTTTCCCATGGAGTGGGGAGGGGAACAGAATTCTCCAAGCAGGTTGACACCGAGGAAAATAGCCAGATTGAATCATTTTCTAGCTGTCTTAAAGGTCAACAACTACCTTCCAACCCTCACATTTTCTGTGAACTTATTTGAAGTGCTCAGCATCTTCAATACATTCAGTGTAGAGCTGCATTGAAGCTTTGGCAAAAGAGAGGAAAATTACAGACACGCTGCCAGGATTCTTGATTATTTTAATGGAATAGAAAAGGCTTTTGTAAAGATCTTTGGCTTTGTGAAATCTTTGACTGACACTTCAGTTGTATGAACTGATGCAATCTGAAAAGCTTTTAATGATGGGTTCTCCAGAAAGCAAGTGTGGGCAATTCCAAATCTATAGATTTTTTTTTCAACAAACACAGTATCACTGGTCCAGTTTGCACATGGAAGGTATCTGATGGATATGCTCAATCACACAGGGATGGTTCACATATGAACTACCAGTTTCTCTACAGTTGGTAACTAACACTGAATGGTTGAACAACTTTACTGAAAAGCAATGAGTTTGATACAGGCTGAGTTAATCTTGTGTGTGTCTGTTATAAATCAGTGGGACTTAAGTTCCATTGATTTCAACTGGACTATCTATGACTGAGAGCCAGTGTGGGGTAGTGGTTGAGAGCATGGGACTGGGGCTCAGGTAATTGGGGTTCTAGTCCCCACTTGGTCATGGAGTCAACTGGGTGATTTTGGACCCATCACAGTTTCTCTACCTCACAGGTTTGCTGATGTGGGGAAAAGATTCAGAGTAGGAGGAGGAGGAGGAGAATGACCCAAGCTACTTTAATTCTTTAATGGAAAAAGGCAGGATATAAATCTAATTGATAAATAAATAACTTAGGATGTATGCAACCCCTATTTTTTTAATTTTTATTTATAACATTTTTATGCTGCACCCATCACCGAAGCCTTGGGGAGGCTTACAAAGAAAATAAATAAACAAAGAATAGAATAACATTAAAAATTTGGAGTTTCTTGGCCATAATTTAAAACCACAAATAAAAAACCAATTAACAATTAAAATATCATTTAAATAAAAAGGTCTTGGCCTGGCGCCGAAAAACAAATAATGACAGCGCCAGGCGGACCTCTCTGGGGAACGCATTCCATCGGTGGGGCGCCACTGCAGAGAAGGCTCTCCTCCAGGTACTCACCCTCCTAATATCCTTCACAGAGGGCTCCCGGAGAAGGGCCTCCCCCGCCGATCCCATTGAGATGCATAAATGAAAGTTCTTATCCAAGATTTTTGATCAGTGCCGGTCCCTTCACCACTTAGACCATCTTGTGTTCTAGGCATCAAGTAATAAGAGACAAGTGAAGCCTGAACCATTCCTTCTTTGGAATGCGTGACATGCACAGTGCTGACACCAGGTTTTTGAGGGCCCTCAATGGGCCACCTCCTTCTGTGTGTTCTTCTCACCACCTTTGTCTCTCCTCTCCTCTCCTCTCCTCTCCTCTCCTCTCCTCTCCTCTCCTCTCCTCTCCTCTCCTCTCCTCTCCTC
>JAIXND010000621.1:19599619-19628136 GCA_023646645.1 Varanus salvator macromaculatus | reverse complement strand
TCTCCTCTCCTCTCCTCTCCTCTCCTCTCCTCTCCTCTCCTCTCCTCCCTTTCTCACCCCTCCCCTGCTCACCACTACTGTTGTATGGACTGGAACAAGGGGCAGGGGAACAAGCTGTCTGCAGGCATGAAGAAGGGAAGCAAACGCAGGGATCTGCTGTCACTGTGTGGGCATGTGAGACTCTGGCAATCACCCAGCCCTGCCTAACAGGGTGCTGACCCTGCATTCTGCACCTTCCCATCGTATGTGAGCAGCATTCCCCACTGTTAAAGCAGATGAAAGGAATCTTGTAATGCGTTCATTTCTCGAATGGAACCATTCACAGGGCTTGTTGTGACATCCTGCCTGTTAGGATTTCTGATCATCCACATTCAGGAAATCTGGTTTAATCAGGGAGCACTGAATTCGATTTTTTAAAAAGAACATTTTATATTAATGGACAACTCTCTCTCTGACGTCAATAGCTAAGAGATGAGCTGTTTTATCCTTGTTTTAGGGCAATGATTTATGTTTTGGTAATCTCAAGTAAAGCAATTTAATTTAGCCAAAGTCAATTGACATAAATCTCTGTGGACATGGCTGTGCTGTGGGCTTAAACTGGTTTGACACAATTCCCTTTCCTCAGGCTACCTAAGATGTCCCGGGCGCAAAGTAGGTAGAGACAATTCTCCGCAAAGTGTCAGTCCTGGAATTCTTTGCAGGAGAGAATTAACTTAAACGGGCATAAACCCAAAGTCATGCCATGGTGTGGATGCATCTGGCAGGGTTAGACTGCAGCTTAGTGGGAGAAGCACATGCTTTGCATGAAGGAAGTCCAGGTTGACTCCCCAGTATTTCCAGGCAGGGTGGGAAGAACTCCTGTCTGAAACTCGGGAGAGCTTTGTGAAATCTTTGATTGACAATACAGGGTGAGATACACGAAGGGTCTATGTCCTTGGGAAAACACAAGCCTCTTTCTGCTATCAAGAAAGTCAACATAAATTATCTACCTATCAGGCTGATTATATATGATCTGAAAAACAGCTTCTTGGTAAACCTACAGATAATTCCTGGATATACCTGTCTCATGGGTTTAGCTCCTCTCTCTTCTCTTTACTCAGGTGGGTCCAAATAATTGTGTGTACCACTAGAAACGATGCTTTGGACAAGGGCAAGCCACCTTGTAATCTCAGTCTTCTCCACTTGGATGTGGTCTGTTTTATTCATTGTATTGAAATTAAGTCTTTCTAAAGCATATAGAAATAATCTGGGGATGCAGCTCACACAAACATCTCTTTGGCAGAGAGCCAGTTGGGTGAAGAATTCAATTCAGTTGGTTTTTAATAAGTCACCAGCATGCACAAATTTATTCATGTGCTACTGAATATTTGTCACAGAAATAACTCATGATTTGGGCACAGTTCTTTGAGTCTGCAGATGCAGAGGCTCAAAAGCAGAGGTCATCTTCTTTCCTCCACTAAATGGACTTCTTTCACTAAATGAAAGTGATTCAGAGTGGAAGAAAAGGAGGTTGGAGTGGCTGCAGGATAGCTCATATCCTTGCCTCCCTTCTTCCTGGCCACCCAAATTCCCCTTCCTCCATCTCTGGGATGTGTTTCTGACTTGGAAGAGGCTGCTCACACAAAGGGGAGGTAGGCTTGGAGTTCCAGTTCTGAGCTCTGAAGTCAGAGAGGTCTCTGATCTTGGAGCTAGGAATCTGGTTATATAATCTTTTGTTGAATGATCATTTTGTGATGGCTTGAAGAACAAATCTGATCAGCTCTAGTCTTAATGGTTTGATGCGCACCTTGTCCTTATCCATGAGCTTCATAAGTTAGAACATTTCTGCAGTTTTCTGAACCCCTGCTTCACTAGGACCTAATAAAAGGTACATTTCCACAAATCTACACAACAGGATGACTGCAAAAGATGACCTTGTAGTCAGTGTGGGCTTGCAGTATGGATCTATTTTCTTTGCATTACCTCCCAGTCTACTTTCACCCTAGTGGTTGAACATTCCAGAAAGAATGCTGCAATCCCAGAAAGAGGGAAGAGAAGACCAAAGAGTCTGGATTCTGTGAGGATTGTCTGTGTACGGCCTTTTGGGTGTAATGATCTTACAAGTTTGGCAGTACTCAAGGTTTGGTAGGCTCTGAAGGGTCCCACAGATTTGGAAGGCAATTTCATGGCATTGTGATGGTTCTAAATATACATTATTTTGTTTCTGCCTATCTTCCACCATGCACATTGCATTTCAAGAAAGAATGTACTGCAACAGGCAACATAAAGGAACACAGAATAGGTGAAGCCTCAAAACTACTCATAGAGATTTTTCAGGCATCTTTGGAAAAGGATAAAAATCAAGAAAGGGAAAGAGAAAGTGAAAAGAAATAAGTTATTGAAAACTTCCTCATATGCACACCAATAATACAGGAACTGCAGTTTTGGATAACATGGGTATGGCTATTGCATGGCAGAACAGTTCGTGTGGATGTAAGGGAGCCTCTCAAATCATCCTTTTGGTGTTTTCTGAATTCTTAGGCATTTACATTCAACTGCTCATTGTGGGCACTGGATTTTAAAAGCTGGCGTTCATTCTACTTCTGCTAATCTGCATTAGAACTAATTCACCAAGTGTGCACTAGCACTAATATGCAGTCACGTTAATCCATATTGGTTAATACAAATTAGGGCAGATCCCCTTCCCACAAAAAGTTAATGTGGAATTTGCTGGTCAGATTCATAGAGATCCAGACTCCCTTGAATCTGTTGCAGATTTCTTGGACATCCCCAGTCCCACCTAATTGGCACCCTACAGGTATGGATGAAGGTGACAGGGTGACTTCGGGCCATCTGCCCACTCTCAGACTAACCTTCCTTTATTGTTTGAGGATAAAATGGAGCTCACAAGAGGAAATAAAGGCAGGAAATAAATGTGATGTAGTACTGATGTGATAATAGTGACCACGTGGTGACCTCTGCCTGCCCGATTGACCTGTTCACACCCACATTCTTGCCACACCACCATGGAGAAGCTGTGCCCTCTGGGTTTGCTGTGTGCATGTGAAGAGAGCCACTCAAGTATTGGTGCTTGGCTCTATAGGAGACTCACAAGCTCAACATGTGGGCTTGTGCTTAGCTGGATGCACCAATTGCGTTCGTTGCTTTTTTATGGAACTCACTGGATTTCACAGGATTAAAACAATCCCATTAGCAAAAGAAGGGAGTTGTCTGAAAAGGCATGCATTTCAGATTTTGTCTGAATATCCCCCTCCTTACCTTATACTGCTGCCTTGTCAGATTCACAAATACAGAGCTACTCTGCAATATAAAGCTGAGAGCCATAAAAAGTACCTGTGACAAAATGAAGAACATATATTAATGGTTCTCTACAGTAGGATATATTACAATACTGTTTTACTCCATCGATCTTTTACAACAAAAAGTGCTAAACAATTCGAAATGAAATAAGCTGTATCACAGAATCTTTAAAACAGTATAGAAATAGTATCTGAATAATTGGAAGGAGTCCAGCCCCACATGGGTCCCTTTCCAAATCCCACCTATTCCAGTGGGATTTAATTCTCCCTGGATGAGCATTTCTCAGTATTTTCCACCCATGCAGAACCCATCCAAGGCTTGTCCCGCTGTTGAATTCCTCTCTTCTGTACACCCCACCAAGACATATGCCCCCCTCCTCTTTGATTGCCCAGACTTAAGTGGAGCAGGGAAGACTTAACCAAGCCCACTTGAAAGACATCCTTTAGACATCTTCTCCGTTATCACTGACAGACACAGTGTGTATTTTAATGGCGGGCACTTTCTGGTCCTTTGGGGTGTTGTTTCCTGATGTGCTTGCACAGCAGCAAACTCTCAGGAAACCTTTGCTCTTTACTTTGGCTGTGGCACAACTGGATTTGTCCTTTGAGGCAGTGCTCCTGGTGGACATGCTCTGCACAGCTGAGAAAAGTTTCCACTCACAGACGCCATCTGATTTTGAAATCTTGTAGAAGTTCTCTCCAGAACCAACAGGAATGTGGACGACATCTTTTGGTGCTTCTGCAACATGGTTGCTTGGGTGATTAAGACTGAAGCTAAAAGAATATTTATTGGCTGAGTACTTCCGTGTGAGACACTGGGCCTTTAGAACATTCTGGAATGCCTTTTTAAATTCCTGACTTGAACAAGGGTAGATGATTGGGTTGATGCAGCTATTTAGGTAGCCAAGCCAAAATGCAATTTTAAAAATGGTGTCTGATGGTTTGAAATCTGGAAACAAAGAACCTGAAATGCAAAATTATACAATGTTATTGGATCAATTAAAGCACCATTTCAGATTATGGCAACAAAGACGTCTCTATCTCATTCTCTTTCTCTGTGTGTCTGTGTATGCGAGAAAGAGGGAAGTTTCAAGGTTTCATAATATATCAGCACTTCTAAATTCAGTTATTTATTTATTTGTTTGTTTTATAAAACTGTGCCCAATAGTCCCAAACAGGACTTCCCTGGGGGAACAGAAGATCACATTTCAGGACATAATGGGCGAAATCCTTCTATTGCTATCTACATTTAAGTTCTATTTGTTTCACTAGAAGAGAACGAAGCTCAGCAGTCAGTGGGATTTCTAAATCTCAGCTCTGACTAGATTGCATACATTCTGCAAAGAGTCCTAGGAGAGTCATTTCAACTTTTTAGGATGGGTAAAAAGTACACAAAAGCCAGAAAATCAAAAGTGAGCACCAGCTGGGGGAAAGGGGAAGGGGTGTTTCTCCCACCCAGGGAGCCCTAGAGGGTTGGAATGAAGCAGCATGCCCTCATTCTGACGTTCTGCCCCACTGCACTAGCTATTTCACATAAGTTACCAGGGAAATCACAGCTTTTAATAAGCTGTGAATATATTTTCAGGCCTGTGAAGTAACTTCCTAAAGGTTAAGATTCATACTGTCATTTATGCCTTTTATAGAATCTGAAATGGAAAATGTACAGAATGTTACTAGATTAATAAAAACACCATTTCAGATGATCAGAAAGCAGGAAAGGTTGTGTGTAGGTGCACGTGCACATGCACAAGCGCACACAAATGTGGTGTTGGAAGTTTCAAGGTTTTTGAAATATGCCAGTAGTTCTAAATTCAGTTGAACCCCAGGGGAACAGAACATAATATTGAAGAACATAATGAGTAAAATTTGGCAAATTTATTCATATTTAGGTCCTGTTCATTTCTCACTGGAGGAGAATGTGGCTCAGAATTAGCAGATTTTATACACATAACCACAGATAATATAACTCATTATATAAGAAAGGAGCTGACCACAGCTCCAGCCACTGTTGGAACGTGCCCTCAAAGACCCTTTTCACATTAGGATTTGGTCCTCAGATTGCCAATACTAAAAATATTTTCCCCAGTTCGGCCCCACACAAATAAATCTGCCATAAGCAGTGAAAGGAATTCAGCATATTGGTTTATTTATTTATTAGATTTCTATTCCACTTTTTTGTATGAACTCTGATCAGCTTAGTTCATTCTCCTCCTCCTGCTCTCAGTCATGATCCTACAACAACCCTGTCAGGTAGGTTGGACAGAGCATCAGTGACAGGCCCAAAGTCACCCAGTTGGTTCCATGGCCATGTGGGGAGTAGAACCCAGGTCGCCCGATTCCCAGTTGGTGCGCTTAACCACTATATTACACCATTCAATTAGTTTCCTAAGCTGCCAGAAAACCTACATAGATGGCTTGCTATATATTATATTATATTATATTATATTATATTATATTATATGTACAACATAATAATCCCTCTCTTCACTTGTTAGGAAGGACTGTCAAGATGAGGGAAAGATTTTGTAAACTAAGCAGACCATCATATCTGAATTTCACAAAATCCACTAATGGCTGTGCAAGGGCACATGTGAAACTGCCTTGCACCAACTTATCACCTCTGGTCATGAACAAATACATCAATTGCAGGTTCTTTTATGTTGGTTTCCCATTTTTCCAACACTAAATTTGGTCTGTTGCGAACTTTAAGAATTTCTCCTAATCCTAAATTTGATTGTTACCAAACACAGGTTTGCTTGTGGGCTTTCCTTCCAATGCGTGCATTTTTGCATACAATTTTGTCGAATTTGCACCCTCATTCCAAGCACTTTTCCTCATATTGTTAATACTATTTTCACCAATATGTGCATTTCTGTGTGTACCTTCCCCTAATATGCATTCACTGAATGCGCTGTGTTGGGGTGTGTGTATGCATGTTTTAAATTGGAGAACTGCAGAATTGGGAGGAATGTGAATTGTGAAAGATAACAACAGCTTTGCTTTTTATATTGGTTCACTATTAGGTACATTCACATTAAATTGAGCACCAGTTAAAATCCTCCCCATTCCTGCAGGCTTTTACGGACTCATCACTGTCATCTGCCAAGGTACTGGGCACAGACATTCCTCAGCTCCCCTACTGGGAACCCTTTTAGCCAGAGATGCTGCAGAGCCTTTGTTTATGTGAAGCTTGTGTGCTCACTGAGTCATGTCCACTATCCAGTTCTTTCCCAAATGCCGTAGTATTGTAGCAATGTAACATTTTCACGGTCTGAGCCCGATTCTGCAGTTGATGCTCCAAGGCTGTGAGCCACTTCTGCTCTGATTGAAGTACGAGGCTTTCTCCTGCAAAAGTAATTAAAATGCAGAGAGCAGATGTGGCTCACAGCCAGGACAGGCTTCTGCTTTCTGCAGCCACAGCCAGGCATCACCGATTGATCGTTAGAGGTAAAATATGTTAAACGAGAGGCATTCTTTAGAGTGCTTGCCGTGCAAGACTGAGCACTCAGCCTCCTCTTCCCATAGTAAGAGCGGGATTCAATCTTGCTTTGAATCAGCAGGTATATCGTGCCAAGAATCAGCAGGTATATCGTGCCAAGGCTGATCTGTGAATCAGACCTTTTGGTCACACCTGTCTGAAAAAGGGCAAATTCTTTGGCATGATTTGTCTCTTTCTCTAAGGCCACATTTTTGAATTAAAAGCACAAAGGGGCACTGAGCTGGGTGGCTCTGAAGGTTTCCTGTCTCAGAGTTTCAGTGTTTTAAATATTACAGTCAAATTCTCTTTGATCCTCTAAAAAGCACATCACACATCCCTTTACTCTCCCGTAAAGAAGGCATCTTGCTTCCGGCAGTGAAAGGCAAGACAACACCCTCCCATTCCATGAACAGAAGCCGGCCAGAAAGGAGGCTGCATCTAAGCTTCTAGTGTAGGGATGGGGAAGAATCTGCACTGGATGCCTGGGGCTTGGCTCCACGGACTCTGGTGTGCTTGGCTGCAGCCATGAATCTGAGTGCCCAACAAGCATGTCCAACCCTCCCATGGCACTCACCCGGAGCTGAGACCCGAGCAACCGTTGCACAAGTGGCGTCCCTCTTCTGGCTTTGTTTGTGCTGTTGCACATGAAGTGGAAGAAGGCCACCTGTTGAACAACTGGACTTCCACAGGCATTCATGGACTTCCTCTCATCTCAGCTTGCTTTCTAAGCCCGGGCCAAGCACAAGAAGAAATCCATGAAAGCTGGAGGGATGGATTCTGTCAGCTTCACTGGAACATCATCACTGCTCCTTGCCATTCTGTATTTGCCACCTGAGGCACCCGCTTCACTCTGCCTTGTGAGAGGGCCGGCCCGTGCTCCTTCATCACACCTTGCTGTAGTTGAACCAATGGCCAAGCCTTCCGTTGTTCCTCACTCCTTCTGGGTGGACATCATACTTTATGGGTGGTCCCTGTTTACTTGCAGGTTCTCCAGTGAGAATTCCACCTAAACCTGTGTAGGATTGGATTACCATTTCTAGGAATCTGCCTCATACCAGCTCAGACTACTTGTCTGTCAGCTTGGCACTGTCAACTCTGGCCAGCATTGGGTACTCAGACCGTTAGGCAGAAGTCTTTCATGTTTCTGATCCCTGACGCCTAGCTGAACAGATCAGAGGAAACTGTCCCAGCTAGTCTAGGGACTCCGGGGTACAAGCAGCCAAGCTCCCCGGGAGTGAGCAACCTGCATTGTTGGACTATCCTTGGACTGTGTGCATTTCCTTAGGAAGCATCTGTACCTCAAAATGCATTACTCCAAAGCACGAAACCTCAAACAATAATAAACGGCAAGCAATACAGTAAAACAACCAATGAAAATATCTACCTATTTAAAAATGAAAAGGTCCACATTAATAAGACCAACAAAGATGACAGGTCTGTGGGAAGAGGAAGGACTTAACCCAGTATCTAAATATATACAATGTGTGTACCAGGCAAATCTCCCTGGAAGGGCAGTTCACAAGCAAGGCGGCATGACAGAGAAAGTTCTCTCCCCAGCAGCCAAGCATCTCACCCTTCAGGGTGGTGAGGTGGCACCCAGAGAACAGCCAGGGCTCTCTCACCTTTGCCTGTCCTTGTCTCAGCTGGGGGCTTTGAAGTACTGTACTGTGAGAAAATGGTTTTATTAAGTTAATGCGCTGATATTTCTGGAAAGCCGGCAAAATGATGCAGTCAAGCCCTTTCTAAACTATTTGCAGACTGAAAGGGGGCATGCATGCCTTTCCATGAGAAACAAAAGCAACAGCAGACAGATCCTTGCACACAGAAAGCTAGAGTATCAGGAAGAAAGGGTCAAACTGGGGTTTTCCTGACCTGCTATTTTTGCCTATCTTTTCATTTTGTATTGTTTTTTCTCCTTTGCTAGAGGAGCATTACAACTTGCGTTGCCTCATCCATCTGCAGTGATACAACCTGCAGTTTTCCCACTGCTGATTGCCATAATCTGGCCTTCACATCCTGATTCTTTGCAAAGGAAAAAGGAGAATGATAACCTCTTCTCTTATGTGGAGCTGACAAAGTCCGGCAAAATTTAGGCAAACTCCATGTGGCCTGAAAATCTCCTTCCCCTTGCCCTCCTCCCCTCCTCGTTTTAGGTCTTAAGCCCAAACAGGAAATTCTAGAACATGAGCAAGAGTCCTAATAGAATTTCGGTGAGTCCGAGGAATCCAGCTTAATCCACCTTGAAATGCCTCTCTTCCCTTGAGGTAGGTCACCAGCTGTTCTTGGCTGTTCTCTGCACTGCAGCACTTCATCAGACACTGGGAGTTAAAGGATCAGATGCCGCCTGGGTCCTGTTACCTCTTGCAGCAAGTCAATGTGTGGGCATGCTGTCTTCTGGAAGATCATATCCTCTGGCTCTGGGACTCAATTGCTGATCCCAAGTGCTGGAATAGTCATTGGAAAACTATTGATTCCTGACATGCAAGGAGTAGGGTTATGGCAAAGTCCTGTTGCCCTTTTGCTTCCAAAGCTCGATTCCAGAGAATCTATATCCAGGCAAACTCATGGCTTGTGGATTACATGTCCCTCCATATCCATCCATCCATCCAGTCATCCATCCATCCTAAAATCACCATGTTAGCAATTAATCAAGTATACATAGGTCATTCAGCAGTTAAGTGTGATCCACATAGAAGTCTGTGGCTATTACGGAGTGGTAGGCAGGTCAGATTTACTTTCTAAGCAAGCTAAATTCGGCCCAATCAGCACTGCATGCACTAAAGCAGCCATGCATATTTTCTGATGCACCATGGCATGTAGGAGGGAGACGACAAGGCCTCCAGATCCCCGCAAGGCTGCTTACCCTGATCTAGGGTTCTGCAGCCATAACACAACAGATTTATAAACGGGAGTTCCCAAAAGATTGAGAGTCAGTGTGGTGTACTGGTAAAGCAAGTACTAGGACACAGGAGAGCCAGGTTCTAGTCCCCACCTAGACATTTGTTTATTTTATTTTATTTAGAATATTTATATACCATCCTGTTGCGAAGGACATAAAGCTCATGGGGTGACTTTCGGCCAGTCACTGGCCCTCAGCCCGAGCTACTTCACTGAGCTGCTGTCAAGATGAATCCATTTTCATTTTGGGGGGGAAACCTTGCAAATCGCTTTGCATTCCTTGCACAAAGGAAAAAGGTAGGGTATAAATGTACTGCAATGCAGTGATGATGATGCGGCCCTTCGTTAAACCTTGAGAGCTGCTCAGGAAGGACCTGTTAGCGACATACAGGCACGTGAGGGGGTGCCATGCAGGAGCGGAACATAGCCTGTTCTCCCCTGCAATGGAGGGCAGGGGCCGTTCCAACGGAACCAGGCTTAGGGAGCCAAGATTTAGGGCGGATGCCAGGAAGCACTTCCTGACGGTCAAGACCCCGAGGGCATGGAATCGGCTTCCACGGGACGTGGTTGAGGCCCCATCAGTGAGGGCGTTCAAGGACAGGCTGGACATGCCCATGGTGGGCATGTCATGAGCGGAGCCGACTGGAGCCAGGGGTCAGACTAGATAGCCCAGGAGACCCCTTCTGACTCGCTCTGTTTCTATCAAGTGGCTGTTG
Organism: Varanus salvator macromaculatus; assembly: GCA_023646645.1. NCBI lineage: Eukaryota > Metazoa > Chordata > Lepidosauria > Squamata > Varanidae > Varanus > Varanus salvator. Next base: position 19,617,745 of record JAIXND010000621.1, on the reverse strand, counting down.
CAGTAATTTCATACTCCAAGTCATTTCTGCAGTATGTAGTATCTTGGCTATTGTTATCCTGATATCTGAAGGAAAAACCGCTTTGCTATCAACACCTCCTTTTGCCATTCGCTCTGCTGTCTTCGGCATTAAGGGAAGAGATTTTTGGCCGCGTTGTTTATGCAGCAGTCCAGCAGGAGGGACTCAGCAGTAAACAGCCACTTCTTAGTTTCTTTCCATGATGTGGTCCACAAAGAGAGACCGAGCTGAGCATGTCCAAAGACGTTAATAGCCCAGTGAATTCTGGGACAGCTGTTGCAGCTATAAAAAGATCGGCCAGGCCGTCACCCTAACCCCTTGCTGAGAATGCATCGCTTGAGCATGTGGGGTGTTTGCCTCCGGACATTTCCATGTTGTAAAGACCGCTGTTGAGCCTCTTTTACCCCAACGACCAAATTCTGTTTTGAAGAAGCTCTTGGGACCTGCATTCCAGGGGTGAGCGAGGCTGATGTCAAAGCAAGAGGGGAAAAAATACCAGCCCAGTTTAGCTTAAAGTTCTTACTGCCAACAACTAAGTCTTAGAGTTTTGGTTTTCCAGAATGGATGAGAAATAAACTGGGAAGGAGGATTATGAACTGTTGTGGGGAAGACGCTGAAGCTGAGGGAAGAAGACAGTCATCTGAGGAAGCCCAGAGAGACAGATCCAGACTGCTGGTGGACCAAATTTGGCTGGCAGAGCTGAGGTTCAATACCCTTGCTATAAACATTTACTGATAGTCATCTACAGTATTAATGTGGCACTCCAGAGTGCTGAACAAGACCATGATAACAGATGACAGAATGAAAATAGCACATCAAAAGCAGAATAGCATTAAAATGATGGCTGATCCGCAAGGATGGCTTCTTGGAAGAAAGGTACCTTCGGCATGTGCTGAAAACAGCAGTGTTGGAGCTTCTGGACCTCCAGAGGCAGGGAGTTCCTTAGCAGGGGAGCCACTAGAGTCACGGTGGACTGCAGTTGGCCTAGAGGTTCAGGTGGAGCCATAAATCTCCCCTTCCCAGAATTTCAAACAGAGTATTTTGCATGATTGTGCATAGACCAGATTTCCTCTTCTTAGACAATGTTGAAGGACTTTAATCAGTGTCTAAGGCCTGTAATAGGAGAGATGGAGAGGCATGCTCCACCCAGTGTGACCTGGTATCTCAACAACTTTAGCATTTTGTGATATATTTGTATTTTGCCATGTCGCAGACTGAAGCCCAGTACAAAGAATCTTCCATAAAATAAGCAGCAACAAAACTCATGGTTTCAGAATTCCTTCTGGCATTTCCTGTGCTGAGGCAGGAATAACTACTGGGGTAGCTCAGCAATAAATAGGGGGGAAATGCTGTAATAATCGGGGACAATGAGGTCTTAGGAACAGTACTGTTGGCAGAGTTTAGTCTTCGGAATATGTGTGAGCAAATAGGTCAGGCGTCTAATCTCTGGAGCGTTTGGAAGAACTGACACAGGATTCCAGAAACAGGGAACAGTGTCAAAAAGCCATTCATCACTTGTGTGTAACTATTACGCACACATATCATGCTGTCATCTCAGGGTATATAAATACAAGCTGGGCAGCCAGCAATGAATGATTAAGCAACTGGAACAAAAATAAGCTAGAGGACATCATTCAGTCCTTCAATACTCCAAAACGCACAAGAGCTTGTGTATGTGTGTGGAGGGCCCTGAGAAACAATGGCTTCCTTGGGCACCATATTTTACACAGAGTTTGGAAGTGATATGTAGAATAGGGATGTCTGAGGAATCTGTTTTGGTGGTGGGAGTTTTTCCGATTCTCTGGACTCAGTTCCCCAGACTCTAGCTTTTTTGGGGCTCTGAGTCCAAGTTCCAGGACAGTGTGAAAAGAGATGGACAGAGATGGAATGGATTTAACAAAATCCATAAATCTTTCTACTGGGGACACTTGTGTGCTACAGTCCAAGGATGGCTTGTGGAACTATATTGTATGCTTCCTGTTCTTCTGTGCAAGTGAACATCCCTTGCAGGTAATACACAGTGACCCGTCACATAAAATAATAGTCTGACCATTGTATGATGTCATATTGACATGCTCCCTTGCACAGTCCAATTCTTTCACCTTTTTATCTACTTGCATTTGCATGCCTTAGAACTGCAAGGTTGGCAGGAGCTGGGACGGAGCAATGGGAACTGACCCTGTTGTGCAGATTCGAACCAGCGACCTTTCACTCAACCAGCCCAGTAGCACAGCAGTTTAAACCACTGTGCCACCGCACCCCCAATTCTTTCACCATAAGCACCAAATTGAAATCCAGTAATCTGCAACATTTTCAGAACAATCCCTTCCAAAACAGAGTTTTGCATTCTAGTTCTCTTCAGCTTTTTGAGAAAAGGAGGAAAGATTATGGCTTAACTTCAGTCATACTTAGGGGACACTTGCAGGACTCTGAGTAGGAGAGAGCACTGAAAGTTTGCATGGAGGGTGTGAATTCTGTCAAGTGACAGCTGGAAGGAAGGGTAAAGAGAGGGTAGAGGGCCAAAGGGGATTATCCAGGTAAAAATGGGCTTAAGCATTTACTAGTTCTAATCATGTCAATCACAGAGTTCAATTTATTCTGTAACCATTTCTGCTGCACTGACTCCAGATGTAATCATACTTACAACTGGTACAATGACTATTTGAAGTCCCATTTAGTTTAATCCAACTAAAGCTAGAAGAAACCCATTGCTCCTCAACTAATAATCCTTCTTTGCTGCTCTGCTTCAATATACGTACTTTCAGAACAGGAAAAGTGTGAAAGTACTATAGGAAAACTCCTCTCCTTTCACAAATCATTGTTAACTTCCTGCAGTAGTTAACCCTAACCTCTCCCACTTTCTGTTCAGAATGATGCTTACACTACAGGTATAGTTGAAAGCAAAATTCCAGTACCAATCTTCCTTGCCTCTCTGTCACTTTCCTTCATCATCTGCATTGCATTGGAAATAGCTAAGAAGCAATTCAGGAAACAACTTATTAAACTACACATAGTTGTGGGTGGGAAAATAATAAATATTCCCAATGTAATTCAACTTTCCTGTGACTTCTGGAGAACTTTAAGTGGAGTCCTGATACACTGCCAAAGTCTGTTAAAAATAGTGATGGCAGGTCTCCCACTCTTCAGGCACAGTGAGTGAGGTGGGGTCGAGGGGAGAGAGAGAAGATTTAAATGCTTAGATATTGTTCAGACTGTGTCAAAAATTCCCATTTTGAGAAAGCATAATCTCAATGATTTTTTTCCAGGAAGACTTGAGCAATGGTTCCACTCACTTTCTCTTAGCACATTCACACCATTTATGTTTTCAATTTACTATTTAAAGAATGGATAGCTTTAAGGACATGATTAGGGAAAAAAAAAAAACAAAACTGTAACTTTTTTGGTTGTGGGGAGCAGTAGGGATGCTAGTAAAGCAGGAAAGCGGAACTGTTTGTGCTGAAACGGTCCCAGCCTGGCCCTCTCGGTTTCCCCAGAAACTGGCCACTTCCCATTTTCCTACAAATACCCTTTTCCCAGACTGTTAATCACTGTTTCCCAGTTTTCTCATCTCCCCCTCTCCATTCCAAAAGATTGAAATGCTTCTCCTAAGGCTTAGTTTCCAGCAGCAAGAGCTTTAAACTAAAGTATCTAGACCTTTTTCTTCTAACCTCGCTCACTATTTAAATATGGCTCCTGAAAGCTTTGCCAAAAATGGAATTTGGCCCAGAAAAAGGTATCCTATCCATGTAGTAAAATCATATCGCAATACTATCCTGAGGACTTCTTTCTTTTCTTTGGCCTTTTTCAGGCAGTATAAAACTTATTGAAAAGAGTATGCAAGGAAGGAAGGTAAGAATGAGGCCATGATCTGTAATTTTGCCTCAGCACAATTCTCTTTGCTTACCAAATGGTCACAAAGAAAGAATTCTGTTCATGGAAAATCACTGTATGATGTGAAATCTCAATTTTCCATGTGATGTAGAACTGAAGAAGGACAGCAAGAACAGGAAAAAGAAGTTTGATCAAGTCTTTCCTAGCACATGGCTCTTAGGAAGCTTTAGAATGGCTTAGGAAGATGGTCTTTTTCTCCATCTTAAACTCAATCTAGATCAATATCATCATTCCGAGGCTGTATATTTTCCAGAACAGGGCTTGGATTCTGATGGGACACAGATATTGTTGCATGCAAAATTCGTTTTGGTTCATTTTTATAAGGATGTGCCCAATTCAGACCTTCCCAACCATACATGGACTCGGATGAAGTCTGCTTCAAATCAATACATTCTGACCTTGAATGCTTGAATCACAATCCAGCATTCAATACATGTACAGATTTGAAAAATGGACATTAAAAAGTAGTCTTTGGAAAAATGAGCACAAACTATGCTTTAATCAATGGGAGGGGAATAAGCACATTTCAAAATGTACACAAATGATGCGTGCGTGTGGGGGAAAGCCACATAAAACATGCTCAGGTTGCCATGTGAAAAGAAACGAAGTTTGCAATCAGAGGCAGTCTCCAGTTGGAACAAGCTTCAAAATGAAATATGGGGGCCTTTAGTGAGATTGAGTTTGGCTGATTTGCATATCCCTACTCTCAAGTCATAGCATTTCCAAGGATGCCCTTAATAGTCTGTTCTAATTCTTTATCTATCTATCTATCTATCTATCTATCTATTAATGTCATAAGCGGAGCTGGCTGGAGCTGGGGGTCAGACTAGATGGCCCGGGGGACCCCTTCTGACTCACTCTGTTTCTATGTTTCTATTAAATTCTTCCTGCAGGAGGTAGCTTTTCCATCACCTGAGGCTGACACCCCTTCAACTTCTCCAGTTCTGAACCATGAAGGTGCATGAGGTGGTTTTTGGCCTAAGAACTACAGTCAGTACCTAGAGGGGATGGAATGACTTGAAAGTCCAGATTCTGCAAGCACTTTTCAGACTTCAGTTGACCGTAGTCCTTGGCTCCCAGGAAAATGCTCTCACTAGAGCCGCCTGTAGTGTGCTCACCAAGGTCTTGATGGACCTTGCCCAATGAGACCCAGAGTAGACTGTGAGGGTCATGTTAGAATTTGCTTCCCCACATTTAGTCACGACATTCAAATATGTTTTCTTGCTGTTTGCTTGCTTATTGTTAAGAAAAATAAAGTACCTTTCCTTAATTTTTATTTTCAAATGATTTTCATTCTAACCAGATCCTGGCTCTGGAAAATGTGACATCTCCCTCCGAGTCACACCTTGCCTGGCCTTCAGTTGGCACAGCACCCAATGCTGACCCAATGCATCGGTGGTCCTGAGTAATGAACATCAGAGGATTTTTATGTGGGGGAGAGTTCAACAGAAATATACTTTCTGTTCATTCCATGGTAAATTTTGAAGTGTAGATTTTCATCAAGACAATCTGAATAGCCATGCCCTCCAGGAGAGTCCGTATTGATCCATATGAGCAAACCAATTTTCATCTGCCCATTGAAGATGAAGCTAATCCAAACTACATTACATTGCGGCAAGGAACAGCACATTGGAAAACCCAGTTCCTACAGCTAAGCTTAGGAGGCACAGGGGAATCTGAGGGTCAGGCAGCAGATGACCTCAATGTCCTGGCCAAATGATGATGATGATGATGATGATGATGATGGTGGTGGTGGTGATGATGATGATAAAACAATGAATGTAGAAAAAATTACACTGGCTCTACCAAATCACTTCTTGTTCATTCATTCCCACTAACAAGCAGTTCTGACAACAGATACTTCAGTAAAGTTGTATTTTGCATCCCAACTACTGAGTCATCAACAAAACTCCACTGGCTTTTGTGCAAGCATGGAATTGGCTCAGGAGGGAAGGGGGAGAGGGAGGGAGGGAGGGAGAGTGAGAGGGAGAGTGTTGGTACTCAGTTTCCTAAAGTACTTCACTGAGCTGCCTTCCTTCCATGAAAGAGAAAGATTTTGTTTCCCCCACCATTACAGCTTAAGGGTTTGTGTGTGTGTGTGTTTGTGTGTCTTTTGCTGCTCTGAACTGACAGCTGTAACATTTCCATCTACCTCCTGCTGATTAATTGCCAATTTGATGGCAAAGGCATCCTTTGATTGTGCTGCAAGTACATTACAGAAGCTGTGATTATAGCTTATTCAACCATCAGGACTTGTCCCATGGAGAAGTGAGTAAAAATGGCAATGGATGAGATAACATGGGGAGCGACAACACTGCCAGGTTCCATTTAACAAAGCCAAGTGCCAACTAGGCAGAGATCATTTTGACACCTGGAGAGCTAAAGGAACTCCTCCCGTGCGAACCTACTTGTACAATGCCATACACAAATCTGTAAGACTCAAGCTTGTTGAGAGACTCCAATTTCCATCTCAAAGCCCATCCTGACTTGCATCTGTATCAGACTGAAAGCTCTCCAGCACTACCCACAACAAAACATGTGCATGTTTCAGTACAGGCAGTTCCAAAATAAACAACTTTTTAATGTACCATCTCTTTAAATATATGCATATATTTTCATAATAGGAAGTATAAGTTACCATGTGGTCTCAACTCTGTCAGAAAGTCACTATTTATTTTGTTTAGTTAATTGGTTATTGTTTGTTAGAGTTTAATTGTGTTTATTTATTTAGTGGCTTGTTATGATTTGGTATATCGATTGTATTTTTTAGGTGGGCTGAGATGTACCGGTGGGGAGGGGATAGATAGTTGGGGTTTATAATATTGTTTGTATTTTAAATGTTGTGAGCCACCCAGAGGCTTTGTTGTGATGGGGCGGCATATAAGTGTTTAATAATAATAATAATAATAATACAAAGTGTGAAAGAATTTATGCAAATGTTGGTTCTTTAAGCTGAGATTTTATCATTTAAACTGGGTCTGTGTCCTCTTCTGCTTCCCTACCTTGCTCTTTGGGAATTGGCATTGAAATTGGGGAATTAGCCGTTGTTTTGGGTGTAGGAAGCCATCAGATTTCCTGGGCTCAGCTCTCTGGACTCTGGCGCACGGTCTTTGTGTCCCAAGTCCACCTCACACTGAGCACTCACTGGTGGGAAGTGAGTCCAAGCAAGTCTGCAAGATCAGCTTGTGTACTCACCAACAAGTAGAATTCTGCTTCTGTACATGGAACAAGGACATGGGGCACTTTGTGTGAAAAACTGCATACGTTGCACTAAGAAGTATGTACTTCATATACTTTGCACAAGGAACTAACACACTTTGTATAGTTTGTGGGAAGAAGCCATTAGCATTCACAAGTGTTTGTGGACATGATCTTGGCTCAGCTCACATCCCGGCCAGGGCCAAACCGTCTAGGGAGTTTGAGAGAGCCAATTCCTGGCCTGATTTTCGCATCCTAGGTGCACTGACATTTTTTTTGACTACGTTCTGGGATGAAGTCCCATTAACAGTACTTTTGGGTGGAGTATTGCACTTCAGACCACATGTGGAATTTACAGTTCATGTTTCCTTTTCGTTTTCAAAGGTAGGAGATGGCATTTGAAATCTTTGTGTTCACCCATTTATTCCTTCACATTTGCTTACTAAAATCTGTGCTGGTAATTCACAAGCAGTTAATTACCATGATTTATGTGCCCCAGTGTTACAAAAAGTGGTGAATTAAGTCTTCCCAGCACATAATTAGGAATAACGTCTCACTGGCTTGCTTGAGGCCTGCCAGCCATCAGACAGGTGACTCACAGGACTGTAGAGAATTTCGGGACATGACTTTATGAAAAGCAAAACATGAAAACTCTCTTCCTTTTCATCTGATTCACTATATTATGGCAATCAAGTCTCAACTGTGACACAAAACACAATTCTGTGAGCTGATGACTCACTTTCTGCAGTTGAAACAAACCAATGAAGAGATGCTGGTGATGATCAAAGTCAGCAACTGGCCATTTAGAAATAAGCAAAGTACTTCATTTCAAGAATGAAAAAAGGATGTTTGGCCTCCTTTTCCTAAACTTTGGGGGGAGAGGAGAAAGGACCCAGGGGCTCTTGCCCCTGCTGGGGAGTGGGCCCTCAAGGTGTGCAACCACACCTTTCCAAGATGCTGACCCTACCTTTGCAAAGGACATATCACAGTTAATGAATACAGGGATGGATCTGGCCTGAGCTTCCATGTGCCCAGCTTATCCTCTGTACAGATCCGTATGAGACAGAGTGAGCTTATGTCCTCTGGACACAATCTGTGCATGCACAGACAAGTGGTAGGGGAGTTCTACAGCTTGCAATATTCCTCGCTTCGCCACTCAGGCTGAAGAGGGCTTGGCACTGCAGGACTTTGCTCTGACCAAAGATGCACAGGCGAACACAATTACTCAAGGGGGACCTGCAGCAAAATCTTGCAGCATAGGGTGCTCCAGCAGAGAATCCTGATCAATTAGCCAATCTCCTTTCCAGGATCCTCCGTTGCATCTCCCCAGCCCACCACTTTTCTGTCTCCACTCGCCCCAACAATCAGTCCATATTCTGCACTCCTTGAAGAAGCAAGGAAAAGATCCACTTGTGCTTGAAGATCTTGTCTGTCGGAGCAGGGGAACTGCTTGCACAATAGGAAAAAAGGAGCAGAAAGCCACAGTCACTGTCATTTCTTCTGCTCGATGCACACTGGATTCAGACCAGGGTGGCACCTGTAGCCATGCCTTCAACAGCAGCTGGATCCATTTCTGATGCAATTAGCAAGTGCAGTTCCAGGCCAGGGAAAGCTTTATCTGTTTGTTTCTGCACATCAGATCTCTGCCAAGGTTCCAGGAGAAGGTTGGGTTGTTCTCCTCTCTCTCCACTCCCCCTGGCCAGTTGGCAGACTCACTTCCAAATCATTTTTGCAAAGTTCTGAATTTCATAGCTCTACTGGGGACTTCAAATTTGAGTAAAAGAAATCCGTAAAAACATAGTCAACTCAAGCTGGGCTAAATATCCACCACCCCTTCCCATACACATTTTCATGGGAGCATTCAGTGTCCACAAAGATGAATGACAGTCAGAGATTTTGGGGTGGAAGAAACTTTAAGGGTTTTTATTATACCCTAAATGTAAGGTGGCCAATGGGTCCCTTTCTCCCTCTTTCTTTTGCTGCCCTCCCCATACAGCCAGCCTCGTTCTCCCCGCTTCCAAATATGTCCCTGAGAATAAGCCTTTGGGAACACCGCAGCATCATTTCCATGCGATGTTCTCTTCCAGGAATTCGCTGGAGGAGTCTAGCTGCCACTTGATTTGGTGGTAGGCGACCTTTTGTTGGGGGAGGAAAAGGAGGAGGAAGCAAGGGCTGGTCAACGATCGCCATATAGGATCTGAGGCAGTGGTGGGCAGCGCACAGCCAGTGGACCTCACATGACTCCAGTGCTGCATCATTGAATGTGTCGCTGAGGTTTGGGGCCATAGTGGCCACAGGATCACGATTTCCACCCTCCCATGGAGGTTTTGGGGAATATGATTCTGCTTTAAAATGAGAGGTGTGATCCCCAACATCCCGTTTAATTGCAAAATAAAATAAAATAAAATAAAATAAAATAAAATAAAATATTGAAGTTCATTACAGCTATTTCTCATTTTCAAACTGCTTTTCAGCTTCTTTGATCAGACAAAGCAAGCATTTCTAGTGGGAAAAGTATTTCTAAGTCTGCTTTTCAAAACTGTGGACTCCCAAGCTCACTGACAAGAGCATGGGGGCAGGGATAAGTCAATGCACTTTGCAAAGAGTGCATGAAACATGTTTTGAACACAAACTTGGAAGTTGGTGAACATTTCTTCAAGACAAAGCTACCAAAACCAACTCCCTGTTTGTTGTTCACAAGTGGGATTTATCTGCAAGATTTGCAAACAGAAATGAAACTCTTGTCCACCGTATGTCTCCCCTTTCCCCCTTCAACTGCCACTGTCTTCAGTAATCCTCCCCAAAGTCACGGGGCTTCCACATAACTCCCCTTTGCTCCGTCGCTTTTGATTCCAGCCCAGAAGTGCTCTGTTTCTGCGGTGCCCTTCCAGGGATGCTGTGGGCCATGGAGTTGTTGCATTGCTTATGCTTTCTGACTTAAATATTGGCTTTGATTCCATGTGACAGAAAGCAGAGTGATGCAGTCCAATAATTGACTCTGGAGTCCTGTTTATTGCTTCTTATATAAATGCTTTGTATAATACACCGGCCAAAGTCAATATTAGCAGAGAGGGAACTTCATAGAACCTTTTCTGATTGCCAAACATGTGGTGTGATGTGGGCGTATTCTAATTCCATCTCCCATAAAAATATAGTGGAGTGGAGCCTGCAACAAAACGTTGCAGTTGTTCTTGTTTAAGTTTCCGACCAGGTCATCGTTCCCTTTTCCTAGTTTACATTCACCAAATTGTCAGCATTCTTTGCTGAATAAGCAATGGCCATTCCTTACTGCCATTTTTATTTTTATACTTATATCCATATTTTTACTTTTATTGGATCCACCCACCCAAATACCCCAACAAAGATGCTTTGTACTACTGCAAAATCCTACTGTTTCTACAACCCCAGTGACATCTCTGAGGTGTTGATGAATAGAATAATTTTATCTCCCTGAGGATTCACACTCAATGAATGAGTTCACTATTATTCTATGGGATACTCCTGAATGTTAATGCTGGTATCAGTCTGGGAAGAGTGAAGCAGGCTTTTTCTAATACTCAGAATTAAATTATCCAGTGACTTTTCTCTCTCTAGCTTTAGATGAATAGCATGATTATTATGCTTTTGACTTGTTCTGTTTTCAAAAGACCCCAAGCAATTCATTTGTTTGCTATTGTGATAAACTGTTAAATATCAGCTCTACAGAAACCCATACAATGGTGTTTATTAACCAAAGAACATTTCTGTTGCAAAAGTTGCAACTCTCAGCTGCCAAAAGATTGAAAGTCCATTTCAAATCTTGCTTAATTAACCCTCCCCCCTCCCCCGCCAATATCTTCAGGATTGTTTGGAAATGACTTGCGGTTATGAGGTTCAAATGAAGACCTTTCCCAGGTTCTGTCCCTATTAATAAAAGAACCTTTAAGTAATAAGGCTCCAGATTGCAGCTGGTGACCTCAGGAGTAAATATGTTGCAAAGATTGGACACATGTCCCAAAGTTCAATAGTCAGAGTAGGATGCACATTTTCTAGCCATTCCATCCATAAATCATCAACCGTGTCTGATATTGGCTGATTCACTCCTGTCTGGGTTTGAAATTTGAGAAACGGGCAACCTAGAGACACAGGTAGCTGCCCCATACTTAATCTGACCATAAGTTCTTCTAGGTTCAATACTAGGTTTTCTGGCAGGAATTTTCCCCCAGCCCTCTTTAGAGACTCCAACATTGAGCTTGTGACCCTATTCATGAAAAATATGCACTTTACCACTAAGTTATGGCTTCTAATGAGAGCATATAGGAGCATCTAGAAGGAAGAAAGGTCATGCCAGAGTCTCCTATGGTTTTCTACCTACACTGGTTGCTGATATCCAGTTAGGAGATGACCTGCATATGAACCACGTGCATTGAATTAATTCTGTGCAAAATCAACTTGCTTATTGGCCTCACACTGTCTGGGTTCATATGATCCAACAACCAAGTGGGGACTATTGTTGGTTGGTTGTGATGAACCAACTCAAGGCTTTTTGAAATTATGCTGTGAGGCTACCGTGAATGATCTGGTGTTGAAGTCAGTCCATGTTGACTCTTCGAAGGAAGTTCCTAGAACAAGAACCATAGAGGCATGCCTTTGAAAAGGCACGTGTTTGAAAAATGCACCCAATCAGGCCTTAATCAGAGATGTGTATATTTCGAAACTCTGCCCAACAGGGTGAAATGCACACAGAAATATAGGGGATTTGCATGCAAAAAAAAGTTAAAGCTTCCAGTCTGGCATGGACACAAGTCACAGTTTGATTTGCAGTGAAATTCAGAGACTGTTCACGCATGCAAAGTGAAACCCAAGTTTGGCATTAGTCTAAAAACCTTTAGGAAAACAATCACCACCTCCCTAAGGGACAGGTTCAAAACAGCCCAGTGTCCTGTGGGTGTAGAATATTCACAACAGCGGAGTGGGTGGGAATGGAGACTGTAAAGAGCCACCCCAACATCTTGTTACCAGCTCCACTCATTCTCCAGTCATGGACTCTCATTTAGCAAAATTAGCCCAGTTTGCAGAGATGCGAGCAGACTTGGGAGACAGCAGAGGTTTCCATAAATGAAGTGGATCGTGAGGGGGAAAAGGCTTAGGGTAGGAAAGAAAGGCTTCCAGTGATCCCTCAACAGGCTCTGCACTGAGACAATGTTGACTGTCTGTCACAGAGGTGGAGGATGGAAAACTCAAGGCGGGGGATGGAATTTATTTATTTATTTATTTGACAAATTTCTGTGCCGCCCCCTTGCAAACTAGCCTTGGGGCGGCTCACAACACAGCACAATTTAGTCGCTGGGAAGTGGCTCCCAGGCTGACGTGAAGCCTAAACGGGAGTACTGTGACTGATGGCTATTTAAAGGGATTAGGCAAGTTCATGGAGACTGAAGCTATCACATGACTACAGGTTTTGATGACTGGATGCTGCCTCCAGTATCAAAGGCAGAGTGTTTATGTGTACCACCTGCTGGAGAATATAAATAGCACTGTGCCATTGCACTCTTGCCCTAATTGCAGGCTGACCGCCTTCAACCTGCTGGCCGCTGTATCAACAGAATGTCGTATTAGATGGACCTTTGGCATATATCTTCTGGTAGTCCCAGAACCTCCTTCATGGATCACTGCCTTGTCGTGGCGAAGGGGCTTGCGTAGCGCAATGAAGCTATGAGCTCTGCCGTGCAGGGTCACCCAAGACGGACAGGTCATAGCAGAGAGTGCTGACAAAACGTGATCCACTGGAAAAGGAAATGGCAACCCACTCCAGTATCTTTGCCATGAAAACCCCATGGACATGAAAACCAAAAGGCAAAACGATATGACACCGGAAGATGAGCCCCTCAGGTCGGAAGGTGTCCAATATGCTACTGGGGAAGAGCGGAGGGCTAGTACTAGTAGCATTAGAAAGAATGAAGCGACTGGGTCAAAGCCAAAAGGACACTCAGTTGCTGATGTATCTGGTGGTGAAAGGAGAGTCCAATGTTGTAAAGATCTATACTCCATAGGAACCTGGAAAGTAAGATCCATGAATCAAGGCAAGCTGGATGTGGTCAAACAAGAGGTGACAAGACTGAACATCGACATCTTAGGAATCAGCGAACTAAAATGGATAGGCATGGGTGAATTTAGTTCAGATGAACATCAGGTATACTACTGTGGGCAAGAATCCCTCAGAAGAAATGGAGTAGCCTTCATAGTCAATAAAAGAGTAGGAAAAGCAGTACTGGGATACAATCTCCAAAATGACAGAATGCTCTCAGTTCGAATCCAAGGCAAACCATTCAACATCACAATAGTCCAAATCTATGCCCCAACCACTGGTGCTGAAGAGGCTGAAGTTGACCAGTTCTATGAAGCCCTAAAACACCTTCTAGAATTAACACCAAAAAATGATGTCCTTATCATCATGGGGGATTGGAATGCTAAAGTAAGAAGCCAAAAGATAACTGGAATAACAGGCAAGTTTGGCCCTGGAGTACAAAATGAAGCAGGGCACAGGCTGGTAGAATTTTGTCAAGAGAATACGATGGTCATAGCAAACACTCTTTTCCAACAACCCAAGAGATGACTCTACACATGGACATCATCAGACGGTCAACACAGAAATCAGATTGACTACGTGCACTGCAGCCAAAGATGGAGAAACTCTATACAGTCAGTCAAAACTAGACCAGGAGCTGACTGTGGCTCTGATCATGAGCTTCTCATTCCAAAATTTAGGCTTAAATTGAAAAAAGTAGGGAAAAGCACTAGGCCACTCAGGTATGACCTAAAACATACCCCTGATGAATATACAGTGGAGGTGACAAATAGATTTAAGAAATTAGATCTGATAGACAGAGTGCCTGAAGAACTATGGACGGAAGTTCGCAATATTGTACAAGAGGCAGCAACTAAAACCATCCCAAAGAAAAAGAAATGCAAGAAAGCAAAATGGCTGACTGAGGAAGCTTTACAAATAGCTGAGGAAAGAAGGGAAGCAAAAGGCAAGAGAGAAAGAGAAAGATACACCCAAATGAATGCAGAATTCCAAAGAAATAGCTAGAAGAGATACGAATGCCTTCTTCAATGAACAGTGCAAAGAAATAGAAGAAAACAATAGAATAGGGAGGACCAGAGATCTCTTCAAGAAAATTGGAGATATGAAGGGAACATTTCATGCAAAGATGGGCATGGTAAAGGACCAAAATGGCAGGGACCTAACAGAGGCAGAAGAGATTAAGAAGAGGTGGCAAGATTACACAGAAGAACTATACAAGAAAGAGCTTAACGTCCCTGATAACCATGATGGGGTGGTCACTGACCTCGAGCCAGACATCCTGGAATGTGAAGTCAAATGGGCCTTAGGAAGTCTGAGCAACAACAAAGCTAGTGGAGGTGATTTTGAATAGCTCAGCATTCCAGCTGAGCTATTCAAAATCTTAAAAGACGATGCAGTAAAAGTGCTACACTCAATATGCCAGCAAATTTGGAAAACTCAACAGTGGCCACAGGATTGGAAATGGTCAATTTACATTCCGATCCCAAAGAAGGGCAATGCCAAAGAATGTTCAAACTACCGCATCATTGCACTCATTTCACATGTGAGCAAAGTGATGCTCAAAATCCTACAAGCTAGTATGTGGACCGAGAACTACCGGAAGTACAGGCAGGATTTCGAAGAGGGAGAGGAACTAGAGATCAAATTGCCAACATTTGCTGGATCATGGAGAAAGCTAGGGAGTTCCAGAAAAACATCTACTGCTGCTTCATTGACTACGCTAAAGCCTTTATTGTGTGGATCACAACAAATTGTGGCAAGTTCTTAAAGAGATGGGAATACCTGACCATCTTATTTGTCTCCTGAGAAACCTATATGAGAGTCAAGAAGCAACAGTGAGAACTGGGCACGGAACCACTGATTGGTTCAAAATTGAGAAAGGAGTTCGGCAAGGCTGTATACTGTCACCCTGCCTATTTAACTTACACGCAGAGCACATCATGAGAAAGGTGGGGCTGGATGAATCACCAGTTGGAATTAAGATTGCTGGGAGAAATATCAACAACCTCAGATATGCAGATGATACCACTCTCATGGCAGAAAGTGAAGAGGAACTAAAGAGCCTCTTGATGTGGTTGAAGCAGGAGAGTGCAAAAGTTGGCCTGAAACTCAACATTAAGAAAACTAAAATCATGGCATCCAGTCCTCTCACTTCCTGGCAAATAGATAGGGAAGAAATGGAGGTAGTGACAGATTTCATTTTCCTGGGCTCCAAGATCACAGCAGATGGGGACTGCAGCCAAGAAATTAAAAGACGCTTGCTCCTGGAGAGGAGAGCTATGGCAAATCTAGACAGCATACTAAAAAGCAGAGACATCACCCTGCCAACAAAAGTGTGTATAGTCAAGGCTATGGTTTTCCCAGTAGCAATGTATGGCTGTGAAAGCTGGACCATAAGGAAGGCTGAGCGCCGAAGGATTGAGGCCTTTGAGTTGTGGTGCTGGAGGAGACTCCTGCGAGTCCCTTGGACCGCAAGGTGATCAAACCGGTCAGTCCTAGAGGAGATCAACCCTGACTGCTCTTTAGAAGGCCGATCCTGAAGATGAAACTCAAATACTTTGGCCACCTAATGAGAAGGAAGGACTGCCTGGAGAAGAGTCTAATGCAGGGAACAATAGATGGCAAAAGAAGAAGGGGATGGCAGAGAATGAGGTGGCTAGATGGAATCACTGAGATGGTTGGTGTGAGCTTGAGTGGACTCTGGGGGATGGTGGAGGACAGGAAGGCCTGGAGGAATGTTGTCCGTGGGGTCGCGATGGGTCGGACACGACTTCGCGACTAACAAGTCCCAGAACTGTTTCAAGTCCTGCTTGTTCAGCAAAAGAGCATGTTATGCATGGCTTAGCATTTGCCATGTCAGGAAGTGGGCTGTCACTTTGTCATGCTTTGTCCTATTCAGGTTGTTCCATACCAACCTACCTTGCCCTTTCTGAATCTAGCCACGGGTCCTCGTGGAGCACAGACTGCAATTCTTTCCCTAAACCCACTTGAACAACACCACTTGCTAAAAATGACTTGGTCTGATGATATTTAAATTAAATGAGCAGAACCAGAACAAAGCCCATGTTTTAAAATGCACACTTGCATAAAGTTATGACTGAATCCACTTTGCTCTTTTTCATTACACCCACACTCTTCCAGGAACGAGCTGCAACAATGCATTCCCATCTTCTTAACGAGAAGAGACCGAGTCTTTGTTATCACCCATTGTTATCGACCATTTCTGGAGGACCGGTTTCCATACGCATGTTAGTCATGTCGTGGCCATAGCACTTCATGGAAACTTACCTGTCGGAATCCAGGATCACAGGTTGAACACTCCATGTGCCTATCAGCATCTCAAATCTAATGATTTTCACTGCAGGGTAACCATGCAACATTTGTACTATAGTAATCACAGTCAAGCTATGGCAAATCTAGACAGCATAGTAAAAAGCAGAGACATCACCCTGCCAACAAAGTGTGTATAGTCAAGGCTATGGTTTTCCCAGTTGCAATGTATGGCTGTGAAAGCTGGACCATAAGGAAGGCTGAGCGCCGAAGGATTGATGCCTTTGAGTTGTGGTGCTGGAGGAGACTCCTGCGAGTCCCTTGGACTGCAAGGAGATCAAACTGGTCAGTCCTAGAGGAAATCAACCCTGACTGCTCTTTAGAAGGCCAGATAGTGAAGATGAAACTCAAATACTTTGGCCACCTAATGAGAAGGAAGGACTCCCTAGAGAAGAGTCTAATGCTGGGAACAATAGATGGCAAAAGAAGAAGGGGATGGCAGAGGATGAGGTGGCTGGATGGAGTCACTGAGGTGGTTGGTGTGAGCTTGAGTGGACTCCGGGGGATGGTGGAGGACAGGAGGGCCTGGAGGAATGTTGTCCATGGGGTCGCGATGGGTCGGACTCGACTTCGCGACTAACAACAACAATCACAGTCATCGTTATTTGTAGCCTCCTCCTTTTGTTACATGCAGAAAGAGACTCTATGGGATTAGTGGGAAATATGGATATGCCATAACTGTGCCCAGTGGCCATGCGGGACAGTTCTATATGGGAACCTATTGCAACATTGTCTCAGTCATGTGGAGCAACTTTGTTATCTACTCACATGGAGGTGAGGATGACTATACAGAATAACATGCATGAGCACCAAGGGGAAAGAGCCAGGAATACACATGGCACAAGTACCACCCCTAGTATGTATTAATTTTGTATAGCTCCATCACACGTATAACTAGCAAAGAGTGTCACACAGACTGATACCAAAAAGTAAAGAAAAGAAAGGCATAACCGTGTCCAAGCCAAGTCCGTCAAAGCATGGTCCTTAATTATCCAAATTTGCTTTTCTCTTTGAAAATGCACATTTACACAAGGGAGTACTTCTGAAAATGTGCAGTTGTACATTTCTTGAGAAGCATGCCCCCTCAATATTTTCAGAGTTTAATGCATGGCAGAAATGTATGTATCAGAGGTGCATGTTCAAAAATGCACATTTTGCTTTTTGGAAAAAAGGGAATAAACAAAAGAAAAAAAATGCTTGCATTCAGGAAAGAGACTGAAGGAAGATGTGCACAGAGATGGAAAACCTTAGGAAGCTGAAGCCTTGCTTAGTCTCCAACCTCTACTTTAAAACTGCAGGTCTTGAGCCTTCAGGGGGAAAATATCAGTAAGGTAATAGCTTTATTAGGACTAATGAAAAGGTGTGACAAACAGCATCAGTAGCTGAAAGTATATTTTGTGGTCCTAGAAGTATGAACCAGTGGCAATATAAGAGTCTATGAGAACAGGGCAGATGTGAACTATGCCACCTTGGGGCTGTTTTGGTCTTGGAACCAATTCCAGTGTCATTTCTGCCCTCCTTCCTTGGCAGCTGGCCCTCTTAGCATTGTGAACATCTTATCATTATGAGACTAATCTTCCTTCCTTCCTTCCTTCCTTCCTTCCTTCCTTCCTTCCTTCCTT
>JAIXND010000621.1:19583011-19599609 GCA_023646645.1 Varanus salvator macromaculatus | reverse complement strand
CTTCCTTCCTTCCTTCCTTCCTTCCTTCCTTCCTTCCTTCCTTCCTTCCTTGCTTCCTTCCATCCTGTCTTTGCTCTTTGTAGCCCACCTACTAGACAATGGACAGGAATAGCATGCTGTGTGTATTTATGGCATGAGCAAAGTTGACATGAAGGGACTGAGAAACTTTCTCCTGCAAGTGAATTTTAATATTTGGAAATTTTAATGTATTAGAATTTGTTGTTTTATTGTTGTGAGCCGCCCCGAGGCTTGTGGCAAGGGGCGGCCTATAAATTTCCAAATAAATAAATAAATAAAGTTAGAATTCAGTCGAATGACTGATGCATCTATTAAGAGAAGTGATCTATGTTGAATGAAGGACTTTCTCCCAAGCATAGTATAGCAAAACTGATTGCAGCAAGGTCTGTGCCAGAGCTGCTTGTAACATTCCTACAGGGTGACAGGGTTCAGAGGACAGGAGCTGAATCCAATGCAAAAGAACTGGCAACCTCTTTGAAAGTTCTGGAATCGCATCCCTGAACCAGTTAAACTCTTCGCTGTAGGAAACATGGATGGAACTTGCTGCTAAACAAGACATGGTAGCTCTTGATTCTGTGTCTTCCTGCCCCTTTCTTTTGCAAATGGACATCAAAATAAATCTTCATGGAAACCCAAGGAAGAATTATTGAAATCCAAATGCAGCCAAGCACGTAGATGGATGTGGAAGATTCCAGAGCATTTCTAGAGGCATGAAAAAACAAAACTACCCTACATACCAATGTTTGTTCGTCATTGCCTTTTCTGATGGAATCTTGGGGATTTTCTTTTAGAGCTAACAGACCAATCCTAAGTGGAGTGGGGAAAATAAAATAGCAAGTTGTCGACCCCTTTCAAACCCTATCTAATATCATCCAGGATGGGACCAGAATGCCCCTCCTAAAATAGTTACCAGAGGTTGACAGATACAAAATACTGGCAATATTTGGTAGTTTGGCACAGCGTATTTTGCTACCAGCCCCACCCACTGTTGTAATGTGGCCAAAATGGAATGTTCACAGAGTTTTGGAGGCTCAACAGCCCTGACCCACTGAACTTTCCATGGATGGCATTGGAGTCTCTGTGGTAGATGAGCATTAGTCTTTGATAGTTGAAAGTCATCTCTGCTTTGCGTTGTCAGGCACTTTGGTTTGTTTATTTAATTAGCATGTTTATAGCTTGCCTTTCAGGACAACGTCTGCTCAAGACAAAGAACAATGACATGAAAGTGGCAATAAAGTGACCATCAGACATTGTGTTCAAGGCTTTACTGATTCAAAAGCAGAAACTAACCAAAGGGGAGCACAGAAACAATGTTTTCAGTAGCATGTCCAATGGAAGCACATCAATTTAGGAACACTTGGAACAGATAGTGTTTTAAAGTCTTTGATAAGAACCCCTTGAAGAGAGTTCCAGTGGGGGTTGTAGTTACTACCAAAAAGGCCATATTCCAACAAGGCCATATTCTAACCAGCCCTGTAGCTGGACAAGCAAGGAGCAGATCTTCATCATGGCATAAGTGGTCCTTCAAATACCCTGTTCCCAAATCAAATTGTAACATCTTCAACACTTTCTAAATCCCAGAACCTTTTGGAGGCAGCCACTGCAGTGATCCTGGTTCAAAACTGCCTTGCAGTGTGGTTAGTTGGACTCACATTAATGATCTTTAAACCCCGTAAAAACATAAGAAGAAGCATGCTGGAAAAGACCAAAGGTTAAGCAGCATCCTGCTTAAGCAGTGACTAACCAGCTGTCTGTGGGAAGACCACAAATTGACATGACTCAACAGACCACTTCCACACTTGTTCCCCAGCAATTGTCCATGGGCACTTGAAATGAGTTACTGCTATTAGGACCAGCCTCCCCCTCCAGGTGTGTCCTATCGCCTTTTCCAGACATCAGAACTTGTGATCATCACAACCTCTTGTGGCGTGTAAAAATGTCCTTCCTTTCAGTTGACCTGCATCTCTGACTGATCAGCTTTGAGAAATGTTTCATCTCTGCTTTCTCCCCTCCATACATGTTTATTTTCCTAAGCTAAACAATCCTAAATGGTGTAACTTTTCCTCATAGCATAGTTGCTCTAGCTGCTTGATCATTTCACTTGCCCCTTTCTGAACTTTTCCCAACTCTACAATATCCTTTATACTTAACATTGGATGCTGTGCTACTCCTATTCTTATTTCTATTTCTATTTTATTTAATTAGTGGTGTTATAAACCATCCTGAGACATCAGTGATGGGAAAGTATAGAAAAGTCTTAAATGAGTAAATAAATTCTTTGTTAGATGTAGTGTGCAGAACTGTATACAGTATACTAACTGTGGGAACACCGTACATTTGTATAAGGGGACTTTTATTTATTTTCCATCCCTTGTCAGATTATGCCTAACTTAGAATCTCTTTACAGCAGCTATGCCTTGGGCCAACATTTTCACTGAGCTGCCAGCTAGAATTTCTCATGAAGATGATATGCTCACCTTTCTGCAGAAAGAATCTAATTCTGGCATATCACGCTTCCTGCTTTGGAGATGGTCTCGGGGCCAGCAGTGAGGCCCCAAGACTAACGATGAAGTGGGGCCAAAGCAGTGAGTAAAAAAAAAACCCAACGGCCTCTTTTTCGCTTCATCATGTTACTGCCAGTAATTGAGCCTTGAAAGAAGAATTTCAACTTCATGGAGTAGGGGAAAAACCCAGTCTGGAAAGCCACCAGATGAACACCAGTCAACAGAAGCAGGCTGACTAAGAAAAGGGCATGTGGCTGTCTAGAGAACATTTGAAGGGCCAGAGTAGGAACCCAGATGGGCCATATTTGCCCCCAAAATCAAACACGCCTCTTCTTTTCATGAAGATGCCAGAAAGCATCAATTTACTCGGTTTACTCATCTTTGCTACCCTAGCAGTTGGAAGATACAGGGAAGAAATGTTGGCTAATCGTTCAGAAAAAACCTCTTGAGTGTGAGGGCTGTTTGGTTGGGAATGGTGGGCTTCTGTGTTGGAGACATTTAATCAGAGGATGGATGGCCATCTGTCAGGGATGCTGTAACTACATCCATCATTGCAAAGCCTGCATCAGGCATGAGATTGGACCAGATAATCTTCAAGAGACATTCCAACTTATTGAGTCTATAAAACCATAGCATATAGAAGGTCCAAGGCTCAGTATTCTCCACCAACAGCATTTTACATAGCAAGGTGTGAAAGATTTCTGCCTGAGAGCCTAGAGTAAGCTGGCAGATGTCCCCAGATTTTTTGGACTCCTAGAATATCTGACTATTTGCCATGTTGAGGCTTTTGGGAATCCAAAATATCTGTTTTCCCCTCCCTTTTGCCCATAACTTGCCTAGAGAACAACTTTCAGTCAGTGTAGGCCAGACTTCCCCAATCCAGATGGTTTATATTACATCTGAAATCATCCCCAGCCAGAAGGCCAATGGCCATGGATGATGGGAGCTGTAGTCTAAAACATCTAAATGGTGCCAGGTCAGGGCAGTGTGAAAGAGCCATTAATAGACTAGATGGAAGAGTGACTGGACTCCCTGTGAGGCAGCTTCAACTCTTCATCAATCTTGAGTCTTGCCAATTGGGACCCATTCATCAAAAGAAATGGTCACCATAGCCACATGATCTGCAAAATAGCTTCAGAGGGTTTTACCATGTCAAAACTGAATGAATCTGGCCTTCGTCTCATGAAAGAGCCAACCTTGTTTGGCTCTTAGGTTGCTATGCAAACAGCAGCTATCAACACGTTTTCACATTGCCAGTGCATGCTGGACTCTTTTCCAAATTCCATCTGATTCACTTCATTAAACGACTGCTAGTATGAACACAGTGGGCAAACGGACATGATCTGACCAAAAATAAACAGGCTAAAATCCAGTCTCCAAGTGCTTAGCTGTCCTGTACTGCTTCATGGAACCCAAAAGTCCTTATCACCAACCAAACTGTACCCAGTGAAAAGGCATCTTCAGAGGCTGGGCATCTTTGGTTGATACCCATAGACCATTCAGTCCCCTTATAGGATTCTGTTCAAGTTATAGCCTCAAACACTGTATTCCATGCCTGTGAAAAGGGACAAGATTGTGTTGTTGGTGGGTAGATTTCTCACTTATTTATAGCATACATTATTTGGAACAGACGTGTTGGCCACTTAGCCCAGTCCAGTTTATACAGGATGCTTTTGCATTAAATTTAGTAGCTACTAATATGTGAACATAAGAAGAGTAATGCAGGTTCAAACCAAGAAACTATATAGTCTGGCATTTTATTTGCAGAGTGGCCATCTCTTGTGAATCGACACAATGTACTTAAGAGAATTTTGAGACCCAGATGTTTCACTCAAGAGAAGTAGGACCCAGAAAAAGGATTTACCTACTCTTCTGCATGGGATGATGTGTTACCCCCAGTATCCTAACCTGCATATGAAGGAGACTCCTCCTTCATATGGAGTCTCTTGTAGCACAAGGTCTCTCACATTCAGTAGCACTGCCAACTCTGGGTGTTCAAGGACACTTGGGTAGACATCTTCAAGATCCCCAACTCTATTTTTTCACCACTGTTGTTACCAACTGATATTGCTCTGATCAGTTGTTGCTCCTTCTCATTACTGCCCCTACTTGCGTGCTCAACAGGCAGAGAGGCAGTGAGCAGGTAGACATCTGCTACCCTTCCTCATCACCACCAGGCTGAGCCAGACTGAAGAGCAGGCGAAGCAAGTCCAGGGGGCTGTTGTCACTGGACTCCTGTTGGGCAGTGGACCCTTGGCAGGTTCCCAGCTATGCCTACTCTAGATGCTGGCCCTGGTTATTAAGGTTATTCCAAAGGAAGTGATTTTAGGATTGCTATTTATTTATTTTTTCCCTTTGTGAATGGCTCTGAATTTTATTTAATGAGAAGCCTACAAGCTCTACGGAAGGCGTGTGGTGCTGTGGGATCAGCATGTACTACCGCTAGCTGCTGAAGAGCTAGGGCTTACAAATTTGCATGACCATCATTCTGAGAGGGACAAATGGACTTGGAAAGACTAGCAACATGATTCTAAAATAACACGGGGAAGTTGTGCAAACACACAGACACAAACTGTGGGCAACAGGCCTTATAAGGCAGCAAAAATGTGAGATCAGTTTCAAAATGAGGAAGATTTCTTAAACCTCAGTCCAGGAATTCTATGGCAACTGCTTTCATGCACACTCTGCATTCGCGGATGATGGAGAGAGGGATGGTATGTCTCTTTCTAATCCTTTTTGGGTATGTTTGTGACTTCTTGGCAACCAGCATTCCAACGTCGTGACACCCAGGACATAAAGAGTTGGTCTTTCCAGGACTTTACCTTCTGTGGAGCAGAGCAAACCTTATCCTCAAGCCATTTGTCAGAATCCACTGAATCTCCAAAGGGAGACTGAAATGTAATTACAGCTCTCGTATTCAATAGCTAAATGGGTTCTCTTTGGAAGCTTCCTAAAATGCTTAACAGGGAAAAATAATTTAAAGCTAACTTTCTTTCAAGAAAAAAGACAGCACAACATATGTGTCGGCTCAGAAGTAACATCCGTTGAATTCAATGGTGCTTACTGCTAGGAAAGTGGGTAGAGGATTGTAGCTGAGGTACAGAAATCACTGAACATTGTTCTATATCTCACATATCAATCTTCATCAGAAAGTTAGCTTATAATCAATAATAATCATGGTAATGGGATGTTCTCTTGCACAGGCCTCATTGAAATGAGTAGAAGCTGATGCAAGAACAGTGCCAGGCTTTTGTGTAACTTCCGTTGCTTTCAATGGGGGTTGTGCAAAAGAATTTCATACCCTGGTTGTAAAATGTCCCTGTGAAGACCTCATTTTTCCAGGCATTGCAGTTACTCAGTAACTTTTGTCTTAAAGAATCTGTGTTGTTATTTTACATCTTTACACTGCTGCTAGGTTTTTATTTTGTATGGAATTTTAAATATTTAAATTTATTATATCATGTTGTATTCTAGAGTTTTAATTATTGTGAACCAGTTAGAAAACTTTGCTTACTGGGTGGTATAGATGTGTAATACGTGTATAAGGAAATGTCCCCCAGAACTGGACCTGTTAATTTGGAACGTTTTTGATAATACAGTGTTTTGCTAATCAATGCCTTAAAAAGGGCACCTGTGAAACTAATAAGCACGTATGAACAAATCAGACTTAGGATTAAATGTTCTTGATTACTATTGTAAACACTTTCACTACAGGAAACAAGCTCAACTGAACATAGCAAGAGTTACTTCTGAGTAGATGCTACAGGTGTTTGGGAATAGGCTGCAAAGGGAGTGGATTGTCTGGCTTAATAGAGCTGTGCTCAAACTCTGCTTAGGTATTTTTCTTGATATTTAGTGGCACAGAAATATTACGTACAAATCAATACATGGATGTCCTCTCAACATTCTCCACCCTATTTATGGGCAGAGAAACTTGGGAGAAAAATTCGCTGAATTTCTCTAGCGGGAGGAGAAAATCTTGAACAGTTTTTCACAGGTAGAGCTGAACATTGGCTATTGTTGCAGCCTCCTTCCTTCCTTCCTTCCTACCTTCCTTCCTTCCTTCCTTCCTTCCTTCCTTCCTTCCTTCCTTCCTTCCTTCCTTCCTGGCAGGCTGCTCACCATTTGATGCATCCTCCACCATGTAGATAAGAAATGATTCATGCAGGGAAGAGGTGGCAGAGGGTGCTGCCCAAATCTAATTTCATGAATCTAGTTTTCTTCCCCTACAAAAGATACTTTCATTGCTCTGCCTCACTCTCAGAACAATTCCATAATGGAATTTTGCAGTTTTCCAAGCTTTCCTCATCACACACACTTTCCATTACACATCCTTCCCTTGCTCTGCAGCCTCCCCAACTGCCTGGCATTCCTGCTCTGAAAAAAGCCCTATGGCCGGAATTATGCCATGGACTTAGCTGAAGTGGTGGCAGCTGAGGAAGCTGCTTGGCTTCCAGGGAGATGCTCTTACGTGCAAAGGCATGCAATCTTGGTTTGCGTTGCTCAGTGAGCTAAGAAACCTGAATCCAATGTATGAACATTTTTCAATTTTTCCCTCCCTTTGAATTCCTTTTTGCAAACAATTTCTTTCCTATCATATTGAATGATAATGGTCCAAAAAAAGTGGGAGAAGTTTTTTTGGGCACAATTTATTGATTGAACTCAAGGAATTCAAGGCAACTTAATACAATCCTCCGCCTCCCAGTCTCATCCTCGTCCTCATCCAGTTGGCTCCCTTGCTGAGTGAGAACTCGAACCTGGATCTCCCGAGTCCCAATCTACACTTTTAACTACTACACTACATTGGCATATGATTGATACATTTCTCAGGTTAGCAGTTTTTAAAATTAGCATCAATTTTTATTCTCCTTGTATCATAAAAGGAAAGAAAAATACCATTTTAAGAAAATTAATTGTAAGTCGTAATTGTCATTCATACACAAGCCCTTTGCAACACTTTCATACACTTTGCAACAATTTCCCATATTACAAAAAGACACTGCAGATGTCCTTGAGTCTGATTCATTTGCTACTTTATAAAAATATCCCTAAAGGAAGCTTTTGTGATTGGCTTAACTGTTGTGCAAAAATAAAAATAACATTGGCAATTAGAACTGAGTTGCATGCTTTTAGTGAGTGGAGGGTATTTAAGTAATATGTGGCAGCAACTGCAGAATTAGTACCTTTGGGAGGCCAAACAATAGGGTATTAATTAAAAGCAATAAACAACATGGAAAATGCTTGTCTATCATCCTATTTGAAACAGAATTACTCATGAAAGAATTGCACTTAAAATTAAAACATGTAATTATCACCAGCAGTATGGTGGAATTCAATAAAGATAAATTAATACAGTAATATGAAACAATGGAATTATCATGGTACGGCCTCTTGCCAAAGCCCTCTTTTTACAAACCTCACTGTTTACTATCAGAAATATAATGGGATAATTGGAACTTGTATTCCAAAACAGACTGCTCATATTTTACTTAATCTTTCTTTTTTACAGCTCATCCAAATCTTCCTTATTAAACGATATGTCTTCCCTCCAGATCATTTAGCACCGTTTCACTCTCCCAGTACCTCAACCTCAGGATATCAGACACAACATTTACAAAAAAAATTCACTGGTGTGGCATGGAAGAGAGAAGATGAGCTTCTTACTTTCAATTGACTCTAGCAGCTCACAAATGGTCTTCTTACACCAGTCTTGGTGTCCGCATTGCCCAGAATAATACTTAAACATTTCAAAACTGTTTAATTTTGTCCTCCTATCCTTACTGCAAGCAGGATTGTTTGAACACACCTAAAGATTTAGCTTCCTGGCAGTTCGAGTGTTCTGAAAACTTTATGCTAGAACTAATCTAATATCTGGGATTTGTAAATGAGTCTTCCTTCAAAATATTCCCTAAATAGGAGAAATGACTGTAGATAGCTCTTGGCCAACAACTAGTTTTGTGGAAATCTGTATTTGATTGGGTTGGGTTATAATTAACATATGAAATATTATTTTTAAAAGAAGGAGGGCAGGAGGAGACACTGCATTGTGCTTGCATACACAAAATTAAAAAAAATAAAATAAAACTGTAATTATAGCAATCAGAACGTTTTGTTACAGCTTGGTCAATGCACCAATTACATCCCAAATGATCTAAACAAGTAGTTAGAGCAGTATAGCTCAAATATTTCTCATTTGTGGGTTTATTGGTTGTATTAATGTGACTTCTTCCATCTATAGGCTGAAGGTCTTCAGCAACACTGGTAGCTTCACTGATATTTCTACACTGATAGCTATGCATGAGATATCTGAAAACATAATTTACCTCTCTAATTGTGAAATTTCAAAGAGATACCCTCCTGATGAATTTCTTTGAATAATCACTAAGAATTACATCTCAACTTGAGCAGCTAATTCAAGCAACAACATTGGGGTGCATCTGTTTTTATGCCCTACTGTACTCTGAAAACCAGACATAGGTTTCCATTGCAACTGATATCTGTCCCAGTTTTAAAACCTGCACACTGTTACAGTGAATGATTGCCTGTGTGTGGAAGCAAGCTTGCACAAAAGGTTCATCCCACTGAGTGTCTGAGTTGCAAGGAAAGAGCAAAGGAGAAAAACTTCCACAGCATCTCCAGGAGCCCTAGTTGTCCACACTGCTCTATCTCCAATCCGTCAATGCATGAGCACAACAGCAATTCCTATACCATGGAGTGGATGGATTCACAGGAGGTGTATCTTCCCACCCCACTGCCAGAACATTTGTCAGGCATCTGCTGAGGAAAGCACTGTATTTGCACATGCAGCTGATTGTGCAAAGCTCTAGATGTGGCCTTCATGGAAAAGGCTGGCCCAGGAGGAGGACCGGTCCTTATATGCATGCATGTGGCTTGCAGCATCAGATGATTCTGCTGTCACCGATCCAAAAGCACAGGCTTAGTGGCACCTCATGTTCCCTGAAGCCACATGCTTTCTTGATGGAATCCATTCTTACATTCAGGTGTATGAATCAAGAATTGAACAATCAGGTCAGGACACATAGGCATGAACCAACATGCAGCCAAGCCCTGTACATGTGACCCAAGTTTCTGGAATGTATCAAGGGAAACGTTATGCATTCACTGGAAGCAGCTGAGTATCTTGAGTGAGAGTGAGAAGGGTCCCCTAAGTCCAAAGCTTCCAGGAATTGTTGAAAGATCTCCATCAAATAGCGAGTTTGCTGGGAGTAAGCCCTAAAAGTCTCAACAGGGATTAAACTGCTTCCAGCCAAGGCTTTTGTTGTCCAATCATCCCGCCTTATTCACATAATTTTATGTGGGAGCTGCAGATCTTCATCTGCCATTTATGATCCTCCAATTTCCCCTCACCACTTCTTTCATTCCCCCGCCCCCCCAGCACAGAAAATCCATTCAGGGAAGTAGGGAGTTGGAACAGCTGCAAAATGTCTTCTAACTCATGGTGCTAAGAGCTGTCCATCTGGAATGAGGAGGTATGGATTTTGTTCAATCCATTCCATCTGCATTTCATGGATTGCTAGGCATCTTCCATCCAACTATCTGCACTTTGAAGGAATTGGATAATTTTTGCTTTTGGCCAGAATTTCCTTCTACTTGGGCTAATTTGCATTAATGAGCATTTGGACATTTGTACAAATGTGCTAATGTACTGCAGCACTAATGCAAATTAGCACAAATCCCACACAGAAGTGGTAAACTGGTTTTCATGTCCATTGAATCCATATGGGTTGGCAAAAGCCAGTTTGCTGTGGAATCCACAAGCTGGATTCACAGAAATCTCAATTCATTCAAATTTGTTAAAGCTTTCCCAAACAGCCCTCATCCAGAAGCTACCTGGCTTTGCTTAGTTATGGATAATCCTAAATCTGCTAATATTGGTGCACTATTTCTTTTGAAATTATCCACCATCAGCACCATGATGTTTGTGAAGCACCAGCACAGAAAGCAGCCAGCTTGTGTAAAGTACTGAAACAGCAGCCTTCATGCCAATCATTTATGGTGAGTCTGTTTTAGGTAAATCTACCGTAGAATAAATGCTTTGGACCCTGGTTCTATGCATGCTTACTCAAAAACTTGCCCCAAATATTTTATGTAGTTTCTCTCATACAAGTGTGGTTACCAGGGTGCAGAACCTCAGATCTGGGGGCCAGATCTCCTGACTCTGCCCTTCCCCTGCTCCAGCTCCTTTCCCCAGACACCAATTATTCGGTGATTCCTTGGCGTTTCAGCTGGTGAAATGCCTTTCCTAGGACTTATTTACTGGCAGTTACAGTTCTAAGCTTAAAAACACCGGGATTTTGTCCTTTGTGCTTTGGCCCTACCCGCTTTGCCTCCTACCCTACCCATTGCTGTATTGTGGCCTCCAAGAGCTTCATTGAAAAGGAGTTTCGCTGGAAGGCTGAAAAAACTTCCACATCCCTTTGTCTTGAGGGCCAAACTAGAATGGTGAAAGGCGCATGCCATGCTGGATCACTCATTCATTGAGCCATGTATGTATCAAACAGGTGTAAGGTCTGATTTTAGCATCCAAGAGAGTCAAGACTGAGCTGAGTGTGGCCTTCCCTGTTCCTTGCCTTCCCTCCCCATGGTCAGTGGGCCAAAGTCCTCTAGCCTGCTCTAATACTGAAAGTCAGGTGGGGTGGGTGTGGATAATTCCCCATAATAATTAGGCTCAGAGGAAGGGAATCGGAAGGATAATGAGGAAGCAAAAGGGAAAATATACCCCCCAGTCTGTCTGACTAGATAAAATACTTTATCTTAGGATTTTCAGTTTTGTGAACCATGCAGAGAGCTTTGGTTATTGGGTCATAGAGAAATGTAGGATGATGATGATGTTATAATTCAGTTACCCTCTGCTGCATACCTCTTTTAAAGTGTCTGTATGTGAATGGGACAGATGTGTAATAAATAAATATTCCTGCTTCTGCCACATCAGGCTCAATCCTCAGTTCCTAATTATTCATTAACGGAGAAAACAGCGCACCAGCTGAAAACCACATCCAGAATTTCAAACATAACCGTAAGTGCAAGAGCCGCCCAGCCCAACCAACTTCACGGCTTGATTCACTTACCAATGGGCATGATCAGAAAGAAAGGAAGCCAGCACAGTATGAAGCATCCCACGACAATTCCCAAGCTCTTAGCTGCTTTCTTCTCCCGGGAGAATTTTAGGAGCCTCACAGAGAAGTGGGATTTGTGCTTGGTGCTGGGAGTGGATCCCGTGGCTTCCGGGGCATTTTTGCGGTGAATCCGGAGAATCACTTCTTCTGAATGGGACTTCTCGGTCTTCAGACCACGAGACAGCCCCTTGCTTTCTCTTTTGGCCACCACGTACACCCGACAGTACATCACTAGTATGATGATCAAAGGGAGGTAGAAGGAACCGAAGGCAGAGAACAGCACGTAGCCAGTGTCAGTGTTGATCTGGCAAATCTTTTCATCCTCCGGAGCGGGCTGTTTCCAGCCAAAGAGGGGTCCTATGGAGATCACGAGGGAAAGTGCCCAGACGCAGAGCAGGGCAAGGAGGCCCCGCTTTTCTGTCACTATGGCTGGGTATCTCAGTGGGTAGCTGACCCCAATGTATCGGTCTATCGAGATGACACAGAGGCTCATAATGGAGGCAGTGCAGCACAGCACATCCACAGCTGCCCAGATGTTGCAGAACACCCTCCCAAACACCCAGTAGCCCAAAATCTCAAAAATGGCAGAAAAAGGGAGGACGGTGGAGGTCAAGAGGAGGTCGGCCACAGCCAAGTTGATAATGTAGTAATGGGTTACACTTTGCAGGTGCTTGTGGCAGGCCACTGAAAGGATCACCAGAATGTTGCCCAAGACGCCAAAAACAATCAGCCCCCCTAAGATGACCCCTAATAATATCGCCTTTGGAATATCTACTTGCCCCACAGTCTGGGTGCAGTTGAAGCAGTCAGAGGCTGAGATGTTCTCAGAATTCAAGCCCATTATTGAAATTGGTTAATGTTCATCCAATCTGTTTGCCATTCACCCTGCCTTTTCTCTGAACGAGGCAAGAGCAAATATTTGGTAGCTTTGCCAGAAAGTTTATTTCCACATTGCTGATCAATGCTAACCCAAAACATGCATCTTGCTTTATCAATGCAGAAGGAGCAATGAAACCTTAGAGAGAGATGCATATTTGAAAATCCACATTTCTGCTCCAATTAGATATATATATATTATATATATATATATTCTGACTGAATAAACAATACTTGTGTCCTTTTAAAGGCAGCATTCAGGACATGGTCCTTGATGTTCTCCATAACTTCTGGTCATTTGATGATATTGTATTAAATAGTAAACCAAAACTTTCTCACCTAATTTCAGTTGCTTCTTTAAAGAAATGCCCATGAAGCCATAATGTGTCTTCTGCTATGATACGTGAAAAAAATGTTTGGGTTTCTAAAATAGCCATCCACATTCAGAATGTGTTTGTTTATATTTCTTTCATTGGAAAGAGAGAGAACAAAGGGTAGTTGCATGTTGCTTCCTGTTTATTTGTGTTCTTTTCATATTTGACTTTTCAAAATGCTTCACGTATTGAACAATAGTTGGTGGGGATATTACTTGGGTTTACGGCTTCATCTCTTTTATCAACATCCATGGCATGTTTTATGATCCTGAGATGTAAAGCAAAAATCCTGAACGCATCAGAAGCTCAGCATCTTGACAAAAGGACCCAAGCTATGAGCTTATTAACCATGTCAGTCATAACTTGAAAAAGGGACTTGAGAGGAGTGTTGTCTTTGCTGGCAGATGGGCTTCTTCCTAAAGAAGAGAAACACATTTTAAAACAAAACACAAAAACACATGGACTTGTTGCTGACTAGTTTTCTGAAACCAAGGAATCAGCTTGACTTTTCCTGATCATGCGAAGGACCAACAGATGTTGACTAGCACAGTGTGCCCCCAACAGGACTGTTTCTCAACCCCTGGAAACCTGTGCAGCTTATGATTGTCTGGAACTTCAGGCAAAATGCATCTGAAAGTTTTGTCAGTCTGTACCCTGCAGTATCAACACACGGGGAGAAAGTTAGATATTTCAGAATGTGTGCACATAGATGAACACATTCCTATTCCCTCTGTTAAAGACAATTATATACCCCCCCCCCAAAAAAAAATCTATGGACAATTTCATAGCCTTTCACTGATGCTTTGGACTCCATTTGCCAAGATTGCGGGCTTTGCTGGCTGGGAGTTTTTATGCTAAGTATCCAGAGGGCAACACACCGACTGTACTAAGCAGCTCTGGTAGGTGCAATTTCCTACATGAACTGTGAGAATAACAATTCTCTCCTTCCACATTTTATTCCACATTAACAATGATACTGTGTTCACATTGCTGAATAGTGCAAATGAGAGGGATCTAATGGTGACTCATTTGTTTGTTGCCTAGTGCATAGGGCAGGGCTTAAAATTTCAAGTCTAGACCTACTAGCCAGGCAAAAACCTTACTCTCCACCTGGAGCGTGCAACCTCGTGGGGCAGAGACATCTCCCCAGATCCTCCGCCACCCCCCCTCCCATTGCATCCTCCGGCTCCTTCCAGCTTTCCAGTCCACTGGAATGGCGGGATGCGGGGTGAGGGAGGGGGGAGGAAAAACTCTGCCAATTCACATCACTTGGCCCCTCCAGGAAGGCAGAGACCCCCAGCCTCGCTTTGTCTCCGTTCAGGCCAAGAAGCAGCCGCCGGGCTTGTCTTAGGGGGTGAGCAGAGGACACCAGAGCCCCACCAGCCGCTCCGCGCCCTCCCACCTCCAACTGCCTGCAATAAGCATTTGGGGGGGGGGTCCTTCGCGGCCCATCGAAGGGTTAAAGCAAGAGTGGGCTGCTTCCTAGAAGGGCCAGTGGAGAGACAGGCCCGAGGATTGCGGAAAGCAGATGCGCCCGGGCGAATGTACACGTGCGTCGAAGTCTCTGCCTGTGCGGGTCCGTGTGGGTTTGCTTCCCGGTTAGGGTCCCATTTGCAAACAGGGATGCAGGGCATTACTGTGCTCGCCAGAAAGGAATTTACACTCGCATTTGGAGAGCAGGCGAGCGGGATTTTCAACCCCTGGCATAGGGTCTTGTTCATTCACTTGAGAGCTCTGGGTTTGCATTTGTCCAGGCTAGAGGACTTAATTTGTTATATAGCTACTTCCATTTTCAGGACCTGAAGATAGCTCATGGTACATGAAGAAACCCCCAGGTATCATTTTGGGCATCTCATGTTAAAAGGAGCGGGTTTCTGCCTGAGGCCGTGGGAGAGTAGCTGAGAGTCTAAGGAAACATTAATGTGCCAGTTAGACCAATAATCTGACATCGTTCTATGTTCCTATGATTAAAGAGTTGGGCATTCAAAGAAGGGCCCTGGGAGTGCTTGAACCTGACTGCCACCCTTGAGGAAATCAAGAGTCACTTACAGCAAAAGGCATTTGAGAAGCACAGAACAAAAACTGTTGTTCATTCCATCTCGCTGTGCTGGGTGCGCATCGGGCAGAGCCTATTCCACCCCAAAGGCCAGGTTCCATTTCAGATAAGTGGGGGGCACGGGAAAATGTGTGGCACACCAACACCAAGAACATCAGCGTATTTAAAGTCTTTACTGCTGCAAACCAACAAGAGTGGCGTTTCAACTTTGTAAAATGGGGGGGGGGGCAAGGTGGGGAACTGCTCAACCATTGGCCCTTTAGGAAGGGGGAGGAGGGGAGGGGCTTCTGAGGAACCCCAGCAGGCCAGGTGTGGACCTGGGGCTTGAGCTTCTACATCTCTGTTACTGAGAATAACGAACGCTGAGCCTGTGTGAGCCGTCCGTGGGAGAGGCTCAAACTTCAGGCATGAAAGCTGTACATGCATCTGCCCAAAGATGACTGAGCTTTTGATGCACCCCACTCACCCCCCCCCCCCCAATCTTGACAGCATCCACAGCCATTCTGAGTGAAAGCACCAATTTACCAGTCAGGCTGCGTTGTCTGTTTCATCTCACTGCATTTCTCCAGAATGCCTCACAAAGGCTTTTACCACCCTTGCAATCTTTCTTTACTACAGGGGTGGGGAACCTGTGGAGTAGAAACCATTGATTTCAAACCGCAGCAGCCTAAGCGAGAAGGGCCAACAGTTGGGGATTGGGAAAGCTGTAGTCCAGCCACTTCTTGGAAGGCCATTGGTGGCTACCCCGACTTTATTAGCCAGAGAGGTCAGGGCCTGAACGAAGACTTGCACAAGCTAGTGCCCTTTTCCAGATAAACAAGTTTGCTTTTGGCTCTACAGTCAGAGATTTGACAGGTTGAACTTGGGACCTTCTGCATGCCAAACCAGTGCTGTACCTGTGAATGTATGCACCAGCTACTTGAGAAACTGTAGGATGCATATTGATGGAAAAGCAAAAATCAGGTATCATACTGATCATGGCCAGAGAATAGCACCACCTGTAACCAATGCTGGCCCATTTCCCACCCCAATTCATGATACTTCCCTTTAGAAGAGATACTTCAGAGTTCACCAACGGTTTGCTTAAGTTTCAATTGAGACTGGGGATTTCTCTCCCATGACATGGGTTAAATGAACATACAGCAAAATTTGCACGACGCATCATTGCCAACCAGTGTTGGCCAGGAAGGGTTATACACCTTGTGTATAAATAAGCTCGATAAAGAGCACTATGGAGCAACAGGGTTTATATTCTGCAATTCCTGGCCATTTGATCCCAACGTTAATATGTTTTTCCCAGACGTGTGTGAACACACAATTCACATGTCTAATAAAGTGGGCTCTAGATTAATCTTTAGTCTTTAGGGAGCCACAGGACTCTTAGTTATTCTCCCCACTTCACTGCAGAGTAAAGGGAATCCTCCTTGTAGTTTCAGCAAAGGGAAACCTCACTGAGATTTCCTCAAGATTATGGACTGACAGTTGCAGACTTTAAAAGAAATGGACCGAAGCACCACTTAGCCACTCTACCTCTTCTGCAGATAGACAGACTTCTTTCTTTCTTTCTTTCTTTCTTTCTTTCTTTCTTTCTTTCTTTCTTTCTTTCTTTCTTTCTTTCTTTCTTTCTTTCTTT
>JAIXND010000621.1:19551652-19583001 GCA_023646645.1 Varanus salvator macromaculatus | reverse complement strand
TTTCTTTCTTTCTTTCTTTCTTTCTTTCTTTCTTTCTTTCTTTCTTTTAGAGGAAGAAAGTGCTCAAGTCCATGAGTGAAAATAGGTGAGGGGAAAGTGCAGATGAAAAACAAGCCCATTTTCAGTTGGATGCGAGAGACATTTCACGAGTGGGGGGGGGGGCATTGCAACACTAAGTTTGCTTCCCCCCTCCCTTTTTACCTTCCTTCCCACGAGAAGGGAATAAAAGCCAGAATAAATCCTAATTCTGGGAGGCGTTTTAGAAAGCACACAAAGAAGCAAAAATATGATACCCCATTTGCAAGCATTCTTTGTTCAGTGCTCCTGCTCTAATGTCTTTTGGAATTAAAATGGGATTTCTCAAATGCATGAAGATGGGAACGGACAAATGAATCCTATCAGCGTCACCCGGTGGCATGGAAAAAAGAAAGGTGGAGGAAGAACGCAAGGCAAGGCAAGGGGCAGGCTAGAAGATGGCAATAAAGAGGACCAGTAGGAAGACCCGATGCTGGGCCGCTGCCCCCATTTCTCCCTTTGCTCACCTACCTCAGGTTGAAAGGCGGCAGCTGACCTCCTGTTGCAGAGCGGGCCGGGGAGGACTCCCCGATCAGCACCGCGGGGCAGCCGGCTTGCACAGCACCGCACAGCTGAAGACACAAGCAGCCCCACGCCCCGCTCCCCAAACCTTCCGCCAGTCGCATCTCCTCCTCGGTGTAGCCTTGCGATGACTCACGAGGACGCCGGTTGCTCCTGTCCCGGTGGCCGAGGGCGGCTGGCTGCCCGGCTCGTGGCGCCGCGGCTGCCCCGGTTGAATAACGCCCGGCTTGGCAGGGTCGAGGCGGAGCGGCAACTTTCTGATGCTTCTGGCACGAGGCTCCCTTTCGATTTTACCGTAATCTCCCGCCAGCTACCGTAATGCAGCACAAGCGAGGGCACAAGCGACGTCGCCACCACGCCTGCCTGCTGCCGACTCCCTCTCTGTCTCCGCCTCGGCCTCTCCTCTCCCCCTTCGCCTCCTGCTCCCTCCGCTCCCAGCTTCTTTTTGAAAGGTGATCGCCCAGAAACGTCTGGGAGCTGCTGTTAGCAAAGATCACTCGCCCAATTTGTCTGTTGAGAGATCTCTGGGAAATGAAGTGGCGCAAAGATATCACAGCGAGTTTCTCGGGGAATGCTCAGCTATCCATGCCTTTCCCTGAATTTGCACATTCCGTTTTAGCTGGATAATGTTGGGCTTCATCTCTGTTGTGTTTTGCGCTCGCTGTACACCTTTTTGTGTGATCATATGGAGGAGGGGGGACCGTCGTGCTTTATGCACGCGTGTCGATTGCAATTTCCCGTGACTAATGCAAGGATGTGTGTGTGAAGATTCACGCACGTGTGCTAGTCCTTTGGCAAGCCAAATGGCTAAAAATTGAGACAGGCAGAGAGACACAGTTAAAAGAATGTGTAGGGGGAATCTACTCGATTGCAACAAGTGTAGATTGCGTGTGCTCGCGGGCACTTGCCTTCACGCCTAGCTGTCTGCAGGGAGAGAGAGCGCTGAGTCGATCATGCCCTTCTTCATGGCTGAACACGTATCTGAGCAGAAAGAGAACTGAATTATGCGACCTCCCGCAAGGGGGTCGCTGCACATATCCATTGGTACCATGTGATCAAGTGTGGATTTATTTTCTTAAGAATGTATTTACTTAAGGCAGCTTACAGTTAAGACCAGAGAACATTCAAAATCAACAGTTAAAGCTGGTTTCTAAAATTAGCCATGGGACTGTCCATCACATGTATAATCGAATGCCATCATTAAGCAGGAACAGGTGGGTGTACCTTCTTCCTACCTGGAGCAAGGACACACCCCACCAAAAAAAAAAATAATAAAGATCTATTTACTCAAGAGGACAAGCTCTGAAAGTGTTGCAATTTCCACTTGAAGAATGGTGACTCTTCTTCTTCTGTTCTGAGGAGGAATATGGCTGTTTAAAACAGGGTTGTCTACACCTAGCTTTCCCCCAAAGTGGGAGCTTTGAACGTCATTGATCTGATTCAGGCAGTTATGTCAACACAAGGAGGCTTTTTCACACTGGTTACACCCTTGCACAGTTTAGCTCTTGTGACACTGAGCATGGGAGTGTGCTGTGGAAGGCAGTGAATGCAGAAGGTGCCAGTTGGCCATGGATAGAAGCTTGTATATTTCTGAAGCTCACAAGCTGTGCAGACAATGCATTGCATCTTTACTTTAATTTAAGTCTTATTTTAATTGTTAATTGTAGATTTTGTTTTTAGTTTCTTTGTGTTGCCTGTTGTTTGTTTATTTGGTTTATTGTGTATGTTTGTTTTAGTTGATGTTGTTTATTTAATTTACTTAGTTTATGTTTATTTAACTAGATTTTTAGTTACCGAGATGCACCGTGGGGGGGGGGAAGGAATAATTTAAAATTGTTTTATTGTTATTGTATTTTAATCATGCTGTTAGCCGCCCCGAGGCTTTGTTGCGATGGGGCGGCCTATAAATGTTTTAATAAATAAATAAATAAATAAATAAATAAATAAATACTTGGAAGTGCTCAGTGGGGCTTTCTCCCAAGTAAGAGGGTTCGATCCAGATCCAGATCCAGGCATTTATAGAACAGAGCCATTGAATGGGATTTCATTGGTTTTTGCTTCTTAAGAATAGTAATAAACAACTGAATATAACAAAATCCATATGCAGTTCTAACAATGATTAAGTTAAACCCCATGGAAAAAGGGGGAATTCTAGTAGGCAAGGTGGGAAAGTGCCAGGGAGGCCAGGATGGGATTCATTTGGAGTCTCTTCTAGCCTTCTTCCCCCTGCTCTGAAGAACCATCACAAGATGAACTGAAAAGCCCATATGGAGAAATTTTAGGAGATCAGAGGAGGGGAGGGGGTGGGGGGCAAATATAACTTCTGCCACTCTTTATGCCCTGCCAACTGCAACCCAGGAGGGCCCAGGAATCACAGAGCCCTTCAAGATCAGGGGCTGCCAAGTGCAGTGGGGGGCAATCATAGAATCTTAGACTCATGGAAGAGTAGAGTTGGAGGGGACCAGGAGGCCATCAGTTCCAACCCCCTGCTCAGTGCAGGACTCCAAGTTAAACCGTTTTCTCAGCTTTCTGTGCAGCTGCAGCTTGGATGCCTCCAGTGTGGGAGAGCCCATCCCCTCTGCAGGTAGTTGTTTCCATTGTCGTACTGTTCTAACTGTAAGGAAGTTCTTCCTGATATCTAGCTGGAATGTGGCTTCCCATAACATCCATTATACCATGTCCTGTACTTCCAAGGTATGGTTGGAACACTTTTATTAAAATCTGTACATTGCTGCTTATAGGGTACATTTGCTATTCATGGACAACAGTCCAAGGAAGCTCCCCAGTTGGCCAGCTCATCTTCTGGGAGATGGGAAATGTCACCACCAGGTCGGTGGTTCAAGTAAATGAACTTGGGGAAAGGAATCTGGCGGGAGCATACAATATGCATGTACAAAAGACTTAAGCACATTTTAGTATAGAGTGTTGGACTGGACTGGGACTCAGGAGATCCAGATTCGAGTCCCCACTCAGCCACAAAGCTCACTAAGTGACTTTGGGCCTCTCACTGATTCTCAACCTAACCTCCCTCCCTCACTGGGCTGTTGTGAAATTAAAACAGAGATGAAGAGAAGGATTATGCTGGGCACTTTGAGCGTCTTGCAAGAGGAAAGGGTTGGAATATTAATGCATACATGTGTCATTTTACAAAATGCATCATTTGTGGAATAAATCCAAATATTCAGTGCCTGGATTAATAATTCCACACCTTCCCCCCTGCCCCCATGGAAATAAAACTCCAAAAAATGCAGAAAAGCTGATGACACAGAGTAGCTCATAACATTCATGACTTGTATTTTTATTTATCTCTGGATCAATTCATCTATATCCCTTCCTATGTGTCACAGGGAAGTAGGTGCCATTATGTTTGCAAAACAGTGTGAGAAATTATTGCCTTTTAATGAAAATCAAAAATATCATTCTGAAATGTCTGCCGGCTCTGCCAGCACAATCTTGTGTGACCTTGAGCATCTTCTGGCCTTGTTCGCCCATGTGTAACTTAACAATGATTCACAATGGCAAACTGGATCGGCCAAACACTGGGTGGATTTATTTATTGACTTTTTTATTTATTTGGAACATTGTTATCCTGTCCTATACAAAAGTCTCAGGAAGGCACCCCATCTGCATGTTTCTTTCCTTGTGTTAAAAGGATCAAAGGGAGCTCACAGTTTAGTGATAATTAGAGGAAAATACAGACAGTGAAAGAAACAGAAGGGAAAATAATCCATGTGGATCCATGTGTCATTGATTGCCCCATCCAGATCAACTTGCTTTTCCTGAATTCACTTTGGGAAACCTCTATTGGAAATAGTGCTGCAGTGGTATGAGCCAAACTGGGCCCTTGGAAGAAGCCGCAGAGTCAGAGGATCAATAAGGTCTTTCTTCATACAGTCAAGACACTGAGTCTTGAACACTCATAACCTTTCCTTCATTTTAACTCTTTCAGGCACTGAGCATCACGTTAACGTAATTGACTTGGATGGACGGATTCCAGACAGAGCTCTGACTGCAAAGCTGGAGAATCCATGCTTCCATCCCATGCTTCTGTGGGTACAACCATACCAACCAGCTTGCTCTCCCAAGGGGTGGGGGGTCAGGAACTGGATTTGGAGAGGGAGTACAGGGGGATTTGTGGGGGGACATGAGGAGACTGGGTTTGCTGGGATCCAGGGTCCCCTTCGGCACTACAGCTTCTTTCTCTTTCCCTCTGAAACCCCTCAGTTGCATGGCTGCAATCGGCGTGCCTTCCACACTGCACTGCTTCGTTGCAAGCTCTTGGGTTTGGGTGCTGATGGGTCTCAAGGCTGGTTTAATCCAGCTTAGGTTCAGCATAGACCAGGATCCACCTCCTTCCCTACATCTCATCCTTACTGCTAAGAAGGGAAAGAAGGTCCATTTATCAGTGTCATTTATTCCCAGACTTTCCTGTTAATGATCTGCGTTAGGTTACAAAAAGGATTACAAACAATCCAATCCACTAACTCACCACCACCAATGCAAAAACTGTTGAGTAAAATGTGATTTGGGGTGCCATGATTCCATGAAATCCATGGAAGAAGAATGAGATACAAAAAAGGGGAAATAAATAAGAGTTTCACCCACTCTAAGCTGTATTCATAACCATCATTTCTTAGCCTTGACTGCAGTGAACCACACGAATAAAGGGTTTCTTTTTCTTTTATTTTCTATGAAAGTTGTATGATGGACTCAAGCATCTGTCCTGAATACTGAGTATTCTACAGCAAAATCCAGACAATAAGAATTATTGAAGGAAGACTTTTCTTTGCTACAAACATTTCTGAACAATAATTTCCCATGAGGTCAGAAGTCCAGCCAATATTTTTTTCCCTTCCTTTTAAATGATTTGAAATGCAGCAAAGAGATGTTGTACCAAATGCAGACAGTAGATCCGTTAGGGGATTTTTTTTTTTTTTTTTTGTCCACACATAGTATGCAGTTGGTAGCAGATTTAATGTTTCAGTGGCTAAAAAGCAAGGCAAACATTTGATGATCATCAGCTCTAATAGCTGATGGAACATTACCGATACCCTCTGCCACATGTCATATTTTTGGGTTTCTTTAAAACAGAAGAGTTTCCACCACTATTAGAAGTGATACCATTAACAGCCTTATACATTTTCATATACAGTATGTTCATCCATACATCCATTCTGTCGCTTTCCTGTATTGTCTTTGAAAAAAAAATCTGCACTAAATTTTGCATTTAAATAACTTTCGCAAAACATACATTTCCAAAGGCTCAATTCTGTGCATGTTTAGACAGATGAAAGGCCTTTTAACTCTCAGATGGCATAACTATCTGAGAGTAACAGCTTTTTTCTGTACAGGCATGAAAACAGAAACAAAAACACCACATTAATTGTATTTTGTCATTAGGGGGAGAAGTTGACCAGAGAACTGTGCGAGAATCTTGGGATGTGAGGTGGACAGGTTAGCCCTTGTTGTGCTAGCTGATTTGTTTCGTATAAGAATTTTCCACAATCAAACTCCCTTAGGTAACACCTGTCACACACCTGTATATGGCTACTCAGAAATAAGTGTAGGCAAAAGCAGATGGACAACCAAAAGTTACCCATCCCTGCTGTGGAAGGAAGAAGAGAGACTTCTAAGCTGTAATAGTGTTATCACATTTATATCCTACCTTCTTGTTTCCTTTTCTATACCCAAAGCAGTTACATAATTCTCCTCCGCTCCATTTCAATCCTCACAACCACCACCCCATGAAGAAGGTTGGGCTGAGAGGGTGTGACTGGCCCAAAGCCACCCAGTGAGCCCCATGGCCAAGTGGGGACTAGGACCCAGGTCACCCAGGCCCCAGTCCAACACTGTCTCCACCATGCCACACTGGGTCTGGGGGTGCCCTTCATCTTCCAGAGCTGATTCATGCCCCATGGGACTTAGGTTCTGGATTCTGACGGAGAGAGATGAACAACTGAGAAATTCCTCCAAGAGATTCCTTACATGTCTTGCCAACAACTTTCTCCAGCAGAAAGCAGAGGAAGGTACGAGAGGATCAGCTATGCTCGATTTAGTACTAACTAACAGGGATGGCATGGTAGACAAAATAACAACAAGGGGAACTCTGGGGGAAAGTGACCATGAAATACTTGAATTCTCAATTACAGAGGAGACAAAGGGTAACTGGAGCCAAACCAACATCCTGGACTTCAAGAAAGCCAACTTCAACAAACTCAGAAAAATGATAAGCGAAGTGCCACAGCAATACACTCTTAAGGGGAAAGGTGTCCAAGAGGGATGGGAAATCTTGAAAAAGAAGGTTCTCAAAGCACAACTACAAACAATTCCATCAAGAAAAAAGTTTAGAAGACAGCAAAGGAAGCCTGCGTGGCTCCACAAAAGGTTATGTGACAACCTGAAAGAAAAGAACATATATAGGAAGTAGAAGCAGGGCAAGACCACGTAAGAAGAAAATAAACAAATAGCAAGGAATTGCAGGAATAGCATCAGGAAGGCTAAAGCAGGAAATGAACTGAGAAGCAAGGGAAGCTAAGCACAACAAGAAAGCCTTCTTCAGATACATCCAGAACAAAAGACATGAGAAAAGGAAGGGTGTCCGGCTACTTAAAATGGGTGGCAGAATGATAAGAGTCAACAAAGAAAAGGAAGAGGTGCTCAATTCCTACTTTGCCTCAGTCTTCTCTCACAAGGAAATCTCTTACAAGGAAATCAAGAGGAAGTTCAAGCTGGAAGTGAGAGATGGAAGTTCAAGATTGACAGACAAATGGTCAAGGAATACCTAGGTGGAATAAACACTTTCATATCTCCAATGAACTCCATCCCAGAGTCATAAAAGAGCTAGAGGAGGAACTCTCAGAGCCATGGGCTATTATCTTCGATAAATCTTGGAAAACAGGAGAAGTGCCAGATGACTGGAGAAGAGCTAATGTTGTCCCTATCTTAAAAAAGGGGAAAAAAGATGAACCTAGGAACTATAGACAAGTTAGTCTGATATCAGTCCCTGGAAAAATTCTGGAGCAAATTATTTAAAAATCCATTTGCAAGCATCTTGAAGAAAATGCAGTGATTAATGGAAGTCAGCATGAATTTATCAAAATAAATCCTGTTATACTAAGTTAATCTCATTTTATGACTGGGTAACCTCCCAAATGGACAAAGGAAACACTATGGACATAATCTACCTAGACTTTAGCAAAGCTTTCAACATAGTGCCACATGACTTTCTGATAAGCAAATTAGCAAACACTGGACTAGATAGAAAAAATATTAGGTGGATTCCAAAATTGGCTGCTAAACCAGACACAAAGAATGCTCATCAATGTCACCTTCTCAAATTGGATGGAGGTAACTATTGGGGTTCAGTCTTGGGCCCAGTGCTCTTCAACATCTTTATTAATGATTTAGATGAGGAAGTACAAGGAAAGATAATCAAATCTGCAGATGATACAAAACTGGGTGGAATAGCAAACACCCTAGAAAACAGAATGAAGATCCAGGGTGATCTTGATCAACTTGAACACTGGGCTGAAAATGAGATTCAATAAGAACAAGTGCCAAGTCCTCCACCTAGGAAAAAGAAACCAAAGGCATCAATACAAGAATACAATATGTAGCTCAACAGAACTGAACAAGTAAAAGATCTTGGAGTAATTGTGGACAATAGGCTAAACATGAGCCAACAATGCGATGCAGCTGCCAAAAGGGCATTTTGGGATGCATTAATAGAAGTATTACTTCCAACTCATGAGAAGTAGTAGTTCCTTTATACTCCTCACTAGTCAGACCTCACCTGGAATATCGTGTCCAGTTCTGGGGGCCAAGATTTAAGAAAGATGCAGGTAAAATAGAAAGGGTCCAGTGGAGGGCAACAAAAATGATCCATGGTTTGGAAACATCCATGGTTCATGACAGCCTTTGAGGTACTTATAGAGGGATATCATGTCCCCTCTCTCCTATGAGGAGAGACAGAGAACTGGGCATGTTCAGTCTTGAGAAGAGATGACTGAGGGGGGACATGATATCCTTCTAGAAGTCCCTCAAAGGCTGTCACAAAGAGGAAGGTCAAGATCTCTTCTTGCTGATGCCAGAGTGTAGGACACGGAATAAGCAATTCAAGTTGCGACAACCCAGATGCAGGCTGGACATCAGGAAAAGCTTCCTCACTGTCAGAGCAACATGACAGTGGAACCAGCTGCCTAGAGAGGTGGTGGGCTCTCCCACACGGAGACATTCAAAAAGAAACTGGACAGCCATCTGAGTGGGACGGTGTAAGGTGGTGTCCTGCAACAACAGGGGGTTGGACGTGATGGCCTTCCACCTCTATTCTAGGATTCTATGAAGTTTGGCCTCCCAGTGTAGGCATTGTCGGGAGTAACTGACTCCTCTCTCATTGTATCTAGCTGTGCACCCTGGTGCAAAAGCATCCTCCCTGTAGTAGGCACAGACTCCAGGCCTGGTGAAAATGTAAGAAGTGGGGGTCGGACACCTTTAGGCACTATACTCATAACCACTCACCTATTGAAAAAATCCTCAATCTGTTTGTTTAGCCTACAGTTCCCAGAATGTTCCAGCCAGACTTGTGCACCTTGAGTAATTTCAACCCTATCAGATCTGTTTACTTCCATATAGCCATCAGACCATCAGAAAATAAAAGGATCATCAAGACAAAGACAACATATTACATTAGTGTTAGCATAAACCTAATCAAACAGAATCATCATTAAAATATGAGTAAGTAAAATTGCATACCTCTGCATAAAATTTCATGAAGTGACTAATAATCTTAATACATTAAGTTTTTTCTGGCAAGGCACAGCCTTCTTTAAGAATTCTTTCTTAGCGCAAATTCCTGTAGATAGAAAACAGGAAGCCTTTGCAGTGAGACGTCTATCTTGCCTGCAGAGCAGATAACAGTCAAGGACAGACCTCTCCCACATCTTCTCCGTATTTTAGGATATAATCCCATGCATGCTTCCCCAGACAGCATGGGGAAAACTGGAAGCTGTAGGGCATGTTATCTGCCTAAACACACATAGAATGTGTCCTAACCTGAAGCAGCCCTTTGAACCAAAGCTGATATATTGTATCATCTCAGACATGAACTCCGGAGTGAGCTGCTATTTACTAATCTTCAATTCCCTCCAATAACTGCAGTGTTGAGATTGCAATTCTCACCTATTTTGCAAATCATTTCAAAGTGTGTCAGTGCTGCTTATGCAAAATACGTTGCATGGAAGGGCTTCAAGCAGCAACATGTGTCATAGCAGAATTATTTCATGCTAGATACAGTTTCATTGCCAAACTGCTCTGGAAGTAAACTCAATACGTTTTAGCATATGGACTATTTTTTGGATGCAGACTGAGCTCAAGGAACTGGTACTTCTGGTTTCAAGCAGAATCT
The DNA here is from genome assembly GCA_023646645.1 of Varanus salvator macromaculatus. Taxonomy (NCBI): domain Eukaryota; kingdom Metazoa; phylum Chordata; class Lepidosauria; order Squamata; family Varanidae; genus Varanus; species Varanus salvator. The sequence continues at coordinate 19,573,001 of JAIXND010000621.1, read as the reverse complement.
GGACTTATACCATGCTGATTAGCTAGTCCTTGTAGCACTTATGAATTACCTTCCAGAATGAGGCATGGAACTGATGGACTAACCCGTGGAGCAACCAAAAAGCCATCACCTCTACCCTGAGGGTACCGGCAAGTGACTGCAGAAGCAGAAAATGCACTCACATTGCCTGACCGTCCACCCCACTGGCCAGCAGCTGCAAATAGCGGCCTTCTCCGGAATGTGCTCTTAATCCCTGTGCTGACTCCATCCCCTGAGGGTCTCACCATGCAGTGCAGCACACTGACTTCCACACCTGTGTTCCTTTGCACACTCACCTTTTAAAAGCCTACGTACTTGGCCGGTATCAAACAGTTTACAGGCTCCTGTTGAGTTGCTGTGAGTTTTGCTATCATGTGTTATGCTGTCTTTGATTGATTTGTTTGTTTGCTTGTTTGTTTGAATGCTTGTTGCTAGCAATCTGCCTGGAAAAGTTTATGTTACAGGTAAAAAGGCAGATACAGTAAGTATAAATGCAGTTACTGAAAGAATAATGGGAAGTCTCTCTCATCTGTCTTTTGTTTACGGACACGGGATGGAGAGCCTGTGGTCCTACAGATGGGCTGCATCTCTCATCCTTTCTGACTAATGCCACTGCTGGCTGGAGCAAGTAAGAGTTGCAGTTGTTACTGGACGCCAAGCTAATATGGCTGTAGGGGGGCAGCCCCAAGGCTTAATCTGCAAAACGTTAGCTCCTGGGCAGTTTGGATCTGTTCCTGGGAAACCAAGGGAGCAAACATGTGCATGTTTAGGCAGCAAAGGGGCCTGAAGCTCCCAGCATGCCCTGGGGAGCCACACTGGCTGGGCATGCTGGGAGACTTAGGCTTTTTAGGTTGTACTTCCGATTTTCTAATAAGCAAGAATGCCTTCATATGCACCTGTCTCATTGGCTGCTGCAAACTTTTCAGTCCCTGTGATTACTGGGCAGGGCTCCACATAGGCCAAAGTACATGCTTGGCAGGCCAGCGTTCCAGTCCCATCAGCTCTCTGCAGAGAAAATGAAGGGTGTGCGGGCAAGTATCATGCCTGGTGTCCTTTTCCGTCTGTTGTTCTGAGGAAGACAGGAAAGGAAGCAGGTCCCCTGCTGTGGAAGCTCCATGGGAGCAGGCTGCCTGTGTCCGCTTGCGCAGCAGGGTGAGTCGCTTGTGGAAAGACATGTGGGGAGTTGTGGGGGTGGTAAGATGGAGGCCTTGCTGCTCGGCCCTTAAATGGTGTCGCCGGTGTTATTTCTGATGCCTGGTGGAGATTCAGCTTCTGTGAATTTTGCCCCAATGCCTCTCGCCTCAAGCGAAGTGGGAATGGGAGGCAGGATGGCCCGGCCTTTATGTTAAGGCCGCAAGGGAACATGTGCTGACCATTCAGAGCCTGCCAGTTTGCTTGCTGCGGCTCAGTGGAGCAACTGTTTAGGCAGCCGGGCTTTGGGACACCTAAAAATAGCCTGGAGATGCTTATTTTGGAATGAGGCAAGGAAGTGAGCTCCGCTGATCTGCCCTGCTCCAGAAATGAATCTTCCCACTCCTTCTGGATTATTTTTAGAAGTGTGAAAGTCCACTTGTGTGAGCAGTTGCTACCACAAGTGTGCAGGCACAATGGGATACTACCCTTGGATACAATGTACTGATGATATATTGTTGGGCAGTTGATGCTTTCCTAGAATCCCCTTAATCCACAACCAAACACTCACTCACTCAGTTTTTGGATCACTGGAGGGAAATATATCTGACAGCACAGTGCAACTTTGAGCAAGGCATATTCCAGAAGCGTCACTAATCATCCCTGTTGACAGATTTTCTGCCACTCTGCATAAACATTTAGCTTCCATACATTACTAATACATCCTCTGTACTATAAATTATTATGAGCAATCACAGGAAGATGGGCCCAATAGGGAAACTTCCACTTGGGATTAAGCATCGCGCCTTGTTGTAAAGTTGGATCACCCTGGGATCCAGAATCTGTCCTCCCAATTCCCAGAGGGTTTTTTTTTTAAATGAAGGAGACTTCTGTTTTTCTGTTCATTCTCACAATATTTAGAATTTCCTATGGTGTTGCTGAGGTCACACTAATGTTGGAGGATGAGTGAGAGAAGGCACTTTTCCCTGCTTCTTATTACTCATCTCTCCATCATTGGGTAGCCCTCTGGCTGCCTGTATTTCCTGACCAGAAGAGTTCAAAAGGCTTTGCTGAGCTTCAAGTGTGGGAAGTAAAACTGACCCACAACAAAATTCCATAGAATTGACCCACAACAAAAGAAAAGATATCCACACATGGTTCTTGGCCCGCTGTACTAAGCACAGGAATTCCTGACCCAACATGACAGGTGGGAGAACTGGAATGTTCCTCCATCTGTCCAACACCATTTTTTTTTTGGAAACAGTTCAAACAGTCTTTGTTTATGGACAGTTGATTAGGATGGGGGAACACATCTCTTCTTCCTTCACATTCTTCTAATTTCTCTGCTTCTTCCCCAGATAATTTTCTGGGGCTCGAATTCCAGATGTTACTCTTGACACCAAAGTGGATCTTGAATTCTTCATCCTGCACTGGCCCTGTGGACTAAGCACACTTCAGTGGGTTATGTGTGTCATGAGCTTCCTGCTGGAAGTGAGTACTGAGCTAAAGAACTGCCTGCTTAAAAAGAAATTGGGAGCTCTGGCTGTGCTTAGCAACAGTTGGAGAGAGGCTTCAGTGTTCCTAGCGGAGAGAGGAAGGGGACAAGCTATAATGCATATGCCATGATCTTTTGCTGAAATAAGAACATAAGTGCAGGTGAACAAAACAAAGCACACTCAGAAATGTAGCTAAGTGGCCAGGTCAAGTGATGCCTTTGGTTTAATGCTTCTGCTCAGCATATTCTGTTTCTTTCTTTCTTTTCTTTTTTGTTTCCCATACTTGAGTGCTAAGAACAGGGCTGGCCATGGAATTTCTGCTAACTGCCATCATGCGATGAGCAACCAGTCTGCCTCCTCAGTTCAGAGCTGCTGGGTTAATTGGGCTGTTGCATTCAGGCAGCTGCCCATTGGTTTGCAATTCCTTCCCTGCTTTCTGTTTAAGCAAGAGGGTGGGAGATGACTTGGCTGCTCAGCAATGAGGCACATGGACTGTGTTGTCACTCTGTACCCAAGCAAGCAGGTGCAGGAGGTCAGTGGCAGAGTACCTGTTTTACATTCAGAAGGCCACTGGTTCATTCCCCAGGATCTCCATACAAGCTTTGAAAACCTGCTGCCATGAACTCCACCTGGGAGACCTGCTTCCAGTCAGTGGCTGCAGTGCTAAGCTAGATAATCCATGCTCTAAACCAAGGTAAGGTAGATTCCTAAGCCCCCTGCTGGCTTTTTGGCAAGAAAGATGGTGGAGTGCTTTGGCCACTTGGAGGTAGTGCCCACTCTGCCAGACCTCCATGGGAGAGTCCTCTTCACCTGCTTTCCAAGCTGGAAGGACAACTTTCTTGAAGCTTTCCTGGAAAATAGGTCTGAACAAATAAGATCAGTTCTGTCCTGCTGCATGCGCTGCCTGTATGCTTTCAGTTCCAAGTCAAGGTGCTGGTTTCAGTGTGCTTCTCCCAACCATGATCCACCCGGACACTACGCTCAACCTCTGGGGCCTTCCTTTGAGTTGAGTGGCAACTTTCAGGGAAGTGTGGAGGTGGCAACGAAAGGGCAGGGATTTCTCGGTTCTGTCCCCCACCCACAATATGGAATAACCTCCTCACTGAAGCCTGACTGGTGCCTGATCTGTCACCTTTTAGGCACCAGGTTAAGACAGCCTCTTTTTCTGAGAATTTATTTGGCCATCCAGGGACTTGAGGGGGATCACCAGGTGTTTCATGGAATTCCTTGTTTTTGTCTATTTTAATCACCACCTTTTAGCTGTTTTAAACTATTTCCCCCTGATTTTATAATATCTTACTGTGTTTTACCATCTGTTTTACAGGCTATGTAAACTGCCCAGAATGCTTTGCCTGTGGGGCAGTATGAAAATGAAATGAAAGAATGGTATAGGTCACGATATACATCTGCTACTTCTAATGCCTCAGGTATATTCCGTTTGCTGGGGAATGTGAGCAGGAGGATGTGATTGTACTCATGTCCTGACTCCAGACTTCCCAGAACAGGATGCTAGGTTTGGTAGAACTTTTCCCGGTGCTACTTTTCTGGCACTACTAGTACTAGCCCTCTGCTCTTCCCCAGTAGCACGTTGGACACCTTCCGACCTGAGGGGCTCATCTTCCGGCGTCATATCTTTTTGCCTTTTGGTCCTGTCCATGGGGTTTTCATGGCAGAGATACTGGAGTGGGTTGCCATTTCCTTCTCCAGTGGATCACGTTTTGTCAGAGCTCTCTGCTATGACCTGTCCATCTTGGGTGGCCCGCACGGCATAGCTCATAGCTTCATTGAGCTACGCAAGCCCCTTCGCCACGACAAGGCAGTGATCCATGAAGGGGAGTGCAGAACTAGTAACACTTGTTTTGTTGCTTTTGACAGTTCCTTTAAGTGTCCATTTTTTGATACAGTGCAAACAGTAAATGCTTCCCCTTTACCACCTCATACCACCCTGCCTTTAACGAATAATTTCTTCATGTACAGAAAGGAAATACATGCGCAAACACTGGATGTGTATATAGCTATCCAGAAGGAAAAATAAAATAGTCCAGTGGCATGACTATATTTTGGCGGTGGGTCATATTACCCTGCATATAACTGAAGACTGTTTTCCACATATTAATTGGAATTTATTATTTTAGTAATGTGAAAATGCCTTTTCACTGATAATTATAGTTGACAGATCTTGAATTCACCTGTCTGTGCCTTTGTGTTGTGCTCAAATTTTCTCCCATTCTCATTCCATTTGATGGAACAGAGATTTTTTTTAGGATACTCCTTCCAGGGTAAAGAAATTTCAGAGAAATTCCTGTTGGTTGATGTTGGGCTTCTTGGGCCTTCCTTACTCAGCAGGTCACTAAAGAGTGAAGACAAGTGCCCTGCTTTTCATTCTGCCATCTGCAGTTTGGCTGCCTGTAGTCACAGCGGTGATTAAGTTCAAAAACTCCCCCAAAACTATTTATTGGAAGTTCTTGTGGGTTTCCTCAAAGATGAAGAAGTTAGATATAGATAAAAGGTAAGAAATGATGTCAAACCCCCCAAAATCACACTGCTCTTTGAGAATGAGACAGATGCCTAGAAGTCTCAGTCCCCTTTAATGGGGAAGGAAAACTTTCAGGAAAATGGAGGGCAGATTTAGTGGGGAGCGTCAGTGAATCCGAAAGGTGCAAAGAGATCAAATCAGTCAGTCCTAAAGGAAATCAACCCTGATTGTTCTTTAGAAGGTCAGGTACTAAAGCTGCAGTTCAAATACTTTGGCCACCTAATCAGAAGGAAGGACTCATTGGAAAAGACCCTGATGCTGGGGACAATTGAAGGCAAAAGGAGAAGGGGGCAGCAGAGACTGAGGTGGAGAGGTGGGCATGGTTGTACTCCAGGGGATGGTGGAGGACAGAAGAACCTGGAGGAATGTTGTCCATGGAGTCACAAAGAGTTGGGCATGACTTTGTGACTGAACAACAACAATTCCTAAAGCTAGATACAACACTGTCCTCCTTGCATCTATTTGTGATGGATACAAAAGGAGGGCTAGCTTGCCAAAACCAATGATGCTGTTGCAGAACTAAGAATCTGACCCCCTCTCCCCCCCAAAAAAGGGGGAGTTACAAGCTCTGCCAAAGAAGAACTCTGCCTGTGAGAAAGTGCTGAGAATTCCTCTTGCTTGAGAAATTCAGTGAAATATTCTTGCAAATTTCTCTTCCCTCAAACAAGGGGGATAATTTCAAGAGGCTAAGTGTTCTAGTGTATTTGGGGCTTTGCTTGCTCCCCACTGCTGGACACACACAAAGCCTCTCCAAAGCCAACACCAGGCGGAAAAACGAGGGGTCTTCAAAAAGTTTCCACACTTTTATATTTTATAAATATATTTTATATATATATATATTGCTGATGGCATTAAAAAGTTGGTATGACACTGGGAAAATGCATTTCAAAGGAAGATGACTATGTAGAAAAGTGATGTAGTTTGTTTTTGAAATTCTTAATAAATAAAGTTAAAATTGAGTATGGAAACTTTTTGAAGAACCCTCATAGAACGCTTTTTGGGGCACGTGCATCAGAAAACGGGATGTTCATGGTAAAGAAGACCAGCAGCAACATTTGAAAGTGTTTTCAGATTTAGTTGCATGCTGCTATTGAGAATTAGAGAATTTCCTGGCATGATCAAATACAGTGAGGACTGCATGATGTTCAGAGATTGAGAGGCATGAGCTGCTGGCAAGAGTTTGGAAGACAGATAAATCTCTTAACATGCAGCAGGAAATCTGGTGAGAGATGAGGTTTTGCTGGAGTTAGCATCTCCTTGTAGTTTTCTGGTTCATCCTTGATTTCTAATTGGAATCCTTTGTACTTCACCTTTGCATTAGTGGAAGACTGTGACAAAGAGTTGCTTGGACTTACAAAATAGCTTTGGGGGCTTAGGCACATCACGTGCAAGAAAGTCATGAATGGGGAGCCTAATCAGGCTCTGGATTTCCTTTTTGTCTTTGTAGCTGTGCAGGAGGGATTTAGAATAATTCTAAATATATATATGTGTGAGTATGTGAGGATTTCCGTGAATTGCTTACCTTTCAGGAAGGGGGAAATAGGAACAGGAGTCGAGGTTTATACCCTTCCAGAGTGAAGGCAGGGAAAGCATTTCCATCACTCGGAATTGCCTTTGTGATTCATACAGCCATATCTGATTGTCTGCCTAGTGGTGTCATGGCATTTTAATACATAATACAGGCAGTTCCTGGGCTACAAAGGAGCTCCATTCCTGAGAAAATGGAAATTAATCTTTAAGTTGAATTTGTATGTAAGTTGATCATGTGTAGTTGGCATTCCACTTTTTCAGGGGTTATGAGCACAGGACCTCTATAAAAGTGGAAAAAACTACTCTCCTACCCCCAAACCCCCCAGTACCTCCTCTTTGCAGCGAAGAAATGCCAGAGAAATTTCCCTGTCCAGATGGGTAGGGCAGGAAGGCATGTTTTGCTGGTCTTCCTTTCTCCTCTTTCACTTCCTCTCTCTCTGTGGTTATGCTTTGGAGGCTTCTCTCCCCTTTTGCTACCTCTCTCTCTATGGTGATGACAATTTTCCACAGTATTTTTTTAAATAATGGGCTTTATGACAGCTTGTTCATAAGTATGGGTTGTTCATAACTCAGATGTTCATAAGTCAGGGACTGCCTGTACATGATATCCACATACTCTCACATATGCAGGAACCAATAGACCAAAAGAAATAAATAGGTGGGACTTTTGTCAAGCCCAGTTCTAACACTTACATGTGCATCAAAATGTTTGCATGAAAACATTCAGTGTCTCCTGGAAGTTTGCAGTGCTGCAATTAGCTCTGGAGACAGAACACCACAACAACATTGCTTTTATTTCAGCCATGTCATTTATCCATCTTTTAAAACCCAACAAGTTCTCAGTCTTTTGTTTACCAAGAAAAAGTTTGGAAAGACATCAAATTTCTTAGCCTTGTTCACACAGTTCTTTCAAAATAACATTCCCCTGATGAGCACTGAATCTATTACACAATGCCAAGTTCAATTCACAGAACTGTTTGAACACAGAGTCCGCGTACCAAACCATCCGTGTACCATGTTTACTTTGTACTTTTGAGGCACTGTTTTGGTGCAGTGACCATTCCGTCTACCATCACGACAGTCAAACTGATTCACAGAGCCTGTTCTTCTGTGTCATGGGCAGGGACCTGCAAAGTTTTGATCGGGTTTTCAAATATTTCCTCTAAGCTGCTGCTTGCCCTGAATGGTTCAGACATGGAGATAGATGCAGGCAAAAAGGAGATGTGATCAGAGAGGCCATTTGGAACACAGGTCATGAGGAAGGGGAAGGGATAAGCAATCTCCTTCTTTTCCTACCAGTTCCCCATTCTAAATGCCTCCTCCCAAAATATGATTTCTAAAATAGGAAAAAAATACTTCAATCTGCCCTTTTGGTGCAGCATGTAATTAGCTGATGGTTGCTATACTTAACCAGTGTATGCAGGGTCCCTAGATCGACTTCCATCCACACACTGGCCATACCCAGTTTCATGAGGTTTACCACATTGTGTGCTTTTGAACCATGATTGTTACTGCCGTATAATGTTTTGTGAGTCCCAAGCTTACTTCCCACTGCAGTCACTGGGTACAATCCAAAGAAAGTTAATCAAGTCTGATGTACAATCAATGAAATCAATGCTGTCTAGTCACCAAATTAAGTATTTAAATATCACGGGTTTTGAAAGAGGCAGGATACATGGCTTATACCAATTTCTGAAAAATTTATTCCATTGACGAAACCCTTGTTTTTAGCCTCTGTGGGCTGCAATTACAAAACAAATGGAGGGAAGGGAAAAGTGGATTGGGACCATGGCATGGGGGAGAAGGACTTCCAAATTTTGTCTTCCACACTCTTTCTAATCTGAGTTTGGAGGTGCCAGAAAACGACAGTGGAAAGAAATCCCCACTTGGTGCCAATGCGGGCATTAGTCTCATTGGGAACAGCTGGTACAGGCCAAACCAGTTTGGATAGGCCCCAGAGAATAGGCCAACACTCCCTTCTCTCCAATATGGTCCTAATCTAAATTGCCCCGTCATCTCTGTGGGTCGTTTATTCTTAAAAACACATGCATGCAAGTGCTAAACTCACAGATGTCCTGTCTAGTTTGCTTCTGAAACATAGATCGGAATTGTAACCGCAATCAAGCATGCAGGGAAAGTAGATGTGTGCAGCCCTGGCTGGATCGCCCAATCTGGTCTAATGGTAGAACTAATGCGTCTGTCTTGGGTGGAGAACTACCAGCAGACGCTCACAGCTTGGGCATGCTCCTTTCAGTTCTGATGTGCTCTGAGTCACAGATCAACACTGCTGGAAGAAAAGAGAAATAGAGAGGCAGAGGACAGTCTGCCCAACTGCTTTTGTATACCAAGCTGGAAAGCAGGGCTGTCTCCAAAGGGATGTAAGATTGGGCATTGCCAGGGGCCCTAAATCCAGTCTGAGTGGCAGAACTGCTGCCTAAACATTACTACCAAATCCAGTTTGCATGGAGTATCCAGAAAGATCAGGTGCAGCTCAAGAGACCTCAGTTTGGAGTGGGAGGAAGGGAAATGAGGATGCCATAGTCAAAGGTACCTCCTAAATGGAGTCAGATTGGGTGACATGTTTCAGCAAATGAACCATTTGCACAGGAAAAAAATTACTTCAGGCGTAATGCTTCCAAAGCATGTTCCAGAAGGGCTGAGTGGATTTCTCACATTCTCATATATGGCTGTGATTTGAGTTCTTTCTTTGGTAAGAAAGTTCAAAATTAATTCCAGAATGGAATCATGCCTGATGCACTGCAGTTTTGTTATGTTGATCACCATAGTTTTTTGCTCTGATAGAGGTGGACCAAATGACCTGTGGTTGGGGAAAGAAGCAGAAAGATCCATCATTGGAAGTCTGTACAGATGGATTTGGCCTCTGGTCTTCTGGTTCTGCACCTTTAGGTTAGGGAATATTTAGAGGATATTCTTCTGTGTATGTAGAAACTGTTTTCAGCAACACAGAGTGAAGCAGAGGAATGGGAATTAGAGACTGGGAGTGCCTTGGGGGACAAGTATCTGTCAGAGGACATGATACGGAGAGCAGATCCAGTGACTGCATGGGGTATTCTGTTTTCATCTCTGCTTGCATCTATGTCATGAGCCTCCAGAGATGTGCACAAGATGTATATTTTGTTGGATAGGAACGCTCCTGACTTTCTCTGCAGATCACTTTTTGCTGAAAGCTGTACTTTCAATCTGAGCTTAGGCATTATCTTTCCACATCCCAGTGGCTCTGCGATTTCTCATCTGAAGTTGTGCTGCAACCTTTTGGGCTGACCACCCTCACTTTCCTACCACAAACAACATACAACTAAGGTCCTGACATTTCTTGGAAGCTTCTGCCTCCCCGTTGTTTGTGAATCTAATCTTTGCATTGCCTCTTGTCCGAATCATCTAAGATACGCCAATCATTCCCATTCATGCCCCCAAATGAACTAGACATAAAAAAGTGGGGTGGGGGTGGGGACCTGCAAAACTGCCTTTATTCCCTACCAGCTTTGGGGGAATAGCCCTGTGTCAGCATCTTTAAATTATACTGCCTTTAAAGGGGAGAAAAAGAAAAGTTATATGGCACTGCCAATTCATTGAAGCTTGTCAAGAAATATGGTTTTCTATTAGTTACTGACTGTATATCTTGTTTAAACTTTTTTCAGAGCAGAGACGTCCCAAGGGAATAGCTGCGTAAGCCCCTAACTTTAAATAGGTAGCTAACACACCGAGCAGTTTTGGTGTACAATATCTGTACATGATTGGATCCACAAAGGGACTGCACAATTTGCTGATAGCCATTGCAGGTTCCATGAAAATGTTTTCATTGTATTGCTTCTGACAGCACGTAGTTGTTCAGAGCAGATAGAAAGATGTGGAATGCCTTCTACCAGTTCTCTTCAATTTCCTTACACAGTTCCTTTCTCAACCAGCAAGGTAAGCAGAACCATGCCTGTGTTGGATCCAAGGTTGAACACTGATCAGTGGGGACCCAGAAAACCAGGCTCATCCAAGGGTGGCTGAAGCTGCTCATCTACCACCCACTAGGAACGGGGAGAAACTGATCCTGTAAACATTTTAAATGTCAGTTTACATTGTTGTGCCATGAACCAATATGCAAATTATAACACACTTTTACTTTGATATGCACAAATCTGTGAAGCTTTCTTTAAAACATTGCATTCATTAGGTAAAAGTACCTGTGTTAAAACAACATGCCAAATGGTACTCATTAGCAACAGCCTGTGCAGCCACTGCAGCCCAAGTCTGTTCAGACACTCAGTATTGAAATCTGTGTAGAGACTACAGACAGAAGCTGTAGTTTTAGTAAGAACTTTCCCAAGACAATTCTCTGAATTATATGTTGTTTAAAGAGGGCCCAGCTGGTGTCCCTGAAAAAGTTGCAAGTTTCTTTCTTACTCCTTTGCAAATTATTGAAAAATAGTATCATTTTTATTTAATTGCTCTTACTTGCTTTTATCGAAAACATAGTGGTGTGTGATCATAACAGACCGTTCAATTGATTGCACTGGGGAAAATTGCTCACCGAGAATGTGTATATGAGGCTAAATTGTGGGGCTAAACTTATGTATTAGGAGGAACACAAACAAAAATGTTCATGCAGAGTTTTTTAAAATATCCATTGCAGCAGAAACAGGATGAAATAGCCCTGAGGTTGGAAAAAGAAAAACCTGAGAAAACCTCAGTTTGATAGAACAATCCAACCCTATCTGCACCTTAACCACCTTGTACAGGAAAGTCCATAAGTATTAAACCCTTCAAGATCCAGGAAGGATTCCTTAAGGAACATCCACACAACTTCAAGGTCCCTGTGGTACCCTATTTTGAGGAGAGCTATTCACTACCTCGTGCACTCATCCAGTTGAACCTTCTCTGTTGAACATGCAACGGATTGGTCACATCAGTTGAAGGAGAGTGTCCACATTCTTAGGTGTTTGCAACTGAAATTTCAGAATCCAAGTTTCAGTGTTTACTTCAACCATTACTGTACTGGGTGGTCTTTTCAAAGCTACTATTCTCTCAGCTTTGAAATATGGAAATAATGATACTGTCCTTCTTTATAAGATGGATGTGCAGATTATTGAAAAAAATGTACACGAAGTGCATCTACTTTCCTAAATGCACAGTGGTAAAAGCCAATGCTTCATTCGGTCCCAAAACAGATGAATTTGATGTTTAAGGAATCAGATGTTACATGTAAGTAACTGAAAAACACCTTAATATTTTCTATTCGCTCCTTCACAATACTTTTCATACAATTACAAGTATTAAGGGTTTGGTGATCTTTTAACCATGCAGGATTGTCTCTGTGTCTTTGTCCTTTTTAAAAAAAAATCCGCTGTAATGCTTGCTTGATTAGTCTAGGAATGGATGAATCATTGTCTCTTTCTACAAATAGCCCAGTGCAAAAATGTCTTCTCATTCCCTGAGAGCAGTTGCAATGACTTTGGGTGATAGAATTTAACAGACATGCTGCCACCAACATGCTTGCACTCTGGGGTCTCAACAGAGTAAGGTATTCTATCAGAATTGTACAATGGAGCTACAAATAGATTTGCTTGGATTATAGGAGCTGAACTGGGCTGCAGATCCACCTTGTAGGTACTGTGAATAATTAATTACTGAATTATTTAAAATATTGATATCCATCTGGGAACAATTCCCAGAGTGCAGTATACATCAATTAAAACATCCAGGACAATTGCGGGCCTCAGGCTTACAAGATAAATCATATAATACAAAAGGAAAAAAGGATTATGAGCAAAATGCAGGTGGACCGTACTTTCTCTTGGCGACTGTAATGCTGTGATAGTTGTATTTGTAAAACAATTTTCAGCACCCCCAGCAAAGTACAATTTTCAGGATTCTTCTGGAAAGTTATGACAGTTACAAAGGCTATAAATTGAAAATAATTTTGTTGAGCAGATTGGTCCTCTATTCTGTGTATTCTTGGTGTCCTTCTTTATCCAGAGAATCCTATGTTACAGTAGATGTCTCTGCTAAACTACTCCCTTCTCTTCCCAGGTTGGTGTTGCTTTGTGGTGATGCCTTCTTAGTATTTTTCTGCTACTGCTTAGAATGTTACTAGCTCCCTTCTTCTCTCAAATGGGACTGGCTACACTGGAGAACCTAAGCTTAGTCGTTCATTACCCAACTAAGAGCCCATTTAACTCAAAAGGTCCATTTTTCCATTGGATTTCTTCTATGCATCACTAAGGTGGGAGCCAACTCATTGACTCCAGTGTGAATACATTCAGGTGAGCACCTGCACATGGTGTAATAGGCAAGATGCATTTTGAATTATTGATCTATTGCAAGACAACCCCTGAAACTCAATATTGACTGGTTAGAAATTCTGTCTATTGTGACTGGAGAATGAGGGACGGCAATGAGCCAGGCTGCCTGCATAGGCAGAACTCCTCCTCATTTTTGGGAGCAGAATCAAGGTACGCCTTACTGCCCACCTCTAGCTATTTGCATATTTTTAAATCGGAGGAATGTCCTCCATTTGAAAGGAGGCCAGGGGAATGTCCTGCATGTAGAATATATCCTCTGTTCGAAGGGCTGTCCAGTATAAAGTATAAAGGACTGTCTGGTGTAAAGAGAAAGAACTACTGGAAGAAAGAGCTGGACTTTGAGTTTGCCCTGGACAGCAGACTGAGCAGGTAGGAACACAGATAACCAGGTCATGATAATCATCACCATGGTGTGCTGCACAGTGTTTCCACTTAAATTCATCCAATTATTTCTAACTTTGCATCTATATGCAAAGCATCTATATGCTCATTATGAGCATCTATATGCTCATTATGAAAATGAGCATATGCACACCTTATGCAATTTGGTATCCCGTTCTGTCCTTTTTGATCCCATTTCTTTCATTCATAAGTGGGCCACCTATTCTGATTCTGCTCACCCTGCATATCAGTAGGATGCCCAGTAAATGCGCTAGTTCTGAAGAGGCTCGGGCTTTGTTAAGTGGGACACCTTGGGGCTGCATCCTCAGCCATTTGTGACTCCTTGTTCCTCATTGTTTTCTACCAGTTTTATAAATCAAATCGAAAGTATGAGTGCAAACATGAAGCAGATTCTACATTCTTAGAGCTATAGGCATTTTTTTTTGCTACTTAACTGTTTTATTTTAATGTATATTTTAAATTGCTTTCTTCTTCCACTGATGTTCTGGAATTGCTTTCTCCTCGAGCGAACACTTCTTTTATTTATATCTCCATGGCAGACTTTTGGCTACAGAAACACCCATAAAATTTCTGCTGATGCTTGAAGCCAATCATTGCAACATCCTCATGAAGATATAAGATGTCCAGTGACCCATTTCTCTTACTCCCTTTCTTGCCCCTCCTTCCTTAATATATCTCATGTTTTTTTGCTTGCTTCACCCACCATTCCATTTTGTGCTAAACTCTGTAAATAGTACACTTTAATAAGTAGACATTATTATTTCATGAAAAGCAAAGATGAAACATGCTTTCTCAACTAAGCAGCAGTTAATACTCCTTTCCAAAGCCAGCAGGCAAAGGAAATGCTTATTAAATTCTCCAGTGCTGATTAAATTCACAAAGGCAGCCTATTTTGACATGTAAGGTACTTTGGTGTTACACTCCGCATTGTTTTTCTGTAGCGATTCAAAATCTCCCCACCCCCCAAGAGACTTGCAAAATGGAAATATTTTTGCAAATGGATCATACAAGTAATTGTGGCTTTGGATCTGACAGCAATGATGGGCCCTAATCCAGAGAAATGTGAAGAGGATTAGGTGACATTTATGTGACGCTGCTCAATTTTCCTCATTTTCTTCTCTTTTCCAGAATGATTAACTATAGGCCCCATATTATCTATGGCCCTCCTACTAGCTGCCAAATTATTTGAAGGTCTAAAGTGAAGTGTTAATTTTGATCTTTAAAGCGTTCAGGGCATCTTCGGATGCATGCCTAGACAGCAGAAAAAGCATTCAACATGGTCCAGCTGTCCCTCACCTGCCATGCTGGTTGGGAAATGCTGGGAATTATAGAGGGTCTCCCCCGCCCTCAATTCTAAACATGCATACAATTGCTTCCAAAATGGTGTAGGGCCCATTCAGTGAATAGCCATCATGTTACAAACCTACTAAGTCATTAAGAACACCAGGAGTGGCCTTCCGAAATTGCCCTCACTTTTAGAGGCACGAGGGAAGGGCTTTCTCCTGCACTGAAGAGTCACTTCTCCTGGAGCTTTGGCCATTCCCCACTCTGCATTTCAGAAGCAGATCAGAAGACTTTTTTAAACTTGAGTTTTAAAATGGTTTCTATGGATATTGTTCCTTACAATCACCTTATGATTGCTAGGAGCTATTTTGGTGGTTGTAGGAGTTCCAGCTCCAACCTTGGAAACACACTCAGAGCTTTGACCTGAGACTCCAAAGTTGGGGCACTCTCTGCTTGCCCTCATAGCTGGAAAGAGGGTGGGGTGGGGAGGGGAGAAGGCAAGTTCTACCAGCATACGAATCATCCCGGCAAAACCTCAGCCTATATTCCATCATATTTTGCTGCAAAACTATTCAATGTCCCAAGCTGGCTAACATGGAGGAAAATGTTGTAAGCAAAACGGACAAGCAAAGAAACGAGTGTTCAGAAACATGCATACTATTGAGAAAATGGATGAAAAATGTGTAATTCTGAAAAATATACAAAACATTACTTTAATTGATTTGAGAAAAATAAACACATTTTAAAGAGGCATACCACAGATACATAATTTCAGAAGAAATATGCAGAAAAGTAATGCTGGATTTTCATGGCAAAAATGAGCTCTCACTTTGATAGAGATTTGAACTGAACAAGTTTCAAAATGGAATTCTGAGAGCTTTGGCAAGCTTGATTTTTTCTGATTGCACAACCGCATCAGGAAGTTTCTCCAAGTTCAGTGAGAATTACTTCTGAGAAAACATGAATAGGAACAGACTTCAAGTCTAAGAATAGATATGGAATGATTGGAAAAGGCACATTATTTTGATACTAATTAATAAATATACATACACTATTAACTGTTGATGCTCTTAGTACATATTATTTCATTTTAAGAATTGTAACATGAAAATATCAAAATTGTGTTGATTCCCCTAGATTGTTCTTCTGTGATAGAATATTTAAAGTGACCCAAAATAGTCAGATCTGTATTTTAAGAATGGTTAAAATATGGTGAAATATATGTAACGAACAAAGGAAATGCTACAAGTAAATAACTGGAGAATGGCATCAGGTGTTGACCTTTGTCTTAAAACACTTTTGTGTGTGTGCGTGCGTGCACACACATGTACATGAGCATATTGCATTAAAATTCACACATTCCAGACATTAAAAGGATTTGCAAAGCATGGTGATACCTTGCATGCACAATATTTTTAGCGTATTGCCCAAGACTGGTACATTAGGCGCCACTGATAGCCAATTCATTAAAGAGATGACAGACCTGCGATTGCTGGCTGCAGGTTGTTTAGATTGACCAACACTGTTGCCCCTGCATTGTTGAGTCTTTAATGTAGTATATGGATGCATTAAAAAACCTCCATGTAGCATTATAATTAATGGAGGTATGAGAGCAAAATGGGACATACTGCAGAATATAAGATTTCTGGCAGTAATCCCTTTAAAATGGCCTTTAAGGACGAATTGCTTCTAGGATCACCATATTTTCATGGCCTCATTCTGACTGCAACAGCAGACCTTCTAAATGAGCATTGCATTGCTATGCGCAGCACTGTGGTGTTTCCTCATTTTATGTTTTGTTGGTATTTCTCATCAGTGTGTAGGAAAATGAAGTCACAGAGTGAATTGGTAAAAGTGGTCTTTCTCAACCTTGTGCCTTCTAGAGGCATTGCACTACAACTCTCTCTCACACTATCCAGTCAGCTCAGCAACAGACTTACTAACTGTGGATGACCGGAAATGTAGTCTAACACATCTGGGAGGGACCATGATGAGGATGGTCTTGTTAAAGAGTATCAAGAACTGATTAAGTATTTGAAACGGTGTATATGATTTTAAACCATCAGAAGTATTACTTTGTCTGGCTCTGTCTTCTTTGATTTGCCAAGCACTGAAGTGTACCACAGCTGCTCCCTTCCTAGAGCTGGCATCCATTTTCCAAACTTGCTTTTTAAGGACCATGGAAGTTTCCTAGAATCTGCCTGTAATCACAGTTACTAGCTATAAAACTGCCAGTTTAGAGCAGGATCCAAATTCAGTCTTGAAATGCATTTTTAGAATCATAAAACTACCCCATGAATGTAAAATACTTTTGAGTGATGGGAGTTTGCTAAGTGAGTTTGATTTTGAGCATGTTGGCTTTGGCCCATGTACCTATTCTTTGGAGACGGGCTATAACTCACTGCTGGAGCATGCCTGCGCATGGAAAATGTCTTGGGCTCAATCCCAAGCATTCTTATCATGAGAAAGCATCTGTTGAAAGAGTTCTGGAATGGAGAAACCAGATTTTGCTGGCGGTGGTGCAGTCTCTCCTCTTCAGCTGATCCATGTGGTTCACCTGAGTGGAGATGTTCCCCTACTCATTGTCCAGAAAGGGAGACATTTCCTGCATTGGGGTGTTACCTCTGATTAGCTGTTACTTGTAGGTACTCGTAAGAACGGTTGCTCAAAAAAAGTGAGCGGTGGCTGAAGAAGGTGGCAGGCTGGCAGTTGACCCCTAAGGACTAATAATTCGGATCTGTAGGATACATCTTCCCATGTTCCTATATGCATGGTTTCTGGGAAAGTGAAGGTGATGGCCATAATTTACAAAGCTTTAAATTACTTCAGTCCAGGATACTGTTAAGAGACCAACTCCAGAGTTTGTTCATCATGCCTTTAAGACCAGCTGCGAACACTCTATGTTCCAATATGCTAAATCCTTTCCCGAAGTGTATATTTACAGGAGATAGGAGGAAATGTGTAAGCCTTCTAGTCATTCTACTCATTAAACATCCAGAACAGATTAGCCAAGCGTCATGAAACTGAGCCACAAAACCAGTCCAAGGAAGGTTTATTTTAACAACTGAAATTTGCACAACATGTCGCTTAGTAACTAATACTAGGCTTGGGACAGATCCTTCATTTTTAGTTTCCTGGGTTGTGAGGCTGAACCTCCCAGAAAATAGTGTTTTAAGTTTGTTCTTTACAAGCAGTACAGTGGGTGTAAGTATCTTCAATGGCTACCTCCTAAATCAAAACAGAAGGAATGAACATGGGGGGGGGGCACAATGCCAGAAAAGATGCTCAAGAACATGGGTTAGAGGCAAACATCGTCATGTGTGGAGTAGGCTCCTTGAAATCAATACAGCAAGGTAATCCTGGTTAATTTAAGCCCCACTGATTTCAGTTAATTTAAGTCGCATTGATTTTAGCCTAAGCATGAATAAGAGGACTGAATGAATAAGCTTAGGTTTAGCCTAAGCATGAATAAGCTGATCTCAGGGATATCTCTAGCCTCTGAATACACTTAAAAATTGCACTTTCAGATTTTAAAAATCCCACAAACATACACATAGGGTTGTCCCCACCATCACAGTAACTTACAGCAGGATTCTTTTGAGTTGTCATGAGGCCACCCATCTTGAAAACTTTTGGCATATTTAAGAAAAAGTAGATGCAGAGCACTTTGATCAACCTTCCCCAGACTGTTGGCCTCCAGGTATTGTGGATGTCATCTTCCATCAGTCACAGCTATAGCCTATGTTCAGGAAAGACTTGGAAGCGCTCGGAAGCACCAGGTTGGCCAATATTGCTTTAGATATTCTTCATCTTTTATTTCTGTGATGGATGCCCAAAGTTCAGGCCTGCTTTCCCCAGCCCCATCTCTTTTCTTCCTGCCACATTTTATGTGGAGGTTCTAGCTCTTGTATAGTTTTTCTTCTACTCTGTAAAGGCTTAAATGCCTCTCCTAAGACTTAGTTAATAACATTAAGAGCTCCAAGCTAAAAAAGCACTGGTATTGTTGGCATTATGGTCCACTGCCTTTGCCTACAGTTCCACCCACTACTGGAATATGGCTCCTGCAAGCTTTCCAGAAATAGAACTTGGCCTTCATGTTGAAGCAGGCTTTGCACCACTGAAGGGCGGACCAATTAACAGACACATGCATATGTATTAGCTATGGATGTGTTGCTGGTGTCATTGTGGTCATCATTGTTGTTCTGCCAACATTTCTGCGAAGATATGTGGCTTGACATGTTTAGATTCTTTTTGATACTGACCAAGGCCTAAATAGGGCAGCAAAATGGACTCTTAACAACTTCCAGTTATATAGATTAATAAGCAGTTTAATTTCGAAACCTGGCCCGCCTTTGCTAAAGTGATCAGCTGTGGATGACTACTGAAAAATTCCATGTATTGTAAACGACGAAGGGTCATTTATCACTTTGCAAGCTTCTCCAGAACTATAGACAGTTTTACATCAAAGGGACTAAAAACACATTTATGAAGATCAGTGGCTTCATTTATTCTATCAGTAAACCAAGTGGTTGATTTATTTACCATGAGTTGAGTTGGCAGGGCTGCTAGCTTGCCCAGAAATTCCTCTGTAAAGGAAAATCTTGCAACGTATGTTTGTCTCACTCCTATCTAGAAAGAGGGCTTACACAAATGGGGTGCGCAGCCTTGGAAAAATGAACAACAAGATCAGTCGTTTAGTCAAATAAATGAAAAGAAAGAGCCAACTGGCAAATGCAGCAGCCCCATCTCTCCTTTAATTAATCTGTAGCGTATCCTTGTTTATGATTTTTCTTTTAGTTTGGCAGCACATGTGGGCTTATTTTATCCCCCCCCCCCCGCCCACCAACCATGTGAGAAAGATAATGCTGAGAGAGAGAGAGAGAGAGAGAGAGAGAGAGAGAGAGAGAGAGAGAGAGAGACAGAGAGAGACAGAGACAGAGAGATGGCAAAGGTTGTCCAGTGAGCTTTGTGGCAGGTCAGGTGGTCCCACACTGTTGAGGTTTAACATTCTTCATGGTCCATGCCAATAATATTGTACAGATTTAGAGAGTGATCCTTTGGTTGCTAGGAGAGTGTTCCAGGGACCCTAAGGTAGATCATGCTTCCCCCTTCAAGGTCAGCACCCTGGGACCCCCCCCCCCCCGCAATAGTTGGTGCAAAAATCTAAACAAGTCCAACCATGGGCAGAGGGAAAGGGGTCATTCTGGTGGGTGGGGAGGGGAAGAAACTGGAGAACCCAGAACAGGATGCTTTCTGGGTCACTGCCAGCCTCTGTCTCTCTCCCACTGAAGAATCCTTGCTGGATTATTATTGCATTACACTCATATCCCACTTGGGTTTTTTTGTTTTTTTTTGCAAGAAATGTAAGGTGGCTTATAAGGTTCTTTTCACCTTGTTTTCATTTTCACAACAACAGTTCTGAGCTGAGAGTCTGTGCCTGGTCCAACGTTCATGGCTGGTTTGGGACTAGAACCTGGATCTCCTGCATACCTGTCTGACATGCCCACCACTGCACCACATGGCTCCTACTCGTGGATTTGTTTCTTAGCTATCCCTGTAAGTCTCTTGCTATACACTATACACTCCATTTCTTCCTTTTCTTACAGTGCATCTTTCTACTTACAAAGGAACTTTTGATATGAATGGGACTAAGAGCTGAAAAGTGTACCTAAGGCAAAGGAGAGAGCAAGAAGCTGAAGTTTGCTTACGCCAGTTTTCCTGCATGACTGGCTTCTCCAAAGCTTCTTTGGATTCTCCAAAAGCTTTTAACTTCTCCAAAGCTTTTAACTTCACAGCTTCCAAGCAGTGAGGATGCAGACCTATCAGTAAAATTTCCCACTTAAATAAGGGCTACTTTGAACTTGAGATGAGTGCAAAAGATCTCAAAATTCTCCTCCCTCTTTGTGGGCAGAGAAATTGGGAGGGCAATTCACCGAATATCTCTGAGGGGTGCCGAAATTCTCCAACCTTTTCTCACAGATAGGGATCGCCACTGGCAAGGGCGATAGCACAGTGGTCTTTCTGCCTTGCTTTTCCTAAACTTACTTGGACAGTCTGTTCTCATTTAGTATCCTGCACCATTCTTCAAATCTAGCATCATTGTGGGGCATTGTAAAAGGTGCAGGGAGAAAAGCAGCCAAGCAGAAAAGCAAATAAAATAATGGTGAGGTATGTTTGGATAACATGCTCTAAAGCAACCTTTTTTTCTAGTGAATCAACAAAAGAAAGATCTCAGGGCTTTTCTGAGGAAAAAACATCTTCTGACTAGTCAATTTTAGGGTTCAGTTCCTTAGCTAAGGTCACACATGTTAAATTTCCAGGAGATTATTACAGGTATATCTTTAAGGCAGATGCTGATAATAATTCTCCTGTCCTGCAATCCCCATTAGTGAGGACAGTGTTGCATCTATGTCCAGGGAAGAGGTGGGACAAATGTTGTACTAAAATCTGTCTTCTCACCCAGAAGTTTTCTTCTGCCATGAAAGAGGTTTCCATTGTTCTTCTGTTTTATCTGGGTAGTTCATGATTTATTAGGAAATTATTTTGCTGATATTTGACCTTCAGTAATCACTGTGAGATAGCTTGTTCTCTCTCCTCTCTCTCTCTCTCTCTCTCTCTCTCTCTCTCTCTCTCTCTCTCTC
>JAIXND010000621.1:19528908-19551642 GCA_023646645.1 Varanus salvator macromaculatus | reverse complement strand
TCTCTCTCTCTCTCTCTCTCTCTCTCTCTCTCTCTCTCTCTCTCTCTTGTGTTCACCTGCACTTCCAAGTGGAAAGAATTAATTCATAAAGTCATCCTTTAGGTGTAGAATGTGAGAAGTAAAGGAGGACACACACAGACAGAGTGATGGCTGTACAGTGAGAAGCAGGAGTTCAGATACATTTCTCAGCCACCTTATCAGTAATGTGAGCACAAGAACCCTGGAACTAAACCCATGAGAATTCCTCCAATTTTTTCTTCTTTGCATTTCTTCTCTGAAGCCATTACGTTCTATCAGATTTCATGAGATTGGTCCAAAATACTAATGGAGAACTTTCCTGAACAGCACGATGAACTTCTGTTTATCAATTTTCCTTGTAAGGAACACAAAAACAAAATGATCACTTTAAGAAAATTAACCCTTACACATAATTAACAGTAATAGTCAAACCTGCATTGTTAATAATTATTAGTTATTCCAAAAAGGCATTGTGCAGTTTGGTGTGTTTGATTCCAATGCATTTTCCCCATCAAATTAAATGAGAATGGGCAAATACATTTGAGATTTCTAGTGCTGCACCAATCTGAATCTTCGCATTCTTATAACAAGGGTCATTCATTGGGTAGGGCAGCTTATGTTGATGAAGAGTCTGTGGCAAGTTCCCCGCTGTTTTGAACTGGTGGACACATTTGGGATTATGCAAATATCTTGGGTGAGGCAGGCACATTGCATGGTGGGGAAGCAGAGCAGAGGGCCTGCATTTGTCCTTCATCTTCAGGTGATGGGCAAGGTAGTGCCAGGTGAGACTCCTCTGGCAAGCTCTGACTAGGAAAAGGAACCCGGCAGGCATTATGGTCCTGCTCATGTCATAACCTCTACATCTATGTGAGATGCCATGTTTTAATTCATAGCCTACTCCACAGTTAAAATGAAGGCTGCCATAAATATTCTTTAATGTTCCTATTCACTTAGACGGTAGTTGAATGAATTACGACCCCATCAGACCTTTACCAAACTTCATTATCCCTTTTCTTTCTCTGGTGGCAGCAGCGGCTTCCTCTCCATGCCATTTCCATCCAGCTCATGGCCTTCATGCCGCTTGGCCTCATTTGCCCACCCTGTCATGTATTCCTTTAGGTTGTGACAACCTTATGCTTCTTTGTAGGAATATTTGTGATAGTCTCATCCCATCAGGTGCAGGAAAAGACATTGCAGCATCTCCTGGGTTGCCCAAAACAAGGGGATTCGATTTCAGCATGCACATCTGCAAGCAAGAAGGAAAATGATACTGAGAAAGCCCTCCTTGACATTGAGAAATGAATACAGAATGTGTGTTCCAGTTCAGTATGCTCAAAATCCTTCATGTGAGGCATTCTGACTTTCCCTTGGGATTTAGTTGCTTGTATTATATTGGAGGAAGGGCAGAGCAATCCAGGACACTCTAGTATTTAACAATCAACTATTTAATTGTAACAAACAATCTGGAACATTCAGACAGTTTGAAATAATTACAAACAAGTGGAAAAATTAGCCTGGTGCAATCAGAGAACAAAGCACATCTTTCATCCCTGCTTGTCACTGTGTTCTTGAGAAGAAGATAAACACGAAGGTGCATTGGCTACTGCATGGAAGATGTACATTTATATTAGTAAATCAGAGTGTTGTAAAACTGCTTGGATCATGGGTAATGCTGTGGGAGGGGATGCCAAATGCGACACAATAGCATGGAAAAGACAAGATATGACTGAGGCTCTCCATGGAAACAATCCACGGCTAAGTGGAAGCAATCTATGTGGACTGCAGTGCCCAAAAATAAAAATAAAAATGTTTCAATGAAACTCTGGAACTCACCACTGGGTTGCTGTCTTCATATCCTTGGAAGGCCCAGGACCCAACATATTATATTTGTGCAAATGTGTCCCTGGGAAAAGTTGGATATTTGAAGCTGAGTCACTCAGCGAGAACATTGGTCTCGCTAGTCCTCCTGTGCCAACTTCAGTGGAGAGAATTGCTCCAAGGTCTCATAGAATTGGCTTTCCCATTAGGTGGTATTTCACCATTTAACTGGTGATGCCAGGGAATGAACATGGCACCTTCCACATAGAAAGCATGTTCCCCACTGCTGAGCTCTGGTCCTTTCTCAAACTGTTGGGAACAGAGATGGTGGAAGAACTGATCCCATTTGCATTGTCAAAACAGTATGAGAGCCCAAATTCTACTCTCTTTCAAAATGCACACTTCTTCAAATTTTGTGGCAGTGTTCTCCAATCAAAAATGGAGACAAATATTCAGTGGTGTTCCTGCATACAAAGCATAGAAAAAAAGCACATATTAATGAAAATGATGTTAAAATGCATTACATTATGAAAGATGTTTGCAAAACTGTTTGTATTAGGAGAAAATTAGATGAGCACAATGACACTTATTTCCATGTGAACCATAAAAATTCCTTAAAATTTATAATGAACTAAATTTAAGATTAGAGATATTCTCAAGTTCAGGATGAGCCAAAACCCACATTGAAAAACAATAAACTAAGAAACACCAAACTGACACATTCGTCCTCCAATCCTAGTGGGGAAAGGATACGTAACATGAAGAAAACACCTGACTCTGTGAACTATTGCTAAATAGTATCCTGCATTACTTTCAGAATGTCAGGGATATCTAATACAGATAACAGCCTAACTTGATTTAGAAATACAAAGACAGTTTGTATTCTGATTCCAAATATACAGTGCTTTCTCTGCATTTGATAGACTGTTTTAAACTTAATTAGAATTAAGTTCAGTGCATGGCTTTGTGGGTAAGAATATACAAAACAAGAACTGACTTGATTGGTCATCTTAGAACCATGACCCAAGCAGAAAATATTTTCTCAGATCTGAATCCAAACCACAACAATGGGTTTGATTAAAGCCACATCATTCATTTCTATCCTGTTGTCAAGTTTTTGGAAGGGATGCAGCTCAGCAGAATATATGTTTACACTAATTAAAGTCCCACTTTGAGTCACTGGTACCTCCAGTTCATAGGTCTTACTAAGTCCAACATCTCTGTTTAGCAACTAGAGATCTGGTTTAAAAGAGTAAGAGCATTGAACCACTGATGTAAATCAGTATAAGGTACTGATTTCTTTATGTTTCAGTTTCCAAGTGACGTGTTTTGGTTTGCCCACAGTAATTTTGTAGCACCCAAACTTGTGTTCAGCTTTGCTGAGTTCCACTACATTGGTTTCAATCCAGTTGGAATGCAGAATCTGCTGCCAAGGGAAGTCTTCCCTGATGCCTCCTATGGATTGTTGGGAGTCCAGCGATCTGATCTTGGAGAATCTGAAAGGCCATCAAATAGAGAGAAGATAGACTTTTCCTTGACTTGAGAAAGCTGTTTGTTGGCTTGAGTTAGTCAAGAATCAGAGAAAACTCCTCCTCTGTGAGTTTATTTGCTTACTGTATTACATTTCTATAGATTTCTCTGGACATTGAATACTTGGCCTGGAGGTCCAAGGGTTGGTAGTGATGTGAAGCCAGTGGTAAGGTACCAGACCCATGAAGTAACTTCTAAGCCAGAAGAACCTAAAGGAAGGAATAGTTCAAAGAGGTCTATGTTCTCTTTCCTAAGGGAGACCCTTACTTCCTAGTATCTGTCCTTATTGTTGCCTTCTGAGACTGCCTTATCAAAATTTTGCAAGGCCAAATGGAAATCCCATCTACCCACCCCAGTTTGCTGCCACAGAAGCACAGAGGGGTCTTCTCTGTGATGTAAAGCCATCATTGTCTTTCCTCAGATGCTCATGATATTATGTCATCGCATTTTGTTCCTGGATGGATTCTGGGGAAGTAAGTTATCAGTGGCCACCAATAATTGCCTGCTAGGAATTATACTGTTTTCAAAGTGCTGTGCAGTTTAAAATGATTGAAGCTCTAAAATTGCTTATTTAATAGCTGTAAGTCACCTGAGCAGGCAGTATTTGGGCTAAAAGGCAATGCATACACTTATAAATAGAATATCATACAATCAAATATGGGTGTATTGCTATAAATAACAATAAGGAAATGGGGTGATCTACACACAGGCAAACTTCCTTCAAGATGCAGTTTCCGAGCTGTCGTGGTAAATGGCTGCCATTTTCATTCTTCTGGCCAGCAATTCAAGGAGTGATGTGGAGTGGTTAGGCTTCTGGTCCTGGGAATAGACATTTCCTGTCTAGCAGCAACGCATGCTCATGAATGGCAAAGGGCATGCCATTTCACACACTGCAGTGGCTGAGGTTATATTGATAACAAAGTAGTGCTGATAATGCAGTATATTAGCCCTGAACAGGCAATAGAAAATTGAAAACTTGGAGCCTGAGCATGTTGGATCTGTCTCCTCCACTTCCAACATCCCCATGTTTATCAGGAAGGCTTGGTGACAATTAAACACACTTGAAATGTGTCAACATGCCTAAAATGGAAAGAAAAACTCAGTGAGGCTCCCAAGTAGGATGATCTTATGTCTTCTTGCCTGATTTTTAGTTTGAACTTGTGCATGTGGAAGAAAATAACATTGTATTTGTTTCCCATGAACTGAGTCTAAGTTTCTCAAGCAGAGAAAGGATTGCAACATTCCCACAACCTGGCACAATTTTACTGCATGTTCTATTAATTTTTTCCCCTGCACTCCCACCGTGTGTTAAATATACACACAAAAAGCTAACTCATTTAAGCTAATGAGGAGGTGGAAGAAACATAATTTAATGAGAAGTGC
Organism: Varanus salvator macromaculatus; assembly: GCA_023646645.1. NCBI lineage: Eukaryota > Metazoa > Chordata > Lepidosauria > Squamata > Varanidae > Varanus > Varanus salvator. Next base: position 19,546,893 of record JAIXND010000621.1, on the reverse strand, counting down.
TTTATAGCCATTAATCTTCTGTCAAACAAGTCTGTAATGACATCCTGGCTCTCCTTTTGAAGCCACAGTGAAAGAGACTGACTTAAGAAGATGAGAAAGAAGAAATTTTCCTGAAATTGAAAGAATTAAAGAAAAAAAAAATATCAATGCACAGGGGAATGAGTTCAATCAACTTTGTGCCACTTTCATGGATTTAAGAATGTACTTCCCTGACTATTCATCTGTCTTCAGGTATCTAAAGGGTTGTTGTCATGCAGACTATGGTGCAAATTGGTTCCAGACATCCCAAGAAACCATGGCAAAGCATGGAAACCATGCCACAAACTATTTGTTTCTCTCCGTGGTTTTCAAAAGCCAAACTTACTGTGCTGAAATTCTGTGATTGGGCTAAGAGGACATGGCAGACCACACCAACAAAAGCTAAAAACAAACAAACAAACCTCCATGGCTTTTCATGGCATGTAAGCCTGGCCGTTGTGTTAGCTAAAACCATGGGAGGTCAGGCAGGAAAGACTTGTCTAAATAAACCATTCTTGCAGTGTCTTCTGGAGGCACCAAAAAGAGAATTCCAATAGAGAAGGACTCCAAATGTTTCATCTGATGACCTTAATGATCAGGAAACTTTTTCCAGAGACCTGTACCTGTGTTTTCGGTCCATGTCTACTTAGATTAGAGATGGGCAGTGCCTTCATCCACATGGCTTGGTTCATCATCCATTGGGTTCCCCATTCTCCTTTGAGCTTTATAGGAGACTGGTCAGCCTTGCCTTGCCTTGCCTTGCAAACGCTTAGGAGAATCAGCTCATGTTCTGCTTCCAGTGAAGTCCACAAGGAAAATCCACTTCTCTTACCACCTGGCAATGAATGATGCTTCTGAACTGGCAGAAATTCCAGTCCAATCCAAGAGAGAGAAGTGAGACATCTTCAACTGGTTCCCCTGGATGGTGAATGGCAAACTACCAATTCAGAGGTACACTGCAGATTTCTGAACTAGCAGAATTAGCTCTGGACCTTTTCTATTTCAAGATATGAAGCTGTATGCCCAATTTCAGCCACTTGGCTATGCTGCTTTGGAGGGGTAGGGAAGGAAGCTGGAGTGCTGTCAAGATAGGTCATCTCCTGGTGGTCTTCCTCCCCTCCCCTCTCCTTACTCCGGAATGCAGCACAGTGTTGGGTAATGTGGAGAAGAATGCAGGCTTTTAACTTCAATAGATTGTGTCATACTGAACTCTTTGGCACAGGCCCTGTCTGGTGTGACCCATTCATATGAGCCATTCCTATCCCCTCTGATATTTGGCAGGATTCCCAACTTAGGCTGGGTCTTGAGGCCACCCATTCCAAGAACGCTTTGGAAGGTTCCACTCTGGGGAAAAGGGAGCTCAATGCCATGTACTCCTAAACCAAATTCAGCTCAGTGCCTCCAATGCCTACCCAACAAGTCATGGCAGGTAAACAATGAAAAATGAAACAATAACATAATGGACAAATTCATGTCCAGCAACATTACTATGAAGCAAAAATTGCCATCACCTTGCTATGGGGTAGAGCACGCACAGGTGAAATTTCTTCCTGCTCCATCAATAGGCAACCCAGCATTGCCCAAAGTAGGATAAGGCTGAAATGCAAGTAGCAGCTTTAGAAAGGAGATCTCTATCCTGACATTGGTGGGAGTAAAAGACTGGAATGTGCATCACCACCTCCCATGGTCCATAGGCTGCCTCAGCTCCTACATGGCTGCTATTCACAAATGAAAAAAGAGTACATTAATTCCTGCACTTCCTGTCATGCTTTGTCTGGCTCAAAAATGATGCTGAAGCACATTTGGACCAATCTTGCGCAAATTCATATGTCAAGGGATACAACTGGCATGATTGTGCATACACTATCAGGATGGCCTCCTCTTCCACAGACACACACCATTATGTTAAATGGTGTGTGTGTTGTGGGGCGGGGGGAGGATGTAGCACATTACATGAGCCCAAATGAGAGGATCTCTCCTCATTTGTTCAGTGTTTACAATGTGTGTGTTTTTTCTTTGCACAGACTTCAGGTTGTCCAGGTGCTGAGTTTTTATTGCATGGACCATGCCTGTGGATTAAACATGTTTGTGTGTACACACACATACGCACACACACATAGAGAGAAACTCTGTTCCTGTTGGATCCACATTTTCTCCCTGCCCTAATTTACTTTGTTTATAGGCAAATGCTTTTCAGCAAACTGCAGCGATTTGTAAGCTAATTCCAAGCAGATGGTCCCAATTTCTCGTTCTCTCTGTTTCTGCCAGCTCCTTCATGTTTCATGTGATTAACACATTCAGGCTAACTGGAAACTATCCCTTGCTCTTACCCCCACCCCCTCTCTTTAATATTTCTATACAAGGCAATCAAAGAACTGTTTGGCATGCATGGCTGATGGACCCTGTAGCCTGCATAGTGGCTTGGCTCCCCTCAGTCCCATCACTGCTCTACAGGTTGTGCCAGGAGGTTGGGTACTGAATTGCTATTGCTCCCTTAAAAGGTAGCTCACTGCCTTGATGGATTCCTATGGTTTTGTGCCTTTTGTACCAATGTACCAATTCAGAATGGGTGAGCAGGGAACTATTGAAACAGATTTGGCTAGGCTATACCTTCCCTCAGAAGGAAAAACGGCTGCAGCATGCACATGTGTGTCTATAGAAACAGAAACAGAGTGAGTCAGAAGGGGTCTCCTGGGCCATCTAGTCTGACCTCCGGCACCAGCCAGCTCTGCTCATGACACGCCCACCCACCGTGTGGACGTCCAGCCTATCCTTGAACACCCACACCGATGGGACCTCAATGACCTCTCGTGGAAGCCCATTCCATGCCCTCGGGGTCCTAACTGTCAGGAAATGCTTCCTGGCATCCAAATGGAACCTTGGCTACCTGAGCTTTGCTCTGTTGGAGCACGTCCTGCCTTCCTCTGCAGGGGAGAACTGGTCTCTACCCATCTGCATGTGACACCCCCTCACATACCTGTATGTCGCCAACAGATCCCCTCGGAGTCTCCTCTTCTCCAGGCTGAAGAGACCCAGTTCCCTCAGTCTCGCCTCATACAGCATCCCCTGCAAACTGGCCACCAACCTTGTGGCCCTACGCTGCACTGACTCTAACCTGGCTATATCCTTTCTGTAATGAGGGGCCCAAAACTGAGCACAATACTCCAGTTCCGGGTGCACAGGAGTTGTGTAGAGTGGTAGTAATACCTCTCTTGATCTAGAAACCACACTTCTGACTATGCAACCAACGGTGGCATTTGCCCTCTTGACCACCACATCACACTGCTGACCCATGTTTAGCCTGCAGTCAACCAGTACCCCGAGGTCCCTTTCACAAGTGCTGCTCTCCAGCCACTTGTCCCCTAACCTGTACTTATGACAGCTATTCCTATGCCCCAAGTGCAAGACCTTGCACTTATCCACATTGAATGCCATCCTGTTGTCTCCTGCCCACTTCCGTAGTCTGTCCAGTTCCTTTTGGATCTGGAGTACCTGCTCCTCAGTTGTGGCCACTGCTCCAGTTTTAGTGTTGTCTGCGAATTTGATCAGCAGACTGTTCACCCCTTCTTCCATGTCGTTAATGAAAAGATTAAACAGGATCGGCCCCGGGACAGAGCCTGAGGGACCCCGCTTGTCACTGGCTGCCATCCCGACGATTCCCTGCTAATGGTTACCTTCTGCTTTCAGTCAGTCAACCATGCCTTAATCCACTGGACAGTGCTTTGGTATATCCCAAAACTCCTCAGTTTCTCCACCAGGATATCATGGGGCACTTTGTCAAAGGCTTTGCTGAAATCCAGGTATATCACATCCACTGCATCCCCTCCATCTAGCCATCTCGAAACCTTGTCATAGAATTCCACAAGGTTTGTCTGGCAGGACCTGTTTTTGCGGAAGCCGTGTTGTGTGGCTGTCAGCCTCCCTTCCCTATCTATCATCACTAGATCTCTCTCTATTATGAGCCTTTCCATTGTTTTTCCTACAATGGACGTAAGGCTAACAGGTCTATAATTGCCCATGCCCCTTCTACTAGCCTTTTTGAAAATTGGGACCACTGATGCCACCCTCCAGTCCTCTGGAACTTCACCCATTCTCTACGAGGTCTCAAAAATGGAGGCCAGCAGGCGTGAGAGAACCCCTGCCAACTCTCTAAGTACTCTCGGGTGTAACCCATCAGTAATGTCCAATGTAATGTCCAATGCCCTGAGGAGCCCCTCGACTTCAAGGGGGGGGTGACTCTAATCTGTGCCCCTAAGTCCCCAGCCTCATCTAATCTTCTATACGGATATCCCCCGTCCTGCTTTGGGGAGAACAGAAGCAAAATAGTCGTTTAGCATCTGTGCCTGTTCCCTCATATCAGTCACTGGATCACCTTCCTCCTTATTTAGTGGTCCCATCACTTGTCTCTCCTTCCTCTTCCTATTTACATGCTGAAAGAAGCCCTTTTTGTTGCTCTTGATATTCTTGGCAAGTCTCAGCTCGTAATCAGCCTTAGCCTTGCAAAGAATCCTTCTGCAATGGTCCTCCTCCTCCTGGTATACCCTTTTGTCTATTTTCCCCAGTACCCATTTCCTACAGAGGCTCCTCTTTTGTCTAATCCCTCTAACCACCTCCTTTCGCATCCATGGCGGCACTCTCCTCCGCCTCCCCACCTTACTGACTAGAGGTATCGTCAAGGCATGTGCCTCCAAAACCTCCCTTTTGAATGCTATCCACCCAACTTGCTTACCTTCCAGTAACCTATCCCAAGAGAGTCTTCCCAGTCTGGCCTTCAGTTGGCCAAAGTTGGCCCTCTTGAAGTCCCAGCTTCTAGTGCTCAACCTCCTACACGTCCCCAGTCCCCTGATCTCAAAGCAAAGGATGTAGTGATCGCTCGCATCCAGAGCTCCCCTAATCTGTACTTCATCTATCAGCTCCTCCCTATTGGTCAAGACCAAGTCCAGGATGTTTCCCCCCCTCGTCGCCTCTCGGACCCTCTGTGTGAAAAACCCACCCTCTAGAGCTTCTAGGAAGCGACGTGACCTGGCTGTCACCGCTGAGTGAGTCACCCAAGTAATATCCAGGAGATTGAAATCTCCCATAATTACTGTGTCTCTCCCCCAAGATATCCTTAGAATCTGACCTGTCAGGACATCATCCAGGGTTTCAAGTTGACCTGGAGGGCGATAACATACCCCCACTGTCAGGTCCCTTTCCCTGTTGTTTAAACCCCTAAGTGTCACCCAGACTGCCTCTACCGAATCCCTATCAGTGCTGCATTCTATCTCACTGCATCCTATCCCTTCCCTGAAGTATAAAGCCACGCCCCCACCTCTCTTTCCCTTCCTGTCCTTGTGCATGTGCATGCACGTGCAGACAGACATGCACATGTGCACACACACAGAGCTGCTCTCCCAGTCAGCTTCAAATGTCAAATCTCTTTTCCTTTCACTGGGCATATCTTGAATGGGACAACTGTCTCCCTTGAGCTCCATCCCAAGTACATGAATGATGGAGGCACAAGCAGCCACCTTGCCAAAGTTGCTGTTATGTGCTGTTAGGTCATCTCCAACTCATGGTGACCCTATGAAAGAAAGCCCTCCAAATGTCCTGTCCATGGCAACCCTCCTCAGCTGTTATACATTCAAAGTTGTAGCCCTGATTATGAAGTCAATATATCCCTTATTTTTTGGCCCTCCTTTTCTTTTTCTACCCTCAAGTTTCCCTAGCAGGAACACCACTAGCAGCTGTTCAAGAAGCCCATCCAGCAAGTCAGTGTGATGTAGTAGGTAGAGTGTTGAACTGGCAGATCTGGATATCTGAGAGTTTTGGGTTCGAGCCCCTACTCAGCCACGGAGCTCCCTGGGTGACTTTGGACCAGTCACTGGCTCTCAACCCAACCCACCTCAGAGGTCTGCTGTTCTGAGAATAAAATGGAGAGGAGGAGGAAGTTTATGCAAGCCACACTGAGTTCCTTGAAAGGAAAAGAGGGAGGATATAAATATAATGAAAACTTGAGTCCTCATTCGACCGAATCAAGTAGTAAGTAGTACTGTTACAATTGCCCTTTGGTATCAGTTGCATTTGATGAGTGAGTGAGGCAGAGTGAGGAAATAGCAACCCACTCCAGTATCTTTGCCATGAAAACTCCATGGACAAGACCAAAAGGCAAAAAAATGTGATGCCGGAAGATGAGCCCCCCAGGTCAGAAGGTGTCCAATATGCTACTGGGGAAGAGCAGAGGGCTAGTACTAGTAGTGCCAGAAAGAATGAAGCGACTGGGTCAAAGCCGAAAGGACACTCAGTTGCAGATATATCTGGTGGCGAAAGAAGAGTCCGATGCTGCAAAGATCTATACTCCATAGCAACATGGAATGTAAGATCCATGAATCAAGGCAAGCTGGATGTGGTCAAACAAGAGATGACAAGACTGAACATTGACATCTTAGGAATCAGCGAACTATGGGCATCTTAGGAATCAGCGAACTATCAGCGAAAATGACAGAATGATCTCAGTTCGAATCCAAGGCAAACCATTCAACATCACAATAGTCCAAATCTATGTCCCAGCCACGGGTGCTGAAGAGGCTGAAATTGACCAGTTCTATGAAGGCCTACAACACCTGCTAGAATTAACCCCCCAAAATGATGTCCTTATCATCATGGGGGATTGGAATGCTAAAGTAGGAAGCCAAAAGATAACTGGAATAACAGGCAAGTTTGGCTTTGGAGTACAAAATGAAGCAGGGCACAGGCTGGTAGAATTTTGTCAAGAGAATACGATGGTCATAGCAAACACTCTTTTCCAACAACCCAAGAGACGACTCTACACATGGACATCACCAGACGGTCAACACAGAAATCAGATTGACTATGTGCTCTGCAGCCAAAGATGGAGAAGTTCTATACAGTCAGTCAAAACTAGACCAGGAGCTCACTGTGGCTCCTATCATGAGCTTCTGGTTGCAAAATTTAGGCTTAAGTTGAAGAAAGTAGGGAAAAGCACTAGCCACTCAGGTATGACCTAAATCATATCCCTGATGAATATACAGTGGAGGTGACAAATAGATTAAAGGAATTAGATCTGATAGACAGAGTGCCTGAAGAACTATGGATGGAGGTTCACAACATTGTACAACAGGAAGCAACTAAAACCATCCCAAAGAAAAAGAAATGCCAGAAAGCAAAATGGCTGACTGAGGAAGCTTTACAAATAGCTGAGGAAAGAAGGGAAGCAAAAGGCAAGGGAGAAAGAGAAAGATACAAACAATTGAATGCAGAATTCCAGAGAACAGCTAGAAGAGATAAGAATGCCTTCTTAAATGAACAATGCAAAGAAATAGAAGAAAACAATAGAACAGGGAGGACCAGAGATCTCTTCAAGAAAATTGGAGATATGAAGGGAACATTTCATGCAAAGATGGGCATGGTAAAGGACCAAAATGGCAGGGACCTAACAGGCAGAAGAGATTAAGAAGAGGTGGCAAGATTACACAGAACTAAACAAGAAAGAGCTTAACGTCCCTGATAACCACGATGGGGTGGTCACTGACCTCAAGCCAGACATCCTGGAATGTGAAGTGAAATGGGCCTTAGGAAGTCTGAGCAACAACAAAGCTAGTGGAGGTGACAGCATTCCAGCTGAGCTATTCAAAATCTTACGATGCAGTAAATGTGCTACACTCAATATGCCAGCAAATTTGGAAAACTCAACAGTGGCCACAGGATTGGAAAAGGTCAATTTACATTCCGATCTCAAAGAAGAGCAATGCCAAAGAATGGTCAAACTACTGCACCATTGCACTCATTTCACATGCTAGCAAAGTGATGCTCAAAATCCTACAAGCTAGTATGTGGACTGAGAACTACCGGAAGTACTGGCAGGATTTCGAAGAGGGAGAAGAACTAGAGATCAAATTGCCAACATACGCTGGATCATGGAGAAAGCTAGGGAGTTCCAGAAAAACATCTACTTCTGCTTCATTGACTACACTAAAGCCTTTGATTGTGTGGATCACAACAAATTGTGGCAAGTTCTTAAAGAGATGGGAATACCTGACCATCTTATTTGTCTCCTGAGAAACCTATATGCGAGTCAGGAAGCAACAGTGAGAACCGGACACGGAACCACTGATTGGTTCAAAATTGAAAAAGGAGTTTGGCAAGGCTGTATACTGTCGCCCTGCCTATTTAACTTATATGCAGAGCACATCATGAGAAAGGCGGGGCTAGATGAATCACCAGTTGGAATTAAGATTGCTGGGAGAACCTCAAATATGCAGATGATACCACTCTCATGGCAGAAAGTGAAGAGGAACTAAAGAGCCTCTTGATGCGGGTGAAGCAGGAGAGTGCAAAAGTTGGCCTGAAACTCAACATTAAGAAAACTAAGATCATGGCATCCAGTCCTCTCACTTCCTGGCAAATAGATAGGGAAAAAATGGAGGTAGTGACAGGTTTTATTTTCCTGGGCTCCAAGATCACCGCAGATGGGGACTGCAGCCAAGAAATTAAAAGACGTTTGCTCCTGAGGAGGAGAGCTATGGCAAATCTAGACAGCATAGTAAAAAGCAGAGACATCACCCTGCCAACAAAAGTGCGTATAGTCAAGGCTATGGTTTTCCCAGTTGCAATGTATGGCTGTGAAAGCTGGACCATAAGGAAGGCTGAGCGCCGAAGAATTGAGGCCTTTGAGTTATGGTGCTGGAGAAGACTCCTGCAAGTCCCTTGGACCGCAAGGCGATCAAACCAGTCAGTCCTAGAGGAGATCAACCCTGACTGCACTTTAGAAGGTCAGATCCTGAAGATGAAACTCAAATACTTTGGCCACCTAATGAGAAGGAAGGACTCCCTGGAGAAGTGTCTAATGCTGGGAACAATAGATGGCAAAAGAAGAAGGGGACGGCAGAGGATGAGGTGGCTGGATGGAGTCACTGAGGCGGTTGGTGTGAGCATGAGTGGACTCTGGGGGATGGTGGAGGACAGGAAGGCCTGGAGGAATGTTGTCCATGGGGTCGCGATGGATCGGACATGACTTCGCGACTAACAACAACAACAATCAGTTGCATTTGATGAGTGAGTGAGGCAGACCTCTGAGAGAGAGAAATGGAGAATAGTTGCAGGATTTTCTGCCATAGGTCCAAAATAATTTGACCAACCTTGGGTATGCCCTGAATTGGATATATGTTGAGGTAGACACCATTTCCTGCTGTTCTTCAGAAAGCAGGATGAGCAACTTTGAGCCCCATGAAAGGATTTATGGAGGCATCCCTGCTGGGGGGATTACCCCTTCTGAGGTTACCCTGATGTGAAATATTATTGCCAGCCTTGACTATAGGGCAGAAAAAGAGATCATGAAATTACTGCCATCTTCTCAAAGTTTTGAGAGACAAGTTGGCAGTAGCATCTGCTGCTTACTACCTCTGAGACAGAGTGAAAGGCAGGTGAGGAGGAGGATGAGCGATTCCAGGGAATTCTGAACTGTGAGTCTTTGCTAGGATGTGCCTCCTTGACAGGTATCTGACCAGGCCTACACTTGATGTTGGTGTCAAACAAAATAGTTTTTAAAAGCCATTTCCCACTGTCTCTATGAAAACAACAGTAGGTAGACTGGAGGTGTCAGAACAGAGTGAACCATTTCCAAGAACTTGGCCACTGTACTGAGATACTGTGCCTGCAAAAGTAAATTGGGTAGGGTCCCCTTTCCTGCTGCCAGTTGCACAGTATGTTTCTTCACAAGTGTCCTCAGAGTGCGATTTGCATAGTGAGCAGCCCTACGTGTCTAAACCAGCCCAGCGTAATAAAATTATACGACTGCATGCAGTAGAACAGGCTTTCCAGATTTCATTCTAAGTATGCAATTTCTGTGCCTTTATGTAGCTCTGTTGTTGCCTCATCCATCGCTTCTGCACTGACCTTCGCTTTGTTTTGGATACACTTTCAAGAACATTACAGTGCTTTTCCAACAGAGGAGAGCAGCATAATTTTGGTGGTAGCGATGGGGAATGGCACTTCAGACAGTCTGCTCTTCTCTATGAGCATATGGCAGGACAGATGTTATACTATCTCTGTGTTGTACATGGTTTAGTAGTACACATAATCCAGGCCTTGCAACATTTAGATACATAAATGTTTTCCCTGTGATTCTCAGGAATCTCATTAAATAGGAATTGTGCATTTTTGAGTACAGCTGGAATGCGGAATCCCTTTTGGCTCAATGGCCAATTTCAATTTCAGAGAAAGTTTCAAGGGCTGCATCCTAGGAGTGGGTAGGGTTGGACTGAACCCCCATAGAATCCATCCCTCTAGTCTTTGTGGACTTCCTCTTGTGCTTGGCTTGGTCTTGCAAAGGGGCTGGGCCAAAGGGAAGCCTGTGAACACTCAATGAAGGTTGAACAACAGGCAACCTTGTCCTGTGTCAGGTGCAGCAACACAGAGGATGCTGCAGGTGATGTGGAAGAGGGATGCTGTGGAAGAGGGATTCCTGGCAGGCCCCACATGGCCACTTTTCTTCCACATCAGATGCAGCAGTGGCACAGAACAGGGTGGCACAGAACAGGGATGCTCCCAGTGGTTGCTCAAAACTGTCTCCAGGCAACCACACCCCCCAGTATAAGCTAGCTTTTAGCTCTTCTTGCTGGTACCAAAGCTTTGTGGGTGGGGGGAGGGGGGGAAAGAATCATCTCCAGATTGGAGAGAAGACTCTGCAAAAGCCAAAAAACCACCTGAGGGGATTGTGGGAAGGGGTAGGCCTAAGGAAGACTTCTGGGGACCAAAGGGGAGCAGATGTGCCCCCTGGGTGGGTCCCTACCCCTGGCCTAAGCCATCAGCCATTGCTCAGAATAGGGCATTAGTTGGTGGCGATTTATTTATTTACTTTAATCCTCCCTCCTTCAAAAAACAAACAAAAAACAAGCGTGCCCCTGTGTCATTACGGATGTCAGAAAAATCCACAACAGATTCAAATAAGTCCAGATTTCTGTGAATGTGACCTACTATTTACACAACGGACTGGCTTTTTCTGCATTATATGGATTCCACAGACATGCAGATTATTCTGCAAGTCTGCCTTTCTTTGCTTTTATTTAGGGGCATGACTGTTTGCATACTCGTGTTGGTGCTAATGATCTCATTAGCTCTAACCATGCAATGCCAGGTAGTGCAGGTAGGACAAAGTTCTGGTAAAAAGAAAAAACATCTTAGTCCTTTAGTGAGCAGAGATGGAATAAGTGATACCCGACCATCTGTAAAACATACATGGTTTGGATTGAACAAAATCCCTGCAATCTTCGTGGACCCTAAAACATAGTGTGACCCCTCCCCAGGGGAGCGAGCTGCTCCCATTGCAAAACAGGAAGCACGAATAGCTGAGCTGTTGATCTCAGGCATGCATCAAGGTCTATGTTTAAGATAAAGCCAAGGCAAGCCAAGCCCTAGGACAATCTTGTACAATGACATGCCATAAACACATACTTGAATGTTCTGATAATTCTTCAGATAAATATGAATCAGACTCTTCCCGGCCCTGATTTGGGGCGGGGAGAGACAAAACTGATAATTAGCATGGGGAAAACTTCTCAGCCCTAGAAATTATTCTTTCTATTTCTGATATTCACATGAGGAATTAAGTTTATTTTCACCTCCCCCTGCTCCTGCACATACACACACATGAGGGAGAGTTCAGTGCGGTTGAGGAAATTTCAAGATCTGAAGAAATAGAAAATATATTTTCTTGTGGGGGAAGGACCTAATTAGTGGGGAGTCAGGGGCTGTTCATCAGACTTCTTTAGAAGCATGGAAGAAACCAATGCTTTTAATTGTAGCAGGTGAATGTCTGGGAAGCTGTTCCATAAATGAGGTATTGCCATTGAAAAGGCCTCATCTCCAGTCACCCTGAACTTTACATTAGAAGATGGTGGCACTGGGAGAGAGACCTCTGCAGATATTTTCAGCATTTGCATCGGTTCATATTTAGAACATCCAGAAGGCATCTGGACAGTATGTTCATGGTCCGCTTCGTGCACAAGAATGAAATGCACTATGCATGGAGGTATGTGACCCCCAACGCTGTTAGTCATTTGTTCTGCCCTACATAAAACGTGGAGGGTGGAAAGAGCTAATTTTAACATTAAAAGAGACAAAATGGGCATGGAGCTAGATATTTCCTTTCTCTGTATTTCTTGGTCTGTTCACAAACTCTTCTATGAGAATGAATGCAGTAAAAAGAAATAACCGCCCAGCTACTAAACAGGAAAAACAAAAATGGAAGTTGCCTTATAGAAGGTCAATCTCACCCATTGAGCCCAGGGGACAAGGTCAGTGTTTAGGGAGCTCACAGAGAGAACAAGTTCCGCTTATTAAGGTACAACTTGAAGTTACCCAATGAAATGGATGGATACTAGATCCAAGATTATGCTTTTGTTACACATAATGCTTCATTATGGGATGAAAGTGAGTTTGCTTGGAAGATTGATTAATCACTTATAGGATCAAATTATGGGGGAGCTATTAGCCATGATGGCTGTAGGAGACCTCTGCATTCAAAGGCAAGATGCCTGGAGATTTCGACCCTAGGTCAACCTGGGGTTCCAGTTTGCCCCTCTCGAGTTCCCCCAGTGGCCACACTCCTTCCCTTCATTCCAGCTCCCTTTGTCCAGCAATATTTTGGTGGTTTCTCAGCTTTTTCAACATGTCCTCCTGCAATGCCTCTAGTAAAACTTGGTCACTGGCAGCAGGAACGTCAAGCTGAGTCTGATGTTGAGTCTGATGTCCTGCTCGGGGGAGCCTGCTGGTTGGGCACAGTTCAAAGCAAGATGTTGGAAATGATGAAGCTTTGGGCAGCTGTCCTGATCCAGCCATGCTATTCTGTGGGAAAAAATGTGGTCTAAGATCGTTCTACTGTCCTACTCCCACAAAGAACAAAACGAGCAAAACCAAAACCACTAGGGAGCCCTCTTTCCACAACCAATAACAAAAATGAAACCTACAAGGAAACTTCTGTAGCGCTAACAATTTCTTGGGTGGAAAATGAATATGTAAAGAAGGCTGGGAATCATAGAAAAATAAATCTAATGTGGAGCAAATTGAATGCTAGGCTTGTTTCAAGTCGTCTCATATTACTGATGATTATAGTGAAGTTGCTTTTTAAGGACATATTAACATGTTTGCACTCCATTGAAAAAGAGTATCTTTCAAAATGTACAATCTGATGTAAGGGTGTGTGTGTGTGTGTGTGTGTGTGTGTGAGAGAGAGAGAGAGAGAGAGAGAGAGAGAGAGAGAGAGAGTGGAAGACCCATTTACCTATCTTTCTCCCTATTAGGGCTTGGTAAAATGTATTTTGAATGCCTCTCAATTGCTCCAGCATTTCCAGAATTTCATTGAGCAGCTTTCCTTTTGTTCCCTGAGCTTTCTGCGACAGCGTCCATTGAAAATCCATCTGTGGTGTCACTGCTTTCATCACCCTCATTTCCTAACTTGTTCTAACTTGTTCCAGTTGTTAAGAGCATCTTCAGTTGAGAATATGAGTCCCATTCTGTGGAGAACGACCTCAGCCTTGTACAGTGAATGCTAAAACAGGAAAATGCATTCAGGGAATTCACTCAATGCCACCCTTATCTGTCAGCTGTCCCTCAGAAGCTTGTTTTCTGATATCCTCTCTGTTGTTTTACCTCATTCCTTTCAGAAGATGAGAAGCATCTGGAACAAATCAGGATCTCAGAAGATGTCATGAAATGAAAGGAAATTCTATGATTCAAGGAACTGATGATAAGATTCACCTTCTCTCTCTATCTCTGTGTGTGTGTGTGTGTGTGTGAGTGAGAGAGAGAGAGAGAGAGAGAGAGAGAGAGAGAGAGAGAGAGAGAGAAGTTCTGTTTTGATTGCTTTCCCTCTGAAGCAGCAATTGAAAAAGGGATTTCAACATTTTTACTCCACTTTCCGAAATGCTTGGTGCGCTTTTTTGACATTTGACATCGGGGCCAGAAGCAAGGATAGGCGTGAATGGACCCTCACCGAGGGGGCCACATCCCACAGGAGCACCTGGTGTTCCTCCTTCTCCTCGGTATTGCCACCCCTTTTTCCCCTACCTCCTCTTCTGGTCCAGACAATTGTGGTGAGAAGGTGCCGCTGCTGCTTCATTTGCTGGCTCTTTGAGGATCTACAAAGGTCAGGGATCATGATGGCTGGAAAGACAATGCACTGAGCAAAGGTACCTTTTCAGGTTGTCCTCTAAAGGGCATCCCATGACTTTGAGCTGCCACTGCCTGTAGCCTCATGTGCCATCTTGGAAACCAGCCACATGGAACAGAGTGGCAATGACTTACAAAGAAATGCTATTAAACTTTCCACTCCCACTCTGTCCCACTCTAAGCACTTTTCTTATAGATTACTTTTTTAGATGTACATGTAAGGGCCTTTAAAAAAAGAAATCCTAATTTGTATACATTAGGATGTGAGGTGTGTGGTTCCATTTATCTTCCCAGCTGTGAGGGAGTCCTTCTGAGAGAAAGTCCCATACACATTTCTGTTGCTGATGAGCCCTGTGCAGGCATGCTTCAGCTACCCAATTAGGGCAAAACTAGAGGGGATGGAACATGTGTGAGCATGCCCATGTGTGGCCCTTCCTCAGGTCATTCCTCCCCTCTCTCTATGTTAACAATGTGCACTAGAAAAGTGAAAGGGAAATAAGCTACAGAACCCATAACTACAACATGATCATACTTTTGATTGCAGCAAGATTGTTTATGTGAGGTGTTTCACTTGTGTGTAATTACCTGATTCTAGTAACTGGAGATGATAGAGATTGCATCTAAGAGCTTGTAAAATCAGGTTCTGTCACTCAGATAGAAGTGCAGTCACGGAAACCTTTTAAAATAAGAGCATATGTAGATGAGAAGGAAGGTGCTGATCCCATAGCATGCCCATCCTTTGATGAGTGAACATACGGACATAAGACTAGCCAGGCCAGGTCAGCACAAGTGTACTTTGTTCTCCTGGTGGCCAACAACAGATTTGCATAAGGAGGGCCTCAGCCTACCAGGTCCTCTCCATCATGGCGCCGAGAAGGCATGTTGCCTCTGATACTGGAGTTAATACACAGCCCTCAAGACTAGTAGCCATCGAGCACCTTGTCCTCCATGACACAGGATGTTCTGCTGTTTGTGGCTCAGGTGAATTCAGCAAGAGAGGCCAGAAGCTTACCATTAATGTTTGACTCCACCCCTTCTGGACAGCCTTTTGCCAAAGCACCAGGCAGCTTTAGCATGGGTGGGGAGAATACTAGACACAAGGCTACATTGTGAGCACCAGGACACATCTGATGATGAAGCATCCCTCACCGAACCGTCTCACAGCCATCTGAGTTGAGGGTACGTAACAGGAGAGCTACTGCAAGGCTATAGCAGCCCATCTGAGGCTGTTGGAGTAGTGTTTCTTGGTTCAGAGGAGGACTTGGAGGCTGAGGTGGCCTCATCCAGAGATCTCCACCTGCTCTGCAGCTGCTCAGAGATTGTAGACTCAACAGCAGATCCAGCCCTTCCGGCTTGGGAAGGCCTCTCTCTGCACATTGCTGAAGGAACTGCTGAAGGAACTGCTCTTGGTGGGTGACATCCAGCCAGTGATCTGTCCAAGGTGCTAACAGGCCTTGCTGTCTCACCTGTTCACGCCTTCCTGGATGTGACCTTGCTTTTCCACTACCAGCCAGCGCTACTTCTGAAGGCCCTCTGCTGAGCTAAGACAGGACAGCTGGGGGACAGGACAAAATAACCAAAAATCTGTATTTAAATGTGAACTATTGAGCACACTTTGCACACACATTCATAGATGTACCTCCCCCACTCAAAATATGATTTTCTAGTGCATTTTAATATTTTATATTAAATACCTTTCAAACCATTGCATCACAACGTGGTATATTGTTGCATATGGATGTGAACTGTACAGTATTGTGTTTGGTTTATATTGTTGGTTTATTGTTATATTATGTATATTATTCTTTCTTTGTTACTTTATTAGTATATTTGATTTTATTTTGTTGTACTCTATTTTGTTGTCCACCTAGAGAGTCCTTCAGGACTACTGGCTGTGGAATATAAGCTTAAACAAACAAAGAAACATTTGAAATAAGTAAAATCCCAAAGGAGAGCTACATGGTAATCCATGCATTAGTTTAAGATGTGCCTATCCAGTTGGGAATTCACCAAGAACAAGTTTCTGATAATGTATGAAATTAAAGAGAATAACTCATAGTGAAAGGAAGAATAGAAAATTGAAATGAGAGCTCCTCTCTCTCTCTCTCTCTCTCTCTCTCTCTCTCTTTCTTTCTTTCTTTCTTTCTTAACTTAGCCTTCAGATAACTAAAAAATTGTTCCTAAGAAATCAGTCAAAATAGATACAGTCATGTGCAATCTTACAGGCAATATTAGCAAAAACTAAAAGAAGCAGCATATAAATAATGCTATCATCAAAATAAATAAAAGTAATAAAGCCAATATTATTGAACTAGAAAAGATGGAAAAGGGGGGCAAGAAAAGCAAGCATCTGGAGCAACTTTGTTCAGAAGTGAAGTTACAAGAAGAAAGAGGAATAGCAAGGGCATATCAAATTTTCTTGCATTGTGCATGATGTGAATAAAATGGATAGGGAGATGTTTTGATTTCTTGTTTCTTTTCCTCATTCCTCATAATAATTGAACCCACATCCAATGACACCAAATAGTGGAGGATTCAGGACAGATAAAACAAAGAAGTTCTGCACACCAAACTACTGAATGTATTTATTTATTATATTTATATCCCCCCATTAGCCAAAATGGCTCTTGGATTTACCACAAAATGTAGTGCTTAGACAATATTAAAAGGGGTCCACACAAAAGGGGTCCATCATGGAGGACTTAAGGCCATCATGAGTACTCCAACTATATCCAGGACCAGGGCACACGTGCTTGATTAGATCTCTTGTTGAGCAATACAAACAGGATGGTGCTGATCGACTCCTGTCCTGCAGGGGGACTTCATTTCATTCATTCATACCATCTCTATACTGCCCATTGGCCAAAGCTCTCTTCACCATTCACAAAAGCTATTGGTAGCCATTCTGCAGCCACGATGCCGGACTAGATAGGCATTTGGCCTGATCTCCTTTTATTCTTAAGTGGAGTTCTTTTGCTGAATAGTAAATTATAGCCCATGTATTTGTTCTCCCTATTTGCAGAAGACTTTACTGTCAGAACATGATGGGAACTGTAATTTTCAGTGAGTGCTGAAATCACAGCAATATATTCAGAATTGTGGCAATTCTGTTTCAATATATAATCAAAGTAATTTTTAGAAATGCATCCAAGCACGATTTTCCCTCCTCTCTGAAATACCAGAGTTCCAAAACTGGAGCCTTGCAAGAATTCTATGCATCTCTTTCTACCCTATTTATTTTACTTAAAGTAGGAAACTAACTATTTTGAAAGCAAATGAATGTATAATATGCATTCCATAAAATGAGATTAAATCCCAAATGTCCAGCACGGTGTAGTATTTAGCCCTGGCTGCTCAAAGCATTGGGCAATAGAAGCCATGCAATCCTTCACCTCTGGTGCTTTGGCAGAGGTGGCTGATTCTAGAATGGTGGACCATTCTAGTTGACAAGAACTTCCTAGGCTAATGTAGAATATGGATGGTGCATCCAAGAAGTCTGGCTGGGTGACACTTATCCCACTCATATTCAATGGATGCTCAACCGAAAAGGGTGGCAGATTCCAGATCTCCAAGCTACCTGTGCTCATTGCTGTCGAGAAGAGAATCCCCAGATGGACAGTTGAATGCATGAAGGGGCTGTCCCAGTGACTGTACATATGTTTGCGGCAGCAGATTCTGGTAATGTATGGGAACAAGAGAAGAACTCATAGTGGTGTGATGAAAGAAGAGTAGAACATTAATATGGCATCTCCACCCTTCCTTCCTTCCTTCCTTCCTTCCTTCCTTCCTTCCTTCCTTCCT
>JAIXND010000621.1:19451279-19528898 GCA_023646645.1 Varanus salvator macromaculatus | reverse complement strand
CCTTCCTTCCTTCCTTCCTTCCTTCCTTCCTTCCTTCCTTCCTTCCTTCCTTCCTTCCTTCCTTCCTTCCTCCTCTCCCCAGTGGGTTTACTGAAAGCACTTTGGCAAATCAATAGGATCACAGTAGTTTTTAGAGGCCACATTATTTAGGGCTTTAAAGGTAAAACCAATCAGATCAGCAAGTAACAGCTAGGGAAATGTGCTCACTGGTGAACTAGTGGAATGTGCCCATGGGATTGGTGATGCTCTAAGTTCATTCTTATGGGGAAACTGCAATTGGTCCAGTGACAGTAGAGTGCCACTGAAGAGGCTACTACTAAACGTGTAAACACTTAAAGAGAAAGTGGCTATGTGGGCATGTTGGGAGTGAAGCTTGCATGCACCCCTTTCACAGCCTTCTTCTGTGCAGGACGGTTACCTGCAAACAGTTTCACTTGTTGGCCTCAAGGGTAGACATGGTGGGGTACCAACTGGAGGCCGCATCAGAGCAGGAGCCCACTGGAAAAAATTTTCTTGGAGTTGCTGATCTTCTTCACCGTTGCAAGCTGCTCGTCCACTTGCCTGTCCTTCACTCCAGATGACAGTAATGGGGAAAAGGCGGAAGTAGAAGGTGCCATGGCCTATTTGTTCATCACGTGTCTGGCTGCCAAGGAAGCAGGTGTTGGCGCTGATGATGACGTGAATGAGCAACAACAGCAGGTGATGATCATGGTGCTGAGGATCTATTTGGTGAGGTATTCTGAGAGAAGACGTCTGCTCAAGGTGTCTTGCCCAGGGCTTTCAAAATCCTGGTCTTCGGGAGATAGAGACTTAGCTAGAAAGCTCTTCTGCTGTCCTGTGACAATTTTTTTTTCTGAACCCAGTTCTTTCTCAGAACTAAACTAATTTTTCCATGTATAATAATGCATGGTTTCTGTCTCCTGCTATTCTCCACCTCCACACGCTAACAACACAGCAATCCAAAGGCCATAATTACAACTTTATGCCTCCTGATCTTGTTTGCGCTTTGTGAGTCAAAGTTAGAATAAGAGTTCCTAAATAGTTATAATTACTCTAATTACACCTTGACATGGGACTTTAGGCTGCCAAAAACTTTGCCAAATTATTGCAAAGTGCCTATTCAGAGCAGAGGAGGGAGCAGGCAAAGTGTGCCTGAATATTTAGCAAGAGACTTAGAAAAAGTGGTAGCCCTGTGCGTACCATTAAGTATACCTTTTTCTGACATTGGTAATAATTTGTTCCACCAGTTCTGTGCACATGTCACAAATATCAAGATGCTGAATGTTTCAGAAATGACAGAGCTGTTCAAGGCAACTATAGCTGAGCAGTAACTCTAAGCCAACTGGAGAATTCGAAATGAGAATCCTGCAGCTTTGGAACAAATGATGAAAAATTTAGAACAGAAATTAGATCAGCTGCAAGCGAGCAGCAAAATAAATAAAAGAAGAAAAGCGCAATAAACCATATAGTTAACTAGGATCAGAATTGTGAAAGAAAAAGACAGACTTTTCTCAATGCCTCAAGGGTAGCAATTGCAAATATTCCTTGGGAAGGAATTATGTAATGTCTGTGGAAATGGGCTTGCAAGCATTCAGGTGTTCTTTTGGCTCAACATCTTCTAAGTGAGGATTGACCAGTTCTCCAGTTAACCAAGACAGTCTTCCAGGAGAGCTTTACTAAGTTAGAGAAACCCAGCTCCTGAGGATCTTTGTGCTGGTAATTTCTTTTTTGTGTCATAACAAAGCCTCAGGGAGTAAGATAACCACTGACAAGTTGTCATAAAAGAGGATAAAAGATTTGCATTATTTTTGTGTACATTGATTTATATGTATGGACATTTAGAAATAGTATTTGAAAATAGAGTATATCCTATTGTGCAATGGAAGACTGTGATTGTTTTTCTGCTAGTTATCCAGGTGCTGTTGATCAGTAATAGATTAAGTCATCTGTTACCTTTCCATTATCCTTAACTTGGAATTGAACAGTAAAGCCTTTCAAACACAGGGCACCTTCAAACAGTCTTCTGTAAAAGAGGACACCTGGCCACTGTACAATGAATACATTCATCTTGTGACCATTGCGGAAGAAAAGGGGGAAAGGGAATGGCATAACAGCAACTTGGATCTTATGAGTCTAGCCAGATGTTGCCTTGGATTGCATAAAACTTGGAATTTCCCTAGCATTTGTGTGTTCATGAACTCTTCCCATGCCTGAACACAGCAATTTAGAAACTCTGTTCAACACTGTTCAACTCCTAAGAAGTGTAGGGATATTTCTAAATCCCCCGCTGCTCACCACATGGACTTTCCTGTTGAGGAAGATCGATGGGAAGAAGAAGACAATTTGACAGCCCTTACATGGCCAGTATAATAATTTATCTGCATAAATTCTAGCCCTAATAAAAGAGAACAAAGATTTAGGTTATGTAACACCATTGCTCTGATTGTCATATGCAACAAACAAAAAGTGAAGGGGGGAAAAAGCTTAAAAAGCCAGAAACAACAGACAAATGTTCCTGTGGCACTTTAAAGGCCAACAGATTATTGCTGAGATTCCATCTGGTGTTGCAATTATTATTAAGTATTCCTATTTTGATGCTTTTGCAAACTGACCAATCGGCTCATGTTCTGCACTTTGCTACCTTCTGTTGCTAGTTTTGTAACTGGGAACATATCAGATGTTCTGTGCTGAGTGGGCTACAAGTACTGCTGTGCCACTTTCACACTTGCATTGCACTTATGTTATCCTAAAAGAGAAAAAGGACAGTCTGTCCTCAGTCATCAGCCGATATCCAGCAGCAATTTGGAACCACATTCAATGTTTGCTTGGATTTTTGCAAAATATTCAACTCAAGAATTTGTGTCACATGCAGTTCCCTTCAGATCCCTCTTCTCAGGATGTCTGGCAAGTCTGTCCCATATTTTTGTCCTCTTGCTGTTCTTCCTAGGGCTGGACTATTTTGTGACATATGCACCAAGGGCTGTGGGGCAGGGATAACTGAAGACCAGCACGTGCGCCCCATTTGGATAGAAAGCACTTGATGAGGCAAAAGCAGGAGCACAGCTGGGTTTTGCATGGTAATTTGGTCTGCCAGTCATACCAGAATCTAGAATCACAGAATTACACAGTTGGAAAAGGCCTGGATGGCTATCTAGTCCAACCTGCTGCTCAATGCAAAACTCAAGGCTCCCATTCAGATTCTAACCAGGCCTGACCCTGCTTAGCTTCCAAGATTAGCCAGCATCAGGCTACCCAGCAGTGGGTGGATCACATGTGAAATAACAATGCATGAAAACCCTTAAGCATTTTTCACTGGACTCACATTTTTGTAGGCAATATTGCCTTAGGTTTATTGCAAGCAATTCAATTTCGCTAATGTTAAGTTCCCAACACATGCATATTTATTCACAGATTTTGATTAAATATCTCAAGCACAACATTTGGACAAGTGGCAATTTTGAAATGGAGTTTCTGAAGTTCGAATTCAAATGGAAACTGAACAAATTTCTCCCCCATCTTTAAGTACATCCTAAGCTGTCATTTCGTTATTGCAACAATGGATCCTTCGGAATACAGCTGTCTGGGTGCTCTGTTATTCACAATGAAACCTAAACAAAAAATTGATTTGAATATAACATGTACAATGCCAAGCAATCTGACTTCCTAGCTTTGAAATGTGTTTCTGGAAAGTAGAGCTCACTGCGTTGGATTTTAAATTGTCAAAGGGGGTGGGTAGAATCCAGGGTTGAAAATGGTGCAGAGAACCAGCTTAGGGATTGCTAATTAAATCATTACAAATGTTGCAAACTGTAATGCAAGTCTCCTATCTGCCCCCTGCCCCCACAAATTGGAAGAAAGCCTGAAAAGCGAGTATTTCTGAATCAGGTCACCTTAGCCCGCTGTGTCACAGGATTGTGAAAATACCCTACCATGAACTGCAAAGAGCAATATTTGCCCTATTAGGGAATTGTAGCTTGTCGAATGTGATGCTGTTGGCCTGAAAGATTAGGTGCAGTACTACATACAAAAGGAATGTCATTTTTCTACAGGGATTGTCCCTGTTGGCTTTCTAACAGCCAACTGCTGTGCTAAAGAAGGACAGGGGGGATTTAAATAGAGAACTAGTATCTTTTTTTCCCAAGCATCAATTTCCTCACATGTGCCTCGCCACCCCGCCTGGATAACTGCAAAATGTAGAAGTGATGATCAGTTTACTTACTCTGCAATTGTAATTCCTGAGGTTTTTCTAATGCAGGTTCCAGCTCTGGGAATTCATATCCACAAGGCATGTCCCTGATGACAAGGGGAATCAATTTCTCAGCTCAGAATGTAATGTGGCTTTATAGTTTTTTCCCAGAGGCAACGGAGTGCTGGGGAATTGTGTTGCTTAACAATTTGGCAGTTTGGTGCAGTAAACTGAAAGCAGTTTCCTTCTTTTTTAGGTGTATTCATTGTTTTCTAAATTAAAGTCTCTGCAAGGCCATGATCCACATACACAAGTGAAGTGTGTCCCAGTATTGATGATTATAGGGCTTATAATTTTCTTCCAATTAATCACTTATCTCACGACCCTGTAACATCCCCTTCTACTTTAAAGGGGGTATGCATGGCATTTTCATATTAAATCCATATGCCTCTTTTCTCTGAAGCCTCTCTTCCATGTGGTTTGCTGTTTAAAATAATGGGATACTGAGCAAGAAAGAGTGGGTGGGAATCAGAAAAGAAACATTTTCCAAACCATCCATGGTTCCATTGCAATGTACATTGAAATTCCCCTACTGGATGGGCAGAAAAAAATTGTGGATGCAGTATCCTTTGGAATTCTGTCTGCCAGCTGGCCCTTGGCAATTGCCTCTAGCCCTCTGGAGGAAGAAAGTGGGAGCAGTTCTTCTGCTGCTCAACTGAAAGGAAATTCTCAGAAGCCCTCTTTCCAACCCCTCTGTGAAGGATACCTGGTGTCAGGGCTAACTTGCAGGGAGGTAAGGGTAAGGTAAGAAATGGTGGGAGAAATTAAGCCATCCAGAGACACAAGTAATGGATGGCATACAGATTTTATAACTAAATAAATAAGGCAGATACTTCTTCACTTCTCCACCATGCAGTACAGATGAGAGAAATCCCCAAACCCTCCACATACCACAGAAGGCTGGGTGGAAGCTGGTAGAAAGGACAAATTAAGCCTGGTATATTTGTTATTTGCAAACATCAGGAAAGAGGACCCAGTGGAGCTGTCCAAAGAGACATTGCTGTCTCTTCATTTTGATGCAGTCAGCTGGAATGGCTGTTGATGGAAAGCAGGCATATTTGAAATGCCTCCTCTTTTATTGTCAGCTTGAACCAACATTAAATTCAGTTCTGGAAGGGTAGAGGTTGCCTTGTAGTACAGACAGAACTAACGTGGATGTAATGCTAATGCCATTTTTTAATTAGCAGGGATGTTGCTATGATTTGCCACCTCCTCAGACTTTTCTGCTCCTTCTGAGCTTAGATGCTCACAGTAGCTGGAAGAGGGGAAATGATTTTCCAGGAACAATACAATGTTTCATGTCATAATGCAGGTTATTTTGAGGTAGTATGGTCTTGAATGGGTCTTGAAAACCCATTCACTTTACAAACAACCAATTTCTGTTGGAGATCAAGATGGCTAAAATTGGCTTATTGTTATGGATCGACTTAGCTGCCTGACGTGCTGGATTCTTCTTGGGCTACAAGGGATGAGCAACTGCATTTCAAAATTTACTATAAATGTAATAACATGTATCTGATCTGTATTTAAAAGCAACATTTCCAGAAGCATAGATTGAAACCCCTTTCCCAAATGGGTGCTGTCCAGATAGATTAGACTGAGTCTCCCATAGGTCCCAGGAAGCAGGACTGATAGTCAAGGCTGATGAAAACAGCAGCTCAAGCTTGGAGGACACCTGCTCAGGGAACCTTATCGGCCAATGTGGAGGGATAAAAATACAATCAATCAATCAATCAAGTTCAGGGAGGCAGATTTAAATCTGTTCTTAGCTTATATCTAGATTGAAATTATATTTTATATTATAATCATATATATTGCATTACATATGGAATTCAATTAAAATGTCAAATGCTTCCCCTGTCATTTCGCATATGCGTGCGCACATGGACATTGATTGAGCATGTCTTTGCTAACTAAGGACCAAAGTTTGGGAAGAAGTTAATTCTCATGTCTTTTTTTTAAATATGCAACAGAGCTTATGCAACAGAGTATGTTCTTATTTAACTCTACCTAGACTCATGTTTTATTCAACAGTGAGAGATATCAACATTTAAATCTTATTCTACTTATATCATTCAATACCATGCTTAGTATAGTTCACCAAAAGTTAGACATACAGATAGATAAAAAGGGAATGAATGAATATGTTAAATAGTAGGGGAGCAGTCATAAAGATGCTGGAGAAGACTCCTGTGAGTCCCTTGATCAAAGGAGATCAAAACAGTCAGTCCTAGAGAAGATCAATCCTGACTGCTCTTTAGAAGGCCAGATCCTGAAGATGAAACTCAAATACTTTGGCCACCTAATGAGAAGGAAAGACTCCCTGGAGAAGAACCTAATGCTGGGAACAGTTGAAGGCAAAAGAAGGGGACAGCAGAGGATGAGGTGGCTGGATGGAGTTGTTGAAGCAGTCAGTGTGAGCTTAAATGGACTCCGGGGGATGATGGAGGACAGGAAGGCCTGGAGGAATGTTGTCCATGGGGTTGCGATGGGTCGGACATGACTGTGTGACTAGCAACAAGTTATAAAGAACAAAGGAAGAGAATCAGCATGGTGTGGTGGTTACCAAACCAGAGTTTGAACAAGAAGCCCCTAATCAGGGTCCTAGTATTAATCAGATTTCACAGAAACTTTAGACTACAGCTCCCATAATTTGTATTGGCATGGCCTATGGTCTGGGAGTATGAAACCTGTAAGGCTTTACATTGGGTTTTAAACCATCACTCTACCAAGGCTTCTGATTCCAATATCAGGATTATATCCCTCACACTGCTCTCTCCAGGATTTTCTTGCTCTGCCTTTCTATAGCTTTGATTGCATAAGCACAAGATAGTGCCATGGCATAGCTCTGATATAGCGGAATAGTGAAGAAAGATTAGCGCTTCATTCTCTTTTATTGCAAGATTAGGAAAGAACAGCTGACTTTCCTCACTCTAAAAAGGCAAAATCCATGAAAATGGTTACAAAACATGGAACAGCCCCAAAGGGCATTGGCATCATGCAAAGCTTCTTTAAACCACAGTGAATGAGGCATTACAAATGCACAATGGGTACCTGTGGAGAGAAGCTCATAGAACTATGTGCTCAGTATCAGACTAAAAATGGAAATCATTGGATGACTCTGTCTCTGCAGGGCTGCTGTGAGACATGGAGAAAGGGGAACAGTGAGCAGAGACAGAAAGGTCCATTCCAAGCAGAGAAGGAGAAAGGAGAACCCTGTGGGCAGAGAGGGAGAAAAGATCCCTGCAAGCAGAGTGAATGGAAGGACAGCTGTGAGCAGAAATGGAGAAAGGACAGCTGTGAACTGCTAATTTACAGTTGAGGAGTCGGCAGTGGCGGCGGTGGTGGCAAAATGATGATTCTGCAAAAGAGAAAGAAGGGATGCATCTGAGCATGTTAAAGCAAGTGTGGGCAATATAGGACTTGTGCATTTCCTGTCTCTCCTGTGAAATCCCCAGTGCTGCTCCCATCCTTAGTGCCCCACTCCAAAAAAGTGGGGAAAGAGGTGCTCACAGGAGCAATGGAATTTGAGAAAGGTCAAAATGAGTTCCTTCTCTCTCAGTGACCATGGTATGAATGCAGGTGTGTGCACATAGGCTACTAGGGTAGTGACACATGTGGCTCCAGGTTAATAGACTATACAGAGAGGCAGAGAAACTCAAATCCCTGGGGACCATCCTACATAAAGGATGCATTTTGCCTCCACAACAGACATGGAAGATGCGTCCACACAACAGCAGGTAAACCCTTCATGAGAGCCCTCAGACTCTGAGGAAGCGCTGCAGACAGCTGCCTTCCCCTGGAGAGATGTGGTGAATCTTTCCCCTGATTGGGCTTTCACGATGCTTCACAGGAAAGCTAGGCAGACACACAGCCGCCTCTTCTGTATGACATCTTCCCGGTTTGATGCATTTCTGTCCTGTTTTCCACCACAAGGTATAGACATATCACTAATATAGGGTGGCATTTTAGCAGTTTTATCAACATACTAGAAATGTTGCATTTTTAAAAAATTCCAGACGTGGTCTTTGGGCTGAGAACACATGTGCCCAAATTTGCCACCTGTTCACAGGTAATCAACTTGAGGAGAGGGGTCTTGAAATGCCCTCAGCTGCCCTCCTTCTTACACAGTGCTTATGAATGATGCCCCACCTGGCACTCTGGGGGACAAGAAATGGGTGGCCAGGCTACTGAACACAGTCCATGGCTGCAAGACAAAAAGAATTGTCACTGCTAATTAGAGTCATCCCCCCGCCCCACTCACACATTTCTCCTCCTTCCCTTTTTGGGACTGTGCACCTTGCTCTCCCGCTCTCCAGAAATAATTGGAAAGATTATTCTGTGTGTCTTCATCTCGGTCTCATGGGGTTTCAACAATATCAACAATTGATGTGGCTTTGAACACAGGGATTTAATTAAGTATTGTCATATTCATAGCCTCTCTTTCCTGCAAGGAGATCACGCCATACTCCTCAGAACATAAAAACAATGGGTGGTTATGTCTTTTGCTTGCTTGAGCATGTGTGTACGCACATGTGTGTGTGTATGCACGCACACACACAGACAAAATTTTGAGGGACAAATGCATGATTTGGCACTTGGAGATCAGATGCCGCTACTGCCTTGTATACCCTTCCTTGTCCATATGATTATTCCTGAGCATCAACACCTTGTCCTTTTGAAATGAATGTTGGTACAAAAGACTGTGGGTTCGAAGGATCAGTTTTGTATTTTGGAGCTCAGAGCACATCCTTGCCTTGTACTTAGCTTCCTGGGCAAATTACTTTTCTTTTATGGCTCACCAGTTTGCCTTCAGGGAAACAGGGAAAAATTCTGAGAAGGGTAAAGACCATGGCAATAATTTTCTGATAGTAGCTACACCACTGCCAAAATTCCAAATGGACCCACCGATCCACAGAAAAGTTGGAGACCTCTGCCAGTCAAGGTGTTCTATATGATGTCTTGTTTTCCCTACAACTTGTCTGTTCTCTAGCTATTCTTGTTGAGAGGAAATATACATATATATTCTGAAGATGGTGAATAGAAAATAAAAATAAATATTCTCAAGGGGACTATTGGAATGTTATAATCATTTTTCTTTTGCTTTTTTGCATATCGCAAGCTGCTGGGTTTTTGGCAGTCTCAACATGTTGTGCGGAAAAATAATTAAGCAAGGAAGACAATTCCCTGACTGAAATAAATCCCACGTGACTTCAATTAGGGAGAGTTAGGGACATTTCTTTGGAAGAATCACAATGAGCTACATATCCCTGTTTACCACCACTACAAATCACATTGAAAATGATCTTTTACAGAGAGAAATACATACATATGTATATTCTATTTAGAAAGTCTTATGCCTCGTAATGTAGTCCTTTTTTGGAAAGATCTCTAATTGGTTCCTGCTTCAGTCTCCCATGGCAATCTTGAACTCATATAGAAAGGAGTAAATCCACGAAACGCAATGGTCCTTCTTCAGAGAAAACACACATTGCTTTTCAGTTAGCTTAGTAGCACACTTAGAGTACAATCCTATGCATATTTAGACAGGAAAATGAAAATCCTACGACTCAGAGTATCCTTCTGAGAACTTGACTAGCGGAGGTATGCTAGGAGCTGTAATGATTTTCCTTGTGTAAAAGATTGTGCCCTCCTGCACACCCAGCCTCTGCTGTTTTCCATGGAGTATATTCATAACGGAAGCTTGCCTAAGACCATAATCACACACATCTTCCAGAAACTTGTTAATAAATCCTGTCCTTTCCTGCCCCTTTCTACATGCTAGTATTATTCCATTCTGGGAATGCTAGTCCTTACCTAGCTAGGACCAGGTAGTTTGATTAAAATATTCCCATTGACCTTCATTTCCTTTCCTCTGATGTTCTGCTACCCTTGTTTCCTTTAAGAGTATGTTGGAAACAGGGCTTGAATAAGGAAAACATGCATCCAACTATGCCAGGGATATTCCGAGTAGGGGTTTATACATATGGTGAACATACCTCATCGGCAATACTGGACAAGCACACAAATAGGAGAGAAACATTTTCTGTGAAAATGTTTGCAAATCCCTGAAATTGCATTCATGTTCAAAAAGTGTACTGTCTACCCCCCAATGCATGCTTGCGCACTTTACAGGGGTAAAGTACACATTCTCTTGCCATTTTTATAAACAAAATCAAACCAGAATGCATTGCTCCATTCAAACTTTCTGCAAACATTGATTTACACTTCAACCAAACCATCACAGAGTTCATGGGCTGAGGGAGCTCAATGGCTCCAAAACACTGAATATTTCAGAGCAAATGTAACAAAAGACCATAGGAAAAGACACAATGGACTAGCAGGATACCAAATGGGAACTCTCTCTGGTTCATTGCAGGTTGCAATTGCTGCTCCCTACTTCCAATCCAAATATTCCAGACAAGGAAAGCTTTCCTTGCCATGTTTTCAGGACATATTGCTTGACCGTGTTTTTGTATGATCCTGTAAAGTGCAACATTGCTGCCAGAACTTCTAAAACTCCTGCTGGCTTCCTGAAGGTGATGGAATAGAACCACAAACATTACAGTAGATGGACAACATCCAGGATTCAACCTCCTCCTGCCATACACAGGTGGTTTTCCACTTTGAGCACACTGGATGCAGCTGAATAGCTAAAACATGAGTTGGCTGTTCACAGGCTGTGTAATCATATTCATAATATAAATTAGAGCATGCTATTTCTACCTAACTAGGAAGAAACCCTTTCCCTTGGCTCTGATGTTAACACAGAATGAGCTTCCCAGTATCAGGATTACTGAAACGGATAGCTCATCAGCCTCCTGAACTATGCTTATATTCTGGGAAGTCTGTGGATTCCAGACTTATTTTGCTTCCCCAGACTGATTAAGCTTCCTAATGGAATTGCCTGCAGCATCTGAAAATAATATGGATTTTTCTTCTTACTTCCAGAGAGTGCTAAACTAGCTGAGGTTCTCTTTAAGCAAAAGATGAGGTGTGACCAGCTCTTCTCTCGGCATGATTCAGTGGCATGGACTATTTATACCCATACAACAATGCATGAAATGATTTCATGAGGATAAAGTTGGCAGGGGATGTACAATTTTGGCACTTTGGGGCCATTTCTACTTCCTTTCTTGACTTTCTACATTGGACAATTTTTGTATGTCTATATATGGACATGAACTCACATAAGCAGATCAGCAGCAACTAGTTTCTTCTTCCTGCCACGAACAGAGCCATCCCTCCCTCCAGCAAATGCATAACTGGCACTAGAGAGTTGGACAAGGCGCTTTCTCCGATCCCGAACTTCTGGACCTCTGTGGTTGCTTGAAGGAAAGTCATGTTGCACATACAGATCAATATCACTGAGTCATAAATAGGAAATTAAAATAAAGACGCCATCATGAAGACTCTCCCGGACTTACTCCCCCAGACTGGCTGTTAAGAACAGAAGTATTCTGCTGGGTGAGACCAAAAGTCTGTCTAGGCAAGCATCCCGTTTCCCACAGCAGCTAATAAGATGCCAATGGGAAGACCACAAATAGGACAGGACAGAAATAGCACCCTTGCACTCCTGCTTGCAGGAAGTGGTATAGAGCGGCATACTGCTTCTAAGCCCGGAGATGTTATTTAGGCATCGGGACTAGTTTCCATGGGAATTTCCCTTCCAAAAATTTACCCGATCCTCTTTTATTCCCCTTCAAGTTTATGATAATGCCTACATCTTGTGGTAGTGAGTTGCATAGTTTAAATATGTGTGGTATGAGAAAAGTACTCTGAGTTATCTTTCCCAAATGTCCCACCATTCAGCTCCATTGGAGAACCCCGGGTTCTAGCATTATGGCAGAGGGAAGAATTGCACCCATCTCCATCATATCTCTCCTTTTCTAGGCTAAACATTTCAAGATGCTGTATCTTAGGAGGGGTTCCTGCCTCACTGGAATTTTGCTTGAGTAATACGCCTGCAGCAGGTCTGATGACTTTTGTATTTCTCATCCAAGGTGGTTGCCTGGAACTTCATTTTGGTTTGCCCTTTGGCCTGGATTACTCTTTGGTCATGCCATCAGTGCTTCCAACTCATTCCACAAAGCTGTGCATGGATTATTAAACCATTAAACCATGCAGAGCTAGTACTAATGAAGGGATGGCTGAGAAATGGATCTGTGTTCGCTATCATACTGGAGAATGACACTTGCTAATGCTGAGCGCTGGATAGAACCCATCTTGCTAAAAAGAGAACCTCATTCAATTCCAAGGCCTGTGATAAATATGGAAGGCAAGGAAGAGGGTGCACAGCAGCCCTTGGTCGCATCTCTGGGGCTTCAACACAAGATGGCAGAAACACCCCAGTGGTCTGCATTAAGAATTCTAGCCACGGAGGTGGAAATCATGTCTTTGGGCACCACACAGAACTCACTGACGGTCAGTTGATGGAACCTGCCTTGGGATTTGCCTGGACTGCATCGTTTTTCTTTGTATTTGATTAAAGGAGACTTTGATGTACTGTGTGGCTGTTGACAGCTGCTCCTTGGATATGCAGAAACAGGTTCAGCAATAAGTAGCTCAGGACTTCTGAGCGTCCCATAATGCAAGGCTGTGACTGAGGGTCTGCCACTACCCTGGGGTAGTGAATGTTGATATTGCCATAGAAGCATGGTGGCCTGAGAAGCTGGGATCCTGCAGAGAAAACCATCTTTCAAATGGATTGAATGCCGTTGCTGGTTTGCAGGGCATGCCTGTTTCACTTAGATATGTGTGGATCAAACAAAGGGGCTATACTGATGAAGACATGCGTTACAACTAGGATGGAAAACTGACAAGCTATCCTATGGATGTGTCTTATCTAGGAAAAGCATGATGAATTTGTTGTTTTGCATTTTAATACAAAACTTACCAATTTTGCGGCTTTTGAAACAAAAAGATAAACTGGGATGAGTTCAGAGCTTGAAATTCGCCCCTTTGCAAAATTTGCAACACAGGTTGCAAATTAAAATATGTGCACAGAAATGAATGCATTTAAAGAGTGTACAGAAAGATGCATAGTCTGAAAAATGCATGAAAATGTGCCTTACATAGTAGAAAGATGTTTGCAAAATGTGTGCACTTAAAACATTTTAATATGTTGTATATTTTTTACAATCTGCATGAAAATACATAAACATTTTCATGTGAGATAAAAAAAATCCCCATTCAAGGTGGAAGCAGGACAGAACAAACATTTAATGTGGAAAAATGAGAACTGAAGAAAATAAAGCTCAAAAAAATTGGTTGTCCTTCCTCTTGGGTGCAGTTAATTATAAAAATGCACAATGTTGTCAAGGATCTTGTTTTTGCCAAAAAGAGTTAAATAGGCCAATAGTTAAATGGTGAAGAATCCTCAGGAAATTAATCAGAAAAAGTGACAGAAGGCAACTAGCTCTTCCCAATTTTTTAAAAAAGCTTTGCAATGTGTAGCCACATTTTTCTCATTTACAAAGTAGAGGGAGGACAAAAATGCAACATATTTGAAACTTGGATCATTTGGCTTCAAACTTAGACAAATGAGATTCATCCCAACTCCTCCAGCAGCAAAAGATTTGATGGTGGCGGGGGAGCATGGAGGATTCCCCCCTCCCCTTTAGCCTTCTTTTAAACAAACTTGTCCTATGATATATAAATCTGTTTGACTGCCAGCATTTATGCAAACAAAATTGTAGCGCATTGACAGAAGCTAATCGTGGGAGCTATTTTGGTCTTCCTTCCTTCAAGTTTTCATTATCTCTCTCATAGTAAGACCCATTTCTATAATTAAGAATTCCTTCCCTCCAGAATTGTCTTGGCTGAATGTCTTCCAGCTCTGGTGTCCACACCATGAATCATCTAGCCAGTTGCTGAAGGTAACAACACCATCTTCTATGCAATGGTAGCTAGAAACCTCAGCTAGTTTAAAGAATGCTCATAGATAGTACTACATTTGAGCTCAAAAATATGAGTTGAGGTGAATACTTCTGACCAGTAAGACTCATTAGTGTGTTTCACAAATGGGGTGAATATGGAAACCTCTGCCCCAGTCCTTCTCTGACTGTTATCTGTGCTCTTCAGACTGGCCTCAGCTCCTATGCATGACAGTTCAACCCCTACCTTTCCCTCCCATTGACTTACCTACCTGCTGTCTCTCCTACAAGTGGTGCAGTAAGTGGGATGGAGAATGAAAGCATGGAAATCAGGTGCCAGGTGAGTGAGTGGGAAGAAGGGTGGGCCTGGGAGGAAGGCAGAGGTTGGATTCTAGGAGATGTTCATGGGTACTAGGAGAAGAACTAAGGTGGTTTCAGTTGGTTTGGATCAAGCCCAGTTATTTCCTGGTGTGTGAATTTCAGCAGAAGTATCTTGGCTTAATCCATACCAATCTGATCTGAACTCATAAACTTGATTTTTAAAAAATTCAAAACTTGGGATTGAATTATTTTAAATACTGGAAACACCATGCAGATAATACTAATTAACATTCTGGCAATTTAAAGACAATCCTAGCAGCAGAGGAGATAGATCACAAAATAAATTGGATAGAACACCACAAAGCAAACTAATCCCCTCAAACACTTCTTTTGGCAGAAAGACAGTGCATACATTTAATTAATTTAGAAAGAAAACAAATAGGTGGAATAGGGAGAAATCCACACCCAAAGAGCAGAATCTCTTTGTAAGGACCTAACAGAGTGTCCATGTTCATATGGTAAAAGATCCCACTCACTCCTGAGGGAAAGAGGTACAATATAAGTATCTTTGTTTGAAAAAAGATGTGGGAATCAGCAAAACCCAAATTTACTGTTCTCCAAATTCCATTTAGATGGTCATTTGAACTTCAGTCCAAATCAGATTATTGATTATTGAATGTCCCATGAAAATCCAAAGACATTTTGTGCATATTTTCCAAATGTATGCATTGTATGTGCACAACTTTGAAATGCACAATTCTTCCCCCATTGATTGAAGCGCATTGTGTCATTCCCCCCCCCCCCCGAGGCATGCATTTTTATGTGTATCTTTCAAATGCACATGTTGTTAAATGCTCTTGTGGGGGCTGCAAATGACATTTCAAGGTTGAAATTGCATGGATGCGGGACACAGATTTGCCAGGGCCTCTCTGAGCCAGAAGGTGTGAACTGGGTAAATCCTGATAGTAAATAAATAAATAAATAAATAAATGAAAATGAAAAATAAAAAACCCTCCATATTTTGTTCCTTCTCCTTTTGACAATGGTCTGAAATTCTGTTACTTATAGGGCACTGTGGAGGATGCATATTTGGGCCCAGTCTACCTAATCTGATGTATTCTGCTTGCAATATTTTTATTTATTTTATTTATTAAAACATTTCTATGCCGCCCCATCGCAATAAAGCCTCGGGGTGGCTTACAACAATAAAAATTTTAGACATGTAACTTCAATTACAAAAAACCCACCCACCTTCTATATCTTCTCTACAAAATATTCCTCCTTTTCACCTTTATAGGGGAGGTCCTCCATCTGGACTGACCCCTCTGGATATATCAGTACAATCCTGCCCCGCAAACAAGCTGCAAGCGCAATCAATGGTGAACCCTACCTCTAAAGAAGCATCAGGAAATTTTCCTGTCTCCAGAAAAATTGACTGAAATTGCTAATCTAGTTTCTCGGCATGCAATAGGGTGGTGAGGTTTCAGAGACTCCTGGCACACGGCTCTAGAATTAACAGTCATATGGGCAGGAAGGCCATCTTCTCCATCACCCTTGTTGTTTCCTGCTTTTGGATCCTGGTTGCTTCAGCTTGAGCTTTCTTTCCAGGGGAAACTCTGTGTTGGAGCCTTAGAAGGATGGTTCCTATTTCTGGCAGTTGCACCAAATCCTCACAGTCATCCACACACACTACATCACATCTAATATTAACTAGGATGCACATGAATCCCCACCACTTCCTTAATCTTGTCTGCCAGGATTATAATGGTGAAGATCTGAATGGATTAATATACAAGTCCGATGCTTTAGGGGAAGGTGCAAAGCATGTTTGTCCTCAGCCAGTCTGAACAGCTTGGAAAAATCTTAGCTTTATGCCTGAACCGTGAGTGCAGGTGAGTGGGTTGTTCTTATATTTATTTATTACTACAGTTTACATTTATATCCCACAGTTTTTCCTCTTGCAAGAACCCTTGCAATGCAGCTTGTCCACGCAACCTTTCCAGCTTTGACTGCAAAACTCGATGGAAGAGATCTTCTGACCCCAGGGACCTGAACACACTGTCCGAAGCATCTGAACCTTCCTCTGAATGCCACAGCCGAAGGAGGCAGGATTGGTGGAAATGAGGAAGAGGGCCTTTAGCACGGTAGTCCCACATTGCAAAATGATCTTGTCCTCCTGTGGTACCAGCTTTACTGTACCTTTTTAGCACCAGGTTCAGATTGCCCTCTTTCCCAAGGCATTTACCAACTCTCTCTGTCTATACACACACACACACACAATATAAATAAATAAATCATTATGGGCTGATTTAATAGTGTAATTATTAAGATGTGGTTTTGATTTTTAAAAATTGAATTGTATTTGAATTTTACTGTTCTGTTTTTATACTGTATTTTATTGTATTTATTAACTGTTGTTCATTGCCCAGACAGCTTAATGTATTTGGCAGTATAGAAAGAAATTGAATAACACAGGCCAAGCCACATTATATTTCTTCCCACACAAGACTTGAAAATCCTATGTCAGGAGATTTACCTTTTTGGCTCTTGTGCTGGCTGGGAGCACCAACTTTCTTAAAAGCTCCCTTATCATAGAACTGAAAATACTTCTTGGTACTAAACCTTGACAGCAACTGCACTCATGGGCTGTGAACTCATCTTCATGGTCCATGGGCAGCCCTTTCTTCCAGGTAATTTATACTCAGGGAGAAGAAGCTTCTTGCTACATGCTTCCATGTTGCCAGGTACCCTCACTTAGAATACGAAGAATATAGAGTCCCATTGCCAATGTGCAGGTGTGAACGAGGAGCAAGCAGAATTCTTATTTATTGCTAAATCATTAAGCTTCTAAAGCTGAATAGCCCTAAGTTACAACAGCTGGGAACTTCAGTGAAGCCTTTGAAGTGCCAATTTAGCTTCTCAATGGATGTTACAAATTAGCAGCAAACACGAGGTCCTGTTCAAAGATATTATTCAGATCCTAGTTTCTCAAATGGTCAAGTCAATCACTGACTTGGGAAAAGTAGGGTTAATTTACTTGTTTTGCAGCAAGTGGTATAAGAAACCAGGTTATTTCAGAGCAATTCCATTTGATGGTGGTGTTGTTAGTCGCAAAGTCGTGTCCAACCCATTGCGACCCCCTGGACAACATTCCTCCAGGCCCTCCTGTCCTCCACCATCACCCGGAGTCCACTCAAGCTCACACCAACCACCTCAGTGACTCCATCCAGCCACCTCATCCTCTGCCGTCCCCTTCTTCTTTTGCCATCTATTTGATGGTACTATTTGGCGATCTTGTTCCATGGCATGGAAAATTGTGAAGCTGCTCAAGCAATTAAACTGGGTGCCTCTCCATTTGAGAGTTAAGATTTATTTTAACAGTTGTCTTCTGCTGATTTGGCAATGTTCTGCTAAATACTTCAGGTGTCTCCTTTCTTGTCAGTAAATAGCAAACTGCTCCAGCAGGATCTATGCACAGCCTATATCTGCCAGAACCCTATGGAAAGAAGTGGAATTATGCTGATGAAAATGTAGAGCATGATGCAGGCACTTATATTTATCCATGCAAGTTGGATATGCAAGTTGAAGTCCATGCAAGTTGTTTGCAATGGACTTCCTAGTCATAAATCTCCAGTGGAAAGCAATTGATTTTTAAACTTAAATGGGTCTGCAGTTCTGATGTCTTCTAAGCATGTGCTTAATTAGATTCTTTCATTAATTTCCTAAAAGGTTTATGTTGATTATAAGTCAAAGTTTTTGAAGGTGTTGTTGTTCAGATGGCAGGTCTAAAGTCGACATGATAAGTAATACAGATCTTTCTGTTCTTTTTGTCCCAGAATTTTCCCAGTTCACAGAACAGGACTCTGACCTGAACACAATCTGTAGTCTGAAAACTATACACTCCAAGTGTAGGATAAGATTCAAGCAACAAAAGACATGTTTGAAAAAATATGTAGAATTGGAAAGTGCATAAAGTGATCCTATAGTCCCTAAGCAGCACCTAGAAGTCCATAGGATCTTCTCAATTTCCAAATCTGGGGTCATAATGGACATACAAGAAGCTTGGATGCTGCTCCACTTTTTGAAGTGTCCCAGCTGTTTATTTGAGGTCATAATAATAAATAAATAAAATTCTAATCAGATAAATCAAAGAAATAAAGTGGCCCTAGAGAAGGGATTTAGGAGCTATTCTGGGGACAGGGAGGAAAGGAGAGAGACCTTGGCAGTGCCTCAGACTTCTTCCCTCCTTTTTTGAGATGTGGAGACTGGCTGTCTCCACATCTGGCTGTCTGGAGACTTTGC
Organism: Varanus salvator macromaculatus; assembly: GCA_023646645.1. Classification (NCBI taxonomy): domain Eukaryota; kingdom Metazoa; phylum Chordata; class Lepidosauria; order Squamata; family Varanidae; genus Varanus; species Varanus salvator. The sequence continues at coordinate 19,510,154 of JAIXND010000621.1, read as the reverse complement.
AGGGCACAATGCAGTGGTGGCTTCGCATTCTGCCCCAGGGATATGTCCTTAGGCCAGCTGAGAAAAATGCATACCTATGAATAATGTGCACAACTAGCGTGCACAATTGGGGAAATGTGTAGGGAAGTATACTTCCATTTTCATGTGAGGGAAATGCAATCTGCTCTAGGCATGGATTAGAATAATCTTTAAGCTGAACATCCCAGGAGCTTGAGGTATGTTGATTTTTACACTTTTAACAGATGATTTATCCACAGGATCTCCAGCAGGTCACATAAAATCAAAACCAAGATCAGGAGCATGAAACTGGAGGAAGGACTTTTAAGTAGGAAGCAGGATTTTGTTCTGCTTGCAAAATGTGTGCATGTCCATTCAAAACTCTGAGCGTGCACGTGGATATGGGTCTGCAGAAAGTATTTGCAAATTATCCAATTTGTATTCATGTTCATCTCATTCCCAGCTTGCTTTTACAGATGTCCCCAACAGGCTGAATCAGCCTCACTTTAACATGTGGAAGAAATGTGCACAAATTTGCTTATTTGACCAAATCTGGGGAAACTCCCATTCGCTCACTGCCCAAGGGATGCAAGTTTCCCACTTCATGGGGATCATCCATGAAACAAGCTGTAAGAGGATAAGAGGAGAATCTTGAATGTCTCGAATATCACTCACTCACCTATCCCGACATTTAACACTCCCCAGTGATATTTTCAATCTTTATATTTGAAGTCCACAAAGCTTCTATTTTTTCTGAAGAATAAAACGAACAGGTACCTTGATGGATACAGTATTTCCCCCACTATAAGGTAAATGTTGCCCGGGGGGGGGGGGCCCCGCCCGGTTAATGGGCTGATTATTCAGACAAAGGGACTTGAGCATCTTATTTGGGGGATGAGGGCTGCATAAATATCAAGCTGATTTTGAACTGAGCTTACCCATCAGTAGTGTGCCTCAGTGCTTGGTGGAAAATGATCCATGGTGATTTTTATAAAATGAAGCTTAAACTTAAAAGAGAATAAATAAAAAAACAAGCCCAGAGTTTAATACAGCTCCCCAAAATCTCCGTAGTGAGTTAGAATCAATTCATACTGATGAGGTCTATTTCTGATATACAAACAAACATCACAGTAAATTACTACTTCATGTGATTACTTTTCCTGTTCGGCCTTTCTGTGAATAGCCTTTTCTGATACAGAATTTAAGTTAGTAATCAATTCTAAACAGAGTTAATCTCTCAGATATGGCTCACTTTAAAACCCTGAACTTTCCTGAAGTATTTTAGTGAACAAGTGCAAATCTATTGAGAATGACCGTGAAGAGCAAGGGAGATCAGTAGTCTATCATTATTCCTTGCATTCCTCATCATCCTTGAGTTTTTATACTGCTCTGTGGGTCTATCTCAATATTTAAGACACCCATTCAGGTTTCAATCAGGCTTGACTCTGCTTAGCTTCCAAGGTCAGTCAGGATCAGGCACCTCAAGCAATATGGAGGGAAGCCATCATGTGTGTGTAAAAGAAAAGCAGGCTTGGAGGGCTGACATCAGGAGAGGAGGAATATTGGAGGCTGTTGAACCTGCCCTTACCTTTTGCCTGTTCAAAGTTTTCATTCCCCAAAGCTGCTTTCCCACCTGCAGAAGGAAAGATATGGAAATCGTGAATATTTCATGCAATGGAAAAGATTGGGCTTGGCAGAGTGCTGGAATTTTGCACAGAAATATATGAGAAATGCAGTTTGATTTGTTCTTACCTCACCTTTGAATGCAAGCATTTAAAAAATGGAGGGAGGATCACAGAGGGAAAAAATATGCTTTCCTCCCCTAAAAATTCACACTTTCACTATTTGGTCTATCAAGAAAAGTGCACATTCACAGGCAGGCTTTTAAAACTGTGCACCAAAACTATTGTGCACACTATCTGCATCCAAAGAATTAAAAACCAGACCATAATAAAAATAGGTACCATTTGGAGCACCATGCTGGAGTTGGGAAAATCCCAGGGATGTCAAAAAGTGCTCCTATTCCTACTCTTCCTTAGTTCAATGCCAGAAATGGAAAGGGCCGAGCATTTCACCAGGTCTCCTGGTTCTCTGCTCCAGGTTTTTCTTTTTGTGGGGGGGGGGGGCACCCTGAACACTATCCTTAGCACCCTGAGCACCTTCCCATATTTGGGAAGCAAGGTGTGACAGGAACAATTGTGGAGTTGGAAGGTGCACCATAACTCAGCTGGTCTAGCCCCACAGGGTGAGGGCCTGCAGTACATCCCTGACAGAGGGCACCAGCTTCTGCTTAAATGCCCCCAGAGGAGGAGTTACACTGCCTCCCAGTCACTCAATTATTACTTAAGAGCCCTTTATTGGGCCTATGCTGTGACGGTGAGGGCGGCGAAAAAGAAATTCTTCTCCGCTTCCATTGCCTCCTCACAATGCCATCCAGCAGAGCTTTTTCGGGTGGTACAAGGGCTGGTTCATCCTGGCCCCAAGAAAGACCCTGTACCTCCCTCAACGGCCTGCTGTGACAACTTTGCCAAGCATTTTAAGGAGAAAATCGCTCAGATTCATCACGAGTTGGACTCCACTAGTAATTCAGAGCCTTCAGGGGAGGAACCAATGTTGCCGTCTGGTCCTAATTTATTGGATGAGTTTCAGTTATTGCAGCCTGATGATGTGCACAAGGTGCTTGGACAAGTACGTCCCACCACCTGCCTTTTGGACCCTTGCCCATCTTGGCTTCTTAACAACTCCAAGCATGGGATAGAGACCTGGATCCTGGAGGTTGTCAATGCCTCTCTGAGGGACGGCTGGGTACCTGCCCCTTTAAAGGAGGTGGTACTCTGACCAGTCCTAAAGAAGGCATCCCTGGATCCAGAGATGGCCACCAATTATAGACCAGTGGCCAACATCCCATTCTTGGGCAAGGTGTTGGAGTGGGTGGTGGTGCGACAACTCCAAGCACTCTTGGATGAAACTGATTATCTGGACCCATTTCAGTCCGGCTTCAGATCTGGGTATGGTACTGAATCTTCCTTGGTCGCCCTGTATGATGACCTGTGCAGGGAGAGAGACAGGGGAAGTGCGTCCCTGTTGGTCCTCCTGGACCTCTCAGTGGCTTTCGATACCATCGACCATGGTATCCTTCTGGTTAGGCTAGTGAGACTGGGGGTTGGAGGCACTGCTTTGCAGTGGTTCCGCTCCTATCTCAATGGCTGATTCCAAAAGGTGATGCTGGGGGACTATGGCTCTGCGCCATGACAGCTATGCCATGGAGTTCCGCAGGAGTCCATGTGTCCCCCTTGCTATTTAACATCTACATGAAACTGCTGGGAGAGGTCATTAGGAGGTGTGGGCTGCTGAATCATCAGTACGCTGATGATACCCAGCTCTACCTCTAGTTTTCAACCAATCCAGGTGAGGCAGTGGCTGTACTGAACCAGTGCCTGGCCGAGGTAATGGGCTGGATGAGGGCCAATAAACTGAAGCTCAATCCAGACAAGATGGAGGTCTTGTTGGTAGGCAGCTTGGTCTTCGGAGAAGGGGACCTTGATCTTGTCCTGAATGGGGTTGCACTCCCTCTTAAGGACAAGGTCCGCAGCTTGGGAGTGCTCCTCGATCCAGAGCTTTCTCTGGAAGCTCAAGTAACAGTGGTGGCAAGGAGAGTTTTCTTTGGCTGATTCACCAGCTGCGCCCCTACCTGGAGAATCACTGCCTGGTGACTGTGACACTCACATTGGTAACTTCCCGACTAGACTTCTGTAATGTGCTCTACGTGGGGCTGCCCTTGAAGACGGTCTGGATACTTCAATTGGTGCAAAACAGAGCTGCCAGGTTGCTGATGGGGACTGGGCATTGTGCTCACATAACTCCAGTCCTCCGTCAGCTTCACTGGCTCCCCATTGAAGTCCGGGCCCAATTCAAGGTGTTGGTTATCACCTATAAAGCCCTTAACAGCTTGGGACCCGGATACCTAAAGGAGCGCCTTCTTCCATATCTGCCCTCCTGCCCCTTGAGATCGGCGGCAGAGGCCCTCCTCCGTGAAGGACATTAGGAGGGTGAGTACCCAGAGGAGGGCTTTCTCTGCAGTGGTGCCAAACCTATGGAATGCGCTCCCCAGAGAGGTCCGCCTGGTGCCGTCGTTATTTGCTTTTCGGCGCCAGGCCAAGACCTTTTTATTTAAACATCATTTTAATTGTTGATTTTATTTATTGATTTTAACAACTTTGGCCAGGTTGTCTCCAACTGTATTTTATTGTACCAGTGATATTTATCTATTTGTAAGCTGCCCTGAGGCTTAGGCGAATGGGGCGGCATATAAGTCTACTAAATAAATAAATATTCCAATGGGGAACAGCTTTTATCTCACTGATAACAATTTAAGAAAGCCTCCTGGCAAAAAAATGATGGAACTGCCTGACAAACACCTGAGACAAAAGAAACAGGATGCATTCATGGGGAGAAATGGGCATTTGTATGAACGTCCTTACTTACAAAGTAATTAACTTTATCTCTGTGTCTCTGTCTGTCTCTGTCTGTCTCTGTCTCTCTCTGTGTGTGTGAGTGTGTGTGTGAGTGAGTAAGACAGAGAGACAGAGACAGAAATACTAAAAATAGATAGAAATGTCAAATGTTAAGTGCTAGATATTTGAGCCCAGTGAAAAGAGTGATGAATAGCTATAGAAATTAATTATTTATTTGTTAGCTTTATATCCTGCCTTTTTCTTTTTTAAGGAACTCAAAGTACTTTACATCATTCTCTTCTCCCACTCTTCATTTTACCCCCACAACAACCCTGTAAGGAAGGTTGGGCTGCGAGTCTGCGACTGGCCCAGAGTCACCCAGTTGGCTCCATGGCTGAGCGGGGACTAGAACCCAGGTCTCCTGAGTCCCAATCCCATGCTTTTAACCACTACACCACACTGGCTCTGAGTGCGGTTGGTTCAACAGCCTGCTTCTCCCTATACATATTTAAGTTTCTCTGAGTCAAAATGGGTTTACTTCCAAAGATTGCATAGGATTGCAACCTTAATCAGATAAAATACATATTGGTATGAAAATAAACCTGCTCCTGTGCACATCCCCCACATCCATATACAGAACCCAGTAGATTAATTCTGGACTACAAGTCAGCTTTGATGAAAAGGTTTCTAATACTTCTGAAAGTTGCACACACTTTATTATGTAGGGACATGTTCTAATTCCTTTTGCAAAGGCACACTAATCTCCTTCGTCTTTTTATTTTAAATTTCTCTCTCTTTCCAGTGGGAGGGTGAACAAATAAATCTTCTGTCAAAGCAGCAAACAAAATTACTGAGCGCAAACGTTTCCAAATGTTTGCATACAATCATGTACTTGTCCTGTGTTGACATGTTGAGTCAGAATAAAAGGAGCTGAGATTCTGGCGTTTGTTGAGGATCAGAAATGCAAAGCACATGTTTCACATTCTGTGAGTTTGCAAATGTGAAAACACAAAAGGGCACAAGCTGTCAGGTTTTTCTCTGTTTTCCATCGTAGGCAAATAACACTGGAGCTTGTCTTTTCTTATCCAATAAATGCAAATAAGGTATATGGTTGTTTGTCCTTTTTTCCTTGCCTAAAGGGTAAATCATTAATCTCCTCCATTGCAAATTATTTTCTTGAAAGGTGGTGAGGGACTAGGATAAAATCAACTTTAGGAAGTTGCTATATATGTCCACTTTCTGGTACCCCTCCCTCCCCAAAAAAAGCAAAACATACCCATGAAAAGCCACTGGGTGATGCCATTGGGTGATGCCAAACACAGACTATGTCCCACTTCTATAGAAGAAAGGTTTGTTCATATTTATATTAATAAATGCTACATAAAAACTCCAAAAATATTCAGGCATTTTTCCTGCATAGGTACAGGGAAGAGGAGCAAGACTGTGCAGGCCAAACACAACACAATACCTCCAACTTCTCTGCATTAGTGGAGCACATTCACTTGAAGCCTGGGATCTGTTGTCTCTGCTCAGGCAGAATTCTGGTCCAGACCTCCTGATTCAACATGGGGAGCAAGGGAATGAAGGGCTGGGCTGGCACAATTAATGGCATTTGAGGGTGAGACCAGCATATTCAGCCCTATACAATATTTTATTTTTGACCCTTGTTTCCCATTTATTTTGGATGTGAAGCTAAAAGCTGGATTTTCTTGATACAAATTAGTTTTGGCACTTTTTAAAAAAGATGCTCCCATTTGGGAATGCAAACATGATGAAGAAGGGGATGGCAGAGGATGAGGTGGCTGGATGGAGTCACTGAAGCAGTTGGCATGAGCTTGAGTGGACTCCAGGGGATGGTGGAGGACAGGAAGGCCTGGAGGAATGTTGTCCATGGGGTCGCGATGGGTTGGACATGACTTCACGACTAACAATAACAGCAACGACTCCTGGACAGAGCTCCACAAGATATGGCACCCTTTGAATAGTTGAAAGAGAATCATTTCTGCAAATGTTTACATTAACTTTTAACAAGGAAACTCTGCTTGCATTTGGAAATCATTCTGCTTGATCATGAACCACTATGGAAGGTTAGAAAAATTGTTACATGCACAATGGTTAGTTTCCCTTAATCCCTTAGTTTACTGGATTTCCTTCTCACACCAACACATAATCTGACACATTTATATATATACACTGAGTCTAGGTGTCATTTGTAAAGTTGGAGTAAATATTATTCATCAGTTTCAATACCACTATGTAAATATTTGATCTCATCTCAAATCTGAGCAGTTTCTTTCATCACACTGAAGCTCAGCATGAAGTCTTTTGTGTCTTTTTCCATTTGAAAAAGTCATATTTTACAGCTGCCATGGGCTCATTCATAAGGCTGCCCCCCCCCCATTTCCTTGTTGCTTCGTAATTTCCCAAAAAAGCTCAGAGTAATTATTTGTAAACTTCTTTTATCAAAGAAGGGACCATCCTTGCACAAACCCATGCATTTTAATTACTGTTTTGAACCCACAGCAGCAGTAAAAAAAATGGAGAAGTGCAAAATGGTTGAACCACAAGTACTGTGGTGCAGAAGGTGGAGTGTAGGACTGGGACTTGAGAGATCAGGGTTTTAGCCCCCACTTAGCCATGAGGGTCAGTGGAAAACTTAGGCCAATCTCCAGCTTTCAGCCTAACCAAACCCACAAGGTGGTTCTGAAGGGGAATGGAGAAGAGAATGATTCTGTAAGATGCTTTGGATGCCATGCAAGAGGGAAAAAGTGGCCAGACAAAGTAGTCACACATTGGATCAGTCGGGAAAGATGTTTTTCTTAGCCTCCCACTCTCAGGACAAACAGGGTCCTGCTCATGCAGATATGGCAAGCATCCATCTCCCCACTGGATCTCATCTAGTAGGGTGCTAATCCTCTCCATCTCATTCACTCCATTAATCCTTTTTGTTGTTGTTGTTAGTCGCGAAGTCGAGTCCGACCCATCGCGACCCCATGGACAACATTCCTCCAGGCCCTCCTGTCCTCCACCATCCCCCGGAGTCCACTCAAGCTCACACCAACCGCCTCTGTGACTCCATCCAGCCACCTCATCCTCTGCCATCCCCTCCTTCTTTTGCCTTCTATTGTTCCCAGCATTAGACTCTTCTCCAGGTAGTCCTTCCTTCTCATTAGGTGGCCAAAGTATTTGAGTTTCATCTTCACTATCTGGCCTTCTAAAGAGCATTCAGGGTTGATCTCCTCTAGGACTGACTGGTTTGATCACCTTGCGGTCCAGGGGACTCGCAGGAGTCATCTCCAGCACCACAACTCAAAGGCCTCAATCCTTTTGCGCTCAGCCTTCCTTATTGTCCAGCTTTCACAGCCATACATTGCAACTGGGAAAACCATAGCCTTGACTATACGCACTTTTGTTGGCAGAGTGATGTCTCTGCTTTTTAGTATGCTATCTAGATTTACCATAGCTTTCCTCCGCAGAAGCAAGCGTCTTTTAATTTCTTGGCTGCAGTCCCCGTCTGCAGTGATCTTGGAGCTCAGGAAAATAAAATCTGTCACTACCTCCATTTCTTCCCCATCTTTTTGCCAGGAAGTGAGAGGACCAGATGCCATGATCTTAGTTTTCTTAATGTTGAGTTTCAAGCCAGCTTTTGTGCTCTCCCCCTTTACCCGCATCAAGAGGCTCTTTAGTTCCTCTTCACTTTCTGCCATGAGAGTGGTATCATCTGCATATCTGAGGTTGTTGATATTTCTCCCAGCAATCTTGATTCCAACTGGGGATTCATCTAGCCCTGCCTTTCTCATGATGTGCTCTGCATATAAGTTAAATAGGCAGGGTGACAGTATACAGCCTTGCCGAACTCCTTTCTCAATTTTGAACCAATCAGTGGTTCCGTGTCCGGTTCTCACTGTTGCTTCTTGACCTGCATATAGTTCTTCTGTGTAATCTTGCCACCTCTTCTTAATCTCTTCTGCCTCTGTGAGGTCCCTGCCATTTTGGTCCTTTATTATGCCCATCTTTGCATGAAATGTTCCCTTCATATCTCTAATTTTCTTGAAGAGATCTCTGGTCCTCCCTATTCTATTGTTTTCTTCTATTTCTTTGCACTGTTCATTTAGGAAGGCATTCTTATCTCTTCTAGCTGTTCTCTGGAATTCTGCATTCAATTGTTGGTATCTTTCTCTTACTCCCTTGCCTTTCGCTTCCCTTCTTTCCTCAGCTATTTGTAAAGCTTCCTCAGACAGCCATTTTGCTTTCTTGCATTTCTTTTTCTTTGGGATGGTTTTAGTTGCTGCCTCTTGTACAATGTTGCGAACCTCCGTCCATAGTTCTTCAGGCACTCTGTCTATCAGATCTAATTCCTTAAATCTATTTGTCACCTCTACTGTATATTCATCAGGGATATGATTTAGGTCATACCTGAGTGGCCTAGTGCTTTTCCCGACTTTCTTCAGCTTAAGCCTAAATTTTGCCACCAGAAGCTCATGATCTGAGCCACAGTCAGCTCCTGGTCTAGTTTTTACTGACTGTATAGAACTTCTCCATCTTTGGCTGCAGAGCACATAGTCAATCTGATTTCTGTGTTGACCGTCTGGTGATGTCCATGTGTAGAGACGTCTCTTGGGTTGTTGGAAAAGAGTGTTTGTTATGACCATCATATTCTCTTGACAAAATTCTACCAGCCTATGCCCTGCTTCATTTTGTATTCCAAGGCCAAACTTGCCTGTTATTCCGGTTATCTTTTGGTTTCCTACTTTAGCATTCCAATCCCCCATGATGATAAGGACATCATTTTTTGGAGTTAATTCTAGCAGGTGTTGTAGGCCTTCATAGAACCGGTCAACTTCAGCCTCTTCAGCACCAGTGGTTGGGGCATAGACTTGGACTATTGTGATGTTGAATGGTTTGCCTTGGATTCGAACTGAGATCATTCTGTCATTTTGGAGATTGTATCCCAGTACTGCCTTCCCTACTCTTTTATTGACTATGAAGGCTACTCCATTTCTTCTGAGCGATTCTTGCCCGCAGTAGTATACCTGATGGTCATCTGAACTAAATTCACCCATGCCTGTCCATTTTAGTTCACTGATTCCTAAGATGTCGATGTTCAGTCTTGTCATCTCTTGTTTGACCACATCCAGCTTGCCTTGATTCATGGATCTGACATTCCAGGTTCCTATGGAGTAAAGATCTTTGCAGCATCGGACTTTTCTTTCACCTCCAGATACATCGGCAACTGAGTGTCCTTTCGGCTTTGACCCAGTCGCTTCATTCTTTCTGGCGCTACTAGTACTAGCCCTCTGCTCTTCCCCAGTAGCATATTGGACACCTTCTGACCTGAGGGGCTCATCTTCCGGTGTCATATCGTTTTGCCTTTTGGTTTTCATGTCCATGGGGTTTTCATGGCAAAGATACTGGAGTGGGTTGCCATTTCCTTCTCCAGTGGAAATCCTATGAAAAGAATATAACTTCTTCTGGATGGTGTCTCAGGAAACCTCCCAGAAAAGTGGGGAAAGACATCCCATTTTCAAAAGCAACAAGGTCCCCATTTCCTCTGCTTCCGGACCTTTCTGTCCAGAATAGGCAAACATCCATGCTAAATAATCATAAAGACCCTCACTTACAGCTGGTACAATTTTATCCATCAGCACCCTGCCTGCCTGCCTGCCACCTCCCTCTCCCTCTCCCTCTCCCACACACACACACACACACATGTGCACGCACAGATGTAACATTTCATGGCCTATGCTAATTGAATTCACTTTCATAAACTACATTACAGTGGCTCCCAGCTGACTTAATTTTGCATTAAAGTGCTAGCAGTTTCTAAAGTCAAAGCATTTATCATTAATGTTGGGGAAGAAGCAGTCCGGTTGCAGCCTCCGTCTGATGCATTATTCATTTGCAGGATTCTGTGATGACAGCAGGAGGGAAAGAGCACCTTGACTCACCATCCAGGTGCCCTGAACTTTTCAATTAGCTGGGGAGCCTAACAGATCTGTTGGCACTTCCTGATGGATGAGGCATCTTAGCACCTTATCTGCTTGCCCATATCTACTTCATTTTTCCTATTGACAAAGGCTCTGATAGCAGCAAAATCTTCTCTATTAACATGCCTATACAATCTTATCTTCTAAAAAAGCAATTCCATAGACTGGGGACAACTTTGTAGGTAACCCTGACCTGAACGGGGCTCTCCTGGAGATTCCAATCACTGTATTGCCACACAGAGAAGAAATGTCTGGTTCTTTTGCTGATATGCTCCTTTTAAAAGCAAAGAATCCTCAAAAATGTGCACATTGCTAATCTGTGATCATGTCTCTCCTGCTCAATCATTCTCTGGTCTTGTACAGAAAGACAGAAAAACTGAAATCTTGGTTCTCAACACAAGTTTAATGGTCTGTTGAAAATTATATATTCATGCATTCAGTTAATTTGGTTAACTGCCCCCATAATGAAAAGAAAGACCACCCAAATACCCAGTAACACCATCAAAGCACAACATTAAATTGCAAAGTCGGAGCAGAGTAACATGTAATGCTTATGTCTTAAATGGCCTTTTCCTTCCTACCCCCATCCCTTTGCAGCAGAAAACAACAGCACCCTCCAAAACATTTTCTACAGCATGACATATGGTTTTGCATTTATTAATACAGTAAACATAATTCCACTTGGTCACACACATACAAGTAACCTCTGGCAGATATCTCAGAGGGAAACAACAACCTTTCTCCATTTACTGTAACTGACACAGGTGCTTAGAAGGAATGAGGAACAGTATCACCAACATCTGCCATTGACAAATTTTCAGAGGCAAATTCATTAACATGATGGTTAAAAATGCCTTCGAGGTATTTGGGCTTATCAGAGGTCAGGTTACTCTACTAAGATGGTAAAGAAACATCCAGCACACAGGAGATGGAGCAGGAGCTCTGGGGGTTCCAACAAATGTTGCTGCTCATGCTGCCATTTAAGTCACTGAGGGCACACACAGCCTACCTGTGTGTAGACAAAAAGCCCTTACAATTTCCAGAATTCCCCAGAAATCCTGCAGGGTGTTTCTACCTAAACCATCTAAGCTTGCATAGGATGGTGCCTTAAATTGTACGCATTCCAAGTGGAACTTGCAGTGTGATTTTATCCATGCCTTGAATCCCATAGTTTTAAATTATTATTTTTATTATCATACTGCATTTATCTCCTGGCCCTAATTTGCAGGGATGTGTGGTTAGCCTCAAGGGTAAGCATCGCTGGCAGCTTGCTATGGCCGTGTATTCCAGCAGAGGCTCACTGTCAACACCCCCTCAGAGATGCTATCCTTCCTCTCATCATTGCAAGTGTCTTGTTGAAAAGGAAAACCATGGCAGTGAGGAAGCAGGAGACGCCTGCCTTCTTGCTCACTGGCTCTGTCTGCCAAGCAAGTGACGGGTAGCCATGGCGAGTCCATTGCCAGTGGGGTGAGAGTGTAGGGCTGGTTCTTGCACAGCCATGCATGTTACTAGGTGACTTCAGGCTGGCTGCCAACTCTCAGCCTAGCTTTTTGCACAGGGTTGTTGTAAGGATAGCATGAAGAGAGGGATCCTTGCAAGGGGAGGGGAAAGGTGAGACATTATTGTAACGGCTCAGGAAAGAGAAAGTGGGTGAGAAATAAGAAGAGTGGGTGACAATGGGGATGAGAAGGTAGATTTAATAAGAGAGAGGGGCATAGTGGATGGATTGACCAAGGGCTCTGCAAGACCTCTAAGCGAAGTTCAGCTAGCCTAGTATTGCCACGTGGACTGACAAAAGCATGTCTATAAACGTCTTTCTGATTTCTTCTACCCAAAATAGAAAAGATTAAATGGGGACTCACTTCATGCCAAAGCTGTGCTCCATTCCTGAGTTGTCACATCTTCGCTGGCAGCAGGTGGAGATGAGGACTGTACTTTCTGATAGGTTCTATTTGTTTAGCAGTAGAAATAGTTACTCGTTGAAATATATTTTAATTAAAAAGAGGGAGGATGTGGAATTAAACATACAGTGCAGAGTTATCTTCCTAGAATGTTGGCTTTCAGGAAGGATGATGCAAAGATGGATGGGGAGAAGGGATCATGAGTCATTAATCACTGTGAGTGAGTGAAGGTAACATAGAAGGCATGCGGGCTGTGATTCATTAGGCGATGCAATGGGGGAGTGACAGGTAAACAAGCAGAGGTCCTGCCCATGGAATGCTGAGGTGTTGCCAGGATTCGTCCTTCTGTCCAAAGGAGCTTGCTGATGGACAGCTTATCTGTTTGGCAAGGTGCAGAAGATGAGTGCAACTTTGTCTCTCCGTTTTTTAAATCTCTTGCTGTATGTTAGTGCAGTGGGCAAAAGCGTCCACCTTCAAATAGCTATCACAAGTCTCGAGAGATCTCTTTTCTCACTGAAGTAGCTCTCCAGACAGTGCCATGGATGTTATTTGTGTTGTATTGGTGACGGGCTGGATGAATACTTCAGAGCGTAATCTGGGCACTTAGGCCCAAATTTGCAGAAGGTTGTGATAGCCAATAACCTCTTTTAGGTGTCTGCAGATGAAAAACTTGTAAACTAAGAGGGAAAGGACTCTTCTTTTAGGATCTTTATCCTGTATTTGGCGGAACTTATAGCATCAGATCAAAGGGAATGTCCCTCCTCCTGAGTTCCATTTTCAGAGAACTATCTGGAATGTCCTGCCCTGCTGTTTCCATGGAAAAAGTTGCTTTAGGGTACTAGAGCTGACTGAGATGATCTCAAACCTTTGGGGGAAATGGAGTCAGTCTTTCCTTTTAGACAAACAAACACACCAGCCAGCCCTTTCAGTGACTCCTAAAGTTATAGGCTAGGACCAGGGCCGAGTGAAGGAGCAGTAGCTTGCAGAAGAAGGTGCCTCAAAAATGAAGGCATACTCTTCAGCTGGACTTCTGCCAGAGGAATTTTGAAGAGCTGCAGCTGAGCCCCTAGTGGGGCTCCAGGTCACTGAGGCCTTCAGGTTTGCTACAGCTGGAGCAACACAGGCCTTATGTCCTGGGTATGTAAATTGCCCTGCTGCAGCCAGATTTTCACTGGCATAAGGGGAATCCTGCCCTCCTCTTTACACATGTGAGGGGATATCCAAACCCCTTTCCCTAACAGGGTGAGTTCCTGTTAAGCTGGCAGTGCAACATGGGAATGGCAGAAGGTGGTTGTGAAGGCATTCTATGGGCAAGAGTTCATTCTATGGCAACCTTCCCCAACTGTGTGGCTTCCAACACCCAGAATTCCCAGTCAATGACCCTCCTGGCTGGGGATTCTGGGAGTTGCAGTACAAATGCCTCTGAAGGTCACTGGGTTGGGCAAGGCTGCTCTGTGGCATTCAAATGTTTTGTTTCTGTGATGTTTCATGCACTGAGAAGCTCAAGAAGCTTTATAAGGGCTGGGAAGCCTTACGTTGCACGCCCTGGTCAATATGCATGCAGTAGACACCCTGCTAGTGTAGCCAAACTCAGTGCCCACCCTCAGCCCTGCACCAAAAGATGCAACCTCTCAGAGTGATGTTCTTAAAGTCAGATGGTATTGTTGGGGGTGTCGTGCCTAACCTCTCATTCTAGAAGAAAGAATATCATTCTAGAAATCAAGAATATTATGTATTTGATGGTCTTGTCACAGCAATTTCATAGAGCGGGGGTCTCTGGCTATTTTGGGCCGGTCAGTACATATACAACATTAAGGTACAAGTCATGAGCACCACAATAAGTCTTCAGGGAACCCCAGGGCTGTCCATGAAAATCCTTGGGGTCGCCCATTCCCAAAATGGTTGTATTGTAACTTTGCTGAAAGGTATCAACAAGCTCAGTTGATACATTTTACATTATTTGCATAATGCATCTCACCCTTGATTTTTGAGATCTTGGAAGTCTTCAAAAATAAAAAATGAGCATTGACTGACAAGGTACACAAGTTATCTGGTTGTATTCTTTCTCACTATAGTGAATTTTATTTCAGTTTATTTATTTATTTATTTATTTTTCGATTTATATCCTGCCTTTTTCCTACAAAGGGCTCAAGGCAGCTTACATCATTCTCCTCCATCTTATCCCCACAACAACAACCCTGTGAGGTAGGCTGGGCTGAGAGTCTGTGACTGGCCCAAAGTCACCTAGTTGGTTTCATGGCTGAGTGGGGACTAGAACCCAGATTGTCTGAGTCCCAGTCCCAGGCTCTTAACCACTACACCACACTGGCTCTCATTTAAGTTATAATATGCAAATATTACGAAGATCTATACTTGTCATTGGTCCTTTTTGGGTGATGTGTTTTTCTTATTGCATAAGCAATCAGTTCCAACTGTGATGGAAGAATAAGAGAGCAGGATTCTATCTACTTGAAGACACTGCCAGTCCTGGCTAATAGAAACATAGAAACAGAGTGAGTCAGAAGGGGCCTCCTGGGCTATCTAGTCTGACTTCCGGCACCAGCCGACTCCACTCACGACCACCCACCATGTGCATGTCCAGCCTGTCTATAGAAACATAGAAACAGAGCAGCAAATCAAGGGGGATCCAATTGGATTTGGGTCATAGGTGTGATCCAGATGTTCCCCTGTGGCTGATTGGATGAAAAGTAAAGCAGTGTTGGGAGCACCAAACCATGGAGTTCCTGTGTAACATGTAGTTTAACCTTTAGTTTGTTTTGCCAAATGAGTCCCTTTGAGACCTACCACACACTATGTCTGTCATCTGAGATACTCCTCTGGGTGCCTCTTGTGAAGGAAAGGGTCTTCTCAGTGGTGCCTCCTTGATTATGGGACACTCTTCCCAGGAAGACGTACTGAGCACCAGCACTGTCATCCGTTGGTGCCAGGCTGGGATGTTTCTCTCCTTCCAGTCTTGTCAAATCACATGACCAGGTTCTTCCAGCTCTGATTATTTTTCATTGCTTTTGTATATGATAGTTTTTATATTAAGTTTTATACACTATTTTTCATATTTTAATCTTCTATGACTGCTCACAGAGTTTTGGTTATTGTGTAAGATATAAATATAAGCAATAGTTTATACATATAACATTGTTCAGGGAGTTTTTTCCTTACTTATTGACTAAACTTAAAGACAATTGAAGTGTAATGCAAAGGTTTAGGGCTTTCATATAAAAGTTTTGACAATAAACACCATGGTATTTTAGAAATTAATTCTTGGCCACAACTCCCCTTGTGAATGAACTGTGTGGGAAATATTTGTTTTCTTTCCTTTCTTTAACTTTTCAAGCAACTATTTCCTCTACTTTATGTGCTTCCTGTCACAGGATGGTCTGGGGACCATCACATCTGGAATTACTTTGCTTCCCATGTGAGCAGTGATGTTGCCAGTTTGGTCACTTGTATTTCCAGTGGCTTCTGTTCATTGCAGAAGATCTGATTCACACAATCATGCCTTGGACCTTATCCAACTGTGAGTAAAGCCATCTTCCTCTCCCCGCTCGAAATCAGTTTCATGTAGCTGTTTCACCTGATCCCATCAGGCATGGAGCTGGGGATCTCAGCCATCGCTATCTGTGAGCAGGCACTGTTTGGAGAAGATTCCCCTTTTACAGAGACCTGCCTCCTCCAGCCTTTATAATCAGGGCACACTCTGTGTGGCTACTTCATAATATTTGTAAACATGGCGCACTGGCAGAAAGAAAAAGAAGTGGCTGCCTTTCATGTGAGGTCTCATGCTCAAGTGGAAATGCTTGCATGCATTGGGGGAACTCCGCTTGAAAACCAGAAACTTGGATTCATATCTGACAGGTTAAAGCTGAAATGAAATTGCAGGAGCTGGTGTTTCTGGTAAATCTTACTTTATTTTACTTTTTGCATAGAAAACTGCATTCCATTACCCAGCTGACTCTTACCCAGAAAGAGGCCTATTGCTTTTTAAGGAATTTGCAAGCTATATTTATGCTCCAAATACTCACAGAATGATCTGATTCTTGCAAAACCTGATGATCTGGCTGTCAACCAACCAGGCTTCTTATTGAACCCTGGACAACTGTGGAGAGACACAGCCAAATTTTCTGCGCATGGAAAAACAACATGGTCCATTGGAAAATAACCTTGCTGAAACCTTTGCTGGGACATCTCCCAATTCTTCATGTGCATGTCCTTTACCCTGCATGTGGATTTCCTTCTTCAAGCCAAGAAAGGAGTGTGTCATCTTAAAATATTCCTTCAAAACATCTATTTTGTGCTGCATTGGCGGACTGGTAGCTGACAACTTTGTAAATTATTTGTAGTATTTTATTCAAATCCCAAAAAATCCATGTAATCAAGCTGATGCTAGTATTCCTATGCAGAAATGTTAATTCCTTGAGGAAATTAAAGGAGTCACAGAATTCTGTCCTCTTAACTTTCTAGTTGTCATCGGTATAGCTGAGAAATCTGAAATTAATGACAAACTAGGTTTTTTTTCTCCAAAGATCAGGCTGATTTGTGGACCATCTTTCCGTAATTTTATGCAAATTTAGTTGTACAAAAATGCAAAAGCAATCAAGAAGACCAACCGATTATATGCCTTTCCCCTAAAAAAGGGGAAATGCCTATCTGTGTGAATTTTAAAAGCAAAATATCTCAACCTTAAATGAGAATATTGCAGCATTAGGAGTAGGTTTTTGGGAAGGATACTTCTATTATAAAACATTATTATATAAAAACATTATTATGTTTTTAATAATGCAATATGTTGTAAGCCGCCCCGAGGCTATTGCAAGGGGCGGCATATAAATTTTTAAATAAAAAAAAAAATAACTTATTTTTATCTCTCTTTTTTCAATGTGGATAAGTGCAAGGTCTTGTGCTTGGGGCATAGGAATAGCTGTCATAAGTACAGGTTAGGTGACAAGTGGCTGGAGAGCAGCACTTGTGAAAGGGGCCCCAGGGTGCTGGTTGACTGCAGGCTAAACATGAGTCAGCCGTGTGATGCGGTGGTCAAGAGGGCGAATGCCACCCTTGGTTGCATAGCCAGAAGTGTGGCTTCTAGATCAAGAGAGATATTACTACCACTCTATACTACTCTGGTGCACCCGGAACTGGAGTATTGTGCTCAGTTTTGGGCCCCTTGTTACAGAAAGGATATAGCCAGGTTAGAGTCAGTGCAGCGTAGGGCCACAAGGATGGTGGCTGGATTGCAGGGGATGGGGAATGAGGCGAGACTGAGGGAACTGGGTCTCTTCAGCCTGGAGAAGAGGAGACTCAGAGGGGATATGTTGGCAACATACAGGTATGTGAGGGGCTGTAACATGGAGATGGGGAGAGGCCTGTTCTCCCCTGCAGAGGAAGGCAGGACGAGCTCCAATGGAGCCAAGCTCAGGGAGCCAAGGTTCCATTTGGATGCCAGGAAGCACTTCCTGACAGTCAGGACCCCGAGGGTGTGGAATTGAGCATTGAGGCCCCATCGGTGTGGGTGTTCAAGGATAGGCTGGACGTCCACATGGTGGGTGGGCATGTCGTGAGTGGAGCTGGCTTGTGCTGGAGGTCAGACTAGATGACCCAGGAGGCCCCTCTGACTCGCTCTCTTGCTATGTTTTTCTCCTTGCTAATTTCTTTGACAAAAGGCTGAAAGACAAATAAATATCATGCAATTCAGCCCTTACTCAGAAGACTGAAAGGTGCAAAATGAAAAAAAAATCTATTTCAAGTATCAACTTGTTCCTCCAATGTGCACATTTTCTATAACTGCAGAGTATTTTGGTCAGAGAACTATAGAGATGTTTGTATTTAATAATTGCAAATATCTTATTTGGTGGCTTTTCTTTTGAATAATGTAAAACCAGAGTTTATCTCAATGAACACCTTATCCAACGTAAGTATTCCTCAACTGTATTTTTGCATTTGTGAGACAGTCCAGTATTAATGGATGGTGACAACACAGTGTACTGATGATTGGGTATCAATGAGCCTATACTGTTATTAATCTCTAGCTACTCTTTTTTGATTAAGGGAAAAGTGCTGCTCATTATGTTTGGTCATGACCAACCTTCTACTCTTCAGACACTTGCCATTAACAACCACTGAGTAATTATCTATTCAACCATGTTGTGCATCAATTTTGCTGCTTCTTCTAGATGTTTTGGTTGCATTCTTCACTTTTCCTGATAATGGTGATATTCCTTATAAAAAGTGTAAGACTAGTGTAAGAAAAGTGTAAGACACCATCTTACACTCCGGGGGATGGTGGAGGACAGGAAGGTCTGGAGGAATGTTGTCCATGGGGCTGCAATGGGTCAGACATGACTTCACGACTAGCAACAACATACAGTACAATCATATTCATTCACAGCATGCAATGTCTCACAGTCTAGCTTGTAAAGAAAAGAAATTACTGCCACCACTAATACCCATACCTGGGAAAATTAGCATGTTTCCACACAGCATTGGGAAGATGACACTGTTGCCATCATGGAAGTTTTGAGGGGTCCATTCCACAACATTTACCCATAGTATTTGCCGCTTTCCAAGCTGATCAAGGATAATTAAAGAAATCTGTTCTCTTTGAGTAAAGGCAGTCCTTGGGTAAAGATAACTAGTTTATCAGCATCTCCTGTCTTTCTGTAACTGTGCCACCTGATGCTCAATCTCCAGCATGAGGCAAGAAAAAAAATAAAATGTTAGAACATAAAATGGTGCCCATCTAATATACTGCTCTTATTCAAACATAACTGAAGCAGTGCTTTCTCTTTGACAAGCCATCGTGTTTGGACAAAAAGCTCTACCTTAATTGGAATAGCAGATGAGCATATTTGTACTTCCCTGTGCTGAAACATTTTTTGTATATTTATCATTGCAGCTGGGCAGCTGCTGGGCAATTTAGTCTGGATTCATCTATTTAGGTTTTGAAGATCTAGTTTGATCTAGGTTGATTTCAATGAAAAATGAATGAGTATAAGAACATTTCTGGATAACATAGAACCACCCTTGACCTTATTTCCCTGGAACTGGTCGCGCTGACCTGCGCTGCAGTTCACTGAAGTGAAGGATACCATTTGTAGAAGCCCATGCAGTGTTGCATTATGTTCTTCAAATGCTAGAAAATATTCTGGGACAAAGATGGCAGAAATGATTGGGTAAACACATAATAAGATAACAGGAAAAGCCATGCTGGATTAGACCAAAGGTTCATCTAGCCCAGCACTCCATACACACAGCGACAAACCAGCTGCCCACAGGATCCCTCTGGCAGGATGGGTGCAAGATCGCTGCCTGCCCAAGCTCCTCAACCAATTGGCTCAACAGGTTTTAAGTTTTGTGATTCATCAGGATACCTGGTTTAACCCTATTCAATCAATAACTCAGGTAGCATCAGGGATGGAATAAGACTAAGGATTCAGGAGCTAGGAGCAGGTATGGAGCAGGTATGTTGCGTCACTTTGCAATGAGCCCATGCAGTAAGCCATGAGATCTATGCCTTAGAATCTCTCTTGGCAGTGAAGAATTCAGACACTTTGCGTAAAGCCTGGACAATCTTCTTGGTATGTATGTATGTATGCATTTATTTGATCTATATCCCACCTTTTCCTACAATTAACTCAAAGCAGTTTGTATTATTCTACTCATTCTACTCCTCCCCTCAATCTTATCCACACAACAGCCCTGTGAGGTAGGTTGGACTGAGAGTCTGTGATGGACCAAAAGGCACACAATTGGCTCAATGGCTGAGCGGGGACTCGAACCCAGATCGCCTGAGTCCCAGTCCCACATTCTCAAGCACTACACAAACTGGCTTTCAGTGGTCCAGCACTGGGGACTTTCAGAAAAGAAGAACTGCAGTTTTCCTATTTGGACTGTGAGTAATAATGGCATACCTAGCTCTGGTGTGTCCCTATGTTTTCTATAATTCCTGGTGTGGTTGTGTTGAAAGACTTGAAACATGCTGTATCTATTGTATCTGTATTCTACCTTTTTCCCTGCAAGGAATCAAAGATGGCTTACATAATCTTCCTTTCCACTCAATCAGTGAGGGGCCCAGAATTACCCACAAAGTGAGCAGAATAGGGACCAGAACACAAATGTTCTGAGTCATTGTAAGCACTCGATCCATCCAGTAGCTCTTAATATCTAACATTCCTTTCTTTTCTTTAGTCTGAGCCATTAATCAGAAATATATTGACTTTCTGAGAACCCATGAGAGATAATATAGTGGATAATGAACTCAGGCGTTGTTGAATTCAAACTTTCACAAGCAGCATTTCCCTGACCTCTATGGCAGTGCTGACAATTAGTGTTTGTCACCAAAGTTTCAATCAAGGCACAATGTGAATGTGATTTTGGCGCTTCCTGCTTTAGCAGCGCACCTGCTACTGTGTGTCCTGAATTATACATTAATTATACTTGAATCACCTTACAATGGAATTAGACAAATTCATAGAGGATAAGGCTATTTATGGTGAATAGATAAGTACATACTGCATATTACCTTGACTATCGGATTCGCCTAGTTGCTGCAGAACATGAGCAGGAATATGCTATTGGATTCATGCCCAATAAGGTTCCTATTCTATATGTTGAAGCTATAGGACTTCGTATTCTCTCCAAGAATGTCACCCCCTGGAACCAGGCTAGCAATTTATTCCTAATATTAGCAATGGATACAAGGTGGTGAAGTAGCGACGTTCGTGATTCACCAAATGAGGGCTGAGAAGTTTGTTTGGTGAATGGTGAAGATGTACTTGCCAAACTTCAATGGATCATCTCAAGCTTCACTTCCTAGTGGACCATGCAAGGGGCAGAACAGGCTATACAACGTCTATGTCCCAGGTAGGTAGAGTTTGAAGATCCTGTTTGTGCATTCACTGATAGAGTGATTTGGGAGAAATACAAAGAAAAGCCTGTTTGGCCATTCAGGTGAACATGCAAGAGCTTAAAGGACGTAGAGAGTCTGGGCAGTACACCTTGGCCCCACTCCCTTTC
Source organism: Varanus salvator macromaculatus (assembly GCA_023646645.1). Taxonomy (NCBI): domain Eukaryota; kingdom Metazoa; phylum Chordata; class Lepidosauria; order Squamata; family Varanidae; genus Varanus; species Varanus salvator. Next base: position 19,488,788 of record JAIXND010000621.1, on the reverse strand, counting down.
TCTGGGTATGATGGACAAACCACCTTTGATTCCGAATTGATCAGTTCAGACTATCTAGGATCAGCAACCTCTGAAAAAGAGTTCCACTCATGCTCCCTTGAAGATCAGTAGAAATCAGTACGTGGTTGGGATTCCTGAGGGGTCAAGATTTCTGCTGTTGTCCAAATCAGCATGGTTCAATGTCCTGTTCAGGCCTTGCTGATCTAACCCAGCAAGGTCCCACCTCAGGAGGTGGGACCAGCTCACTGAGAGATGTAGAGAGAGGTGAGAACCTGCACAGTCCAAACTCTCTATGCCCTTTAAGCCTTTACACATCTGAACAGGGCTCAAGTTAGTAGGACATGGGGCTAGAGATGTGATTAAATTATACCCAAAGCAAAATGTTGAGCCAAATTTGGAGGGTTAGTCTAGAGAAACTTGTGAGAGCTTATGTCATAGTAAATTTGTTAGTTTCTTGGGTGCTCCGAGATCTGTTGTTTCCATGAAGAAGGAGCCTTGAGGCAACTTGATGGAACTAAGTAATGTTTCAACAGGAAGAGAGTTCTAAACTGAGTTCTAACAAACTTCTCTAGTCACACCTCTGTTCAAAGGCATGCTTCATCTTAGTCGAATGTCTTCTTAGGCTATAGGGAGGTCTCTACTTGTATAAAACTGCAGTCCTTCTAAATTTCTTTAAACCTAGAGTCATTTTCTTGGGAAAGATGTTTTTCCAGACAGGGAACCTATGTTTCCCAGACAGATTCTCAGGGAATCAATATATACTGAGATTCTCACATTGCCTCTTATAGCTCTCATGCTTCTCAGCTTGTGCATAACTGAAACATAATTATTAACAATTGTTTACTTTCTGAGATGCAATTATAGAAGTATGACTAGGATGTGCAACATAAAAGGTCAAGAGTGGATTCAAGCTGTTCTGTTCCCTGACCTTGACAATGTCGACAAGGTTGACAATAGTTAACATTCCACAGACAATGATCACACATTATCAAACTTCACTTGGTCATTTGAGGAAAATTCTTTTTAAAATATTTCTTTGCTTTTTTGAAAACTTTGCGCTTATCCCATCCCTGCTGAGACTTCCCATGTGCATGGAAAGGTGCTATTTCAGCTGAATGTGTACAGCCCTAGATGAAGCTTGGAAGCAGTTCAGTTCTGTGCGCATGCCCCTGCAAATGTTATTTTTTGGTGCAACTGCTGGGTTATTGTAACAGAACATGCCACAGTGTGGGTGTCATGCCATCTGAACCCCCTTGTGGTATTTCAGTGTCATAGGATCAGTCTTTGGAAACAACAAACAGAAACGACTGTTGGTTCTATGATTTTTCCATACCACATTGGCTTATTGTGCTGTCTGAACGTGGAAAACACAAGCCATCAGAGTGTGAGGCCATAGCCAAATAATAGCTTTACCATTGTTGCCAATAGCTAGCCTGAAAAACAGTTGCTGAAGGGGAAAAAGGGGAAGTGTGGTAATGACCAGGGCTTTTTTTGTCATAGAACGCGCCAGAATGGCGTTCCGGCACCTTTTTTCGATGGATTTTTCCATGTGATTGTGAATCACCCTGCCAGGCATAGCAGGTCTGCAGCAAAAAGCATTAACATAGTGCCTGCGGGCTGCGTGTGTGTCCACGCTGCTTGTGAGGGCCCTGCTCGGCTCGGGATGCTGCTCAGCTTGGGATTGGTCGTGTGGTCGCGTGCTGAGTGCTTACTGCCAGCAGTGACCATTATGTTTATGTGTGTGTAGAGTGGCTGGCTACGTGCAAAAGATAAATAAGTTCTTTATTTCAAAAAAAGTTGGTGAATTGAAAATCTTTTTTAGTGTAAAAGTGTGACCCCAAGAGGTGAGTTCCGGCACCTTTTTTTTTTTTTTTAAACAAAAAAAGCACTGGTATTGACCACATTGGCATGTCAATCTGAACTAAGCTATTGAACGATACCTCCAGCACACGGCAAAAGAAGGCGGCATATACCTGATCCTACCGCAAATCCTCAGCTCTGCTTTTAAAGTCTGAATTCATTCTGTGTCAATAACCAGAATGGTCTTTTTCTGAGCAACACATCTCAGATACTTAGATACTCCTGTGACACCTCTGCGAATCCCTTCTGACTTTTTATGCTTCATTTAAGGATGTGGCAGTGTAACATTGTATTCTTGGACAACAAGATGTTTCTTGTGCTCATACTTTTGTGGGAGTCTTTGTAGGAGGATAATTATGAAACATCGCAAATGTTCCAGGAAACACAAGGCAAGAGGAACAACAACTAACGGAGCACACAAAACCTGCCAACATGATGAACAACCCTGCATGCTTCTGCAACAGCAACAAGAAAGGGACATGTGGGGGTCGGAATTCCTTAAAATGAATCTGTAGGGTTGTGCAGTACAATCTTAAATCATTGGTTTATTGGTGGTGGCAGCTTTCAAAACTAGGGAATTCTGATCTCTGAGCATTCATTTGTTCCAAAGACTTCCCAGAGCACTTGTTTCACTTTCTAACTTGCCCAAGTTCTAGGACCTTCAGAGGGTGAGTATACTCTGTGTGTGTGTGTGTTGGGGGGGGGGAACATACACAAACAATGCTGAAACCAACACAATGCAAGCAAACAAAATAATTGATATAAAAATGGGTTGCCTTCTCGACAGAAGGCACTTGCTGTAATCTATCAATAGTGACTGATGATGATGAAGATGAAGATGATGATATTGTATTTATATCCCACATTTTTTCCTCTTGTGACCAATTCAGAGTAGTTTTCCAAGGACCATGCATTCTCACAGCCATAGCAATGTGAGATGCCTTGGGCCAAGAGTCTGTAACTGTCCCACAATCACCCAGTGAGTTTAGTGGGGATTAGAATCTGAATCCCCCAGGTCCCTGGTGCAACACTTTAACCATCATCCTTCTCTGGGTATTGGTTTATTGGTAGTAGGAGCTATGGTTGGAGGTTTGAGCATTCTATGATCTACTCCAAGGGTGGACAGAAATTAGATCTACAGATGTTATGAACTTCAGTGAATCATTTGCTATGCTGAGAAGAAATTCTGGAAGTTGAAGTCCAAACATCAACATTCCTGCTCACCTCTGATCCACTCTGATCACCATAGGTGAACTCATGCTGCAAAACTCACCCTCCACAAGAGGTTGGATGCCCCAGATCATGCCTAAAGTTCCAGGATAATTTCCTCAGCAATGAGGTCCTTCCATCATTCCCACTACTCCAACAGCTCTTTCCAAACTGTTTTGAAGATTATTAAGCCTAGTCACTGGTACTTTAACTGTCACATATTGAAGCCTAGGATTTGGCTATGAAGTTTTAAATTAATGCTTTCTTCTTTCACATTCTGAGCTTAAGAGTCCAAGGATTGCTGAAATGCTATTAAAACTCCAAATGCCATAAAGTTCTATCATCAAGCAATTTGGAAACCCTTAGCAAAAGGATAGAGAACCAGTGATGTAACATATTGAGAGACAGACTGAAAACAAGCACAATGCATTAAGGTTTTATGTGAAGATTAACTTGCATATGAGCCACCTGCACTAAGGGGAAATGGAATACTGTGAAGACTGGTAGTAACACAATCCAAAATTCAATTTCAAGCTAGTGTATGTATGTATAGTTTGACAGATTTGTAGGGCTTTACCTGGCTTAGTTTTGATACAACAATCAATGTGTGCAGAGGCTGCTGAGAATCTGCCATGACCTCAGGGCTGAAGAGTGTAGAAGAACACAAACAAGAGACTTGTGTAGATTTCCATAGACTTGTGGTGTCTCCAACTGTCTCCAACTGAGCCAAGCAAGATGAAAGCTTGTTCAATGTGGGGAAAGGGGAGTAATTCTCATTATGTTTGTTTGAAGTGCTTGTTTATTCACACCCTCAAGTCCTCTTTACAGCATTTTATTTAATCTTTATCTTTTTTCATGTTTTCCCCATCCCATTCCACCCATCTTCATCTTCATTGACAGCATTCTTAATTTTGCAGTAGTTCTATTTTTCTTCTTTAAAACATGTCCTGGTTCTGGCAGCCCCACTTCTTGCTTTGACAACTCTTGTGCCCTGTAAGACACTGAGCATCAGAAGAATGGCAAGCCTGCCTGGGGGACAGCTGTGGAAGAAAGAGGCCCAAAGTCTTCCTGGACTAATTGCTAATCAACAGCTGACTGCTTTCCTTTAAATAAGTTCTTCTCATGTTAGGGCTTTTCAAAAACAGTAAACTGTGAACCACAGAGTGGTATATGTATATACATTGATATAACATCAGAGTACGTTGTATGTTCAGTTATATCATTTTCCTTACAGACACATGTAAATACTTTCACATTCCATAACACTTTGGAAGCTACATCGAATGGAAGAAAAATCCTCAGACTCTGGCAACACTATTTATTTATTGTGTATTTTGCACATTTCTATGCCGCCCCATCGCCGAAGCCTCAGGGCGGCTCACATACATAAAATAAAATAAAATAATAATAATATTAATTCAAAATTAACAATAATGCACCGAGGACAAGAGGGGGGAGGGATAAATTAATATTGTTTATACGATAATTGTATTTTAATCATGTTGTAAGCTGCCCCGAGGCTTCAGTGTGATGGGGCGGCCTATAAAATTTTTAATAAATAAATAAATAAATAAATAAATAAAATAATTCAATATTAATACATATAAAAATAATCTGAGTTACCCTGGCCAAAAATTAAAACTAATAAAAAATATTAACAATTAAAATAGCGTTTGAATAAAAAGGTCTTCGCCTGGCGCCAGAAAACAAATAACGACACTAAAGGAAAAGCGTTTGCAAGATGGCTAGCCTCAGGCCACCTTTGCCTCCAACCCTTCTTCTGTCATCAATTGGATGCCCATCATCCTCCAAGTTTGGAAGGTTATGGGCAGCCATATTGGATGGTGTTAGTCATGACTTAGGCCTGGACTAATTTTCTCATTAAGTCTTATTGAATAACATGACCATTGAGCACCTTTACCCAGGCCTGGTGTCAAGCATAGGTACGGTTGGACACCTCCTGATTACACACACCCTACGGGCCCCAGAAAGCTGGAGCCCCGCTGTCTTTGCAATGTTAGCCTTCAATTTCTCTTCCTTTCCTCCGGAAGCAAGCCACTAAGGAATTAAGACCTCATGGCCTGGCTTCTAAGCTCTTCTACAAGAAGAGTTGCTAAGCACCACTGCCATTTAAGATATTAGCCTTTGCTTCTTGAAACACATCTCATTAACTTAAGATGATATAGTGCAGCTGGCATGCATTGCTGGTTACCTGAAAACACTGTTGGTTGCTTCCCCCAGATACTCTATTGAATCAAGACAAATGAGATCAGGTTATCATTCTGAAAGACATATTAAGAGTCACATGCATGGTCTGAGGTGCATTGTGCTCAGTCTCCTCTCCAGTATGTAGACATGTGTCAGTTGCTTCCAGGCACTTTGGATTTATTGGAAAGCACACTTCAAAATACCTCTGTTTTCTGTGAAATTTAGTGGTGATTTGGCTGGAGGCATTGGTGGTGTTGTCACTTGCAACCTGGCTGTTGTTTTTTATTTTCACTTTGTGCAGCCTTTGCGAGGTGATAACATATTTGAGTAGGTGTGAGACTTTGGTTTGTTACTGTCAAAGGCTTGGGCAGTTGTAGCTTAGGGATGTTCTGAAGTGTGAGGGAGAGACAACATTTGAATGCTCAGTGAGGGAGAAGTTCTGTTGGTTCAGGATGGTGGTTATAGAAGAACTGGGGGAAAACTGAAAAGAAGATGAAGAGCTAAGGCTGGAATATCAAGCTTATCCTTTTTCGTGGGCAGCTGTGCAGGGCAGGCGAAGGTGAGCAGGGAGCAGGTGCCCTGTTCTGCCAGGAGGCTGCACCAGAATCTTGTCAGAGGGAGGTGGCATAAGTGGGTCCTCCAGTAACATGGCGGGGGGAGCTTTGGTGTCAGAGAAGCTCTGTAACAAGAGCTGGCCTTGATTGCAAATTTGCAAGATCATGAAATTGTGAATGAATGCATGGGAGTTTACAGAACTTGGGCTGGGCTAAACAAAGCCATGTATGAGTGCACGTGCACACACACACACAGAATGTATTTGTATATAGTATAACTTAGAAACATAGAAACAAAGTGAGTCAGAAGGGGTATCCCAGGCCATCCAGTCTGACCCCTGGCACCAGCCGGCTCCGCTCAGGACATGCCCAACATGTGGATGTCCAGCCTATCCTTGAACACCCGCACCGATGGGGCCTCAACGACCTCTCGAGGAAGCCCATTCCACACCCTCGGGGTCCTAACTGTCAGGAAGTGCTTCCTGGCATCCAAATGGAACCTGGGTTCCCTGAGCTTTGTTCTGTTGGAGCGCGTCCTGCCTTCCTCTGCAGGGGAGAACAGGTCTCTACCCATCTGCATGTGAACCCCCTCACATACCTGTATGTCACCAACAGATCCCCTCTGAGTCTCCTCTTCTCCAGGCTGAAGAGACCCAGTTCCCTCAGTCTCGCCTCATACGGCATCCCTTGCAAACTGGCCACCATCCTTGTGGCCCTGAGCTGCACTGACTCCAACCTGGCTATATCCTTTCTGTAATGAGGGGCCCAAACTGAGCACAATACTCCAGTTGCAGGCGCACTGTATTTTTATGACTGCAAACCATTCAGTATGCACTTAAATACAATGTGTCTCTTTAATAAATACATTTGTTTGATGGTTTATCTAGCATGCTTTGTGCCCATCTCATGCCTAAGCCTCTTTCCTCTGCTGGTAGGAGGTTTTGAAGGTTTCTCAGTGAACTGGCATGGAGAAGTAGGGTCAGCTTGAAGAAGCAAGATACAGATGTTCCCTAGGTTTGGATTATGTTGTTAGTAGCTGACCGTATCTTTGAGCTAAAATAAACATTATTTTCTTACCTTAATTTCCTGCTGCCTTACATTATTCTTCTTTGCACTACTGTATCTTCGCAGCAACGCTGTGAGGTGGGTTAGACTGAGAATCAATGACTAACCCAAGTTTATAGCCAGGTAAGAGTTAGTACCGAGATCTCTCCAGTCCCAGTTCATCATTCTAATCACCAACTCTCATTAAACTGAAATGTCTTACAACTGATTCTTTTATCTTTATTTCTTTTTCCTCTGCATTAAGTGCAAGGTCCCAGTCGGAATCCTGAAAGCACGCTCCCATTCTCCATGCCAGTGTCTTGAAATGAAGTGTGGGCCCTGAAGTTACTCTAAAATTATAATAAACAGAAAGAGCTACTAGGGATGGATGTATCAATTTTCAAGAATTTATAAAGGGCTTGGTTTATAAATCTACAGTTCTTCAAGCAGTGTACACAGATCAGGAGAATAATTAAAAAAGAGAACACATGCAAATATTTAGAGAGAGAAAATATATTGTATCAAGATATCCATAAGATGGTAGATGGTACTACACAGGGAAATCTTGAACGAATCAAGATTCATGCAAAGATGAAGGAGAAGGAGATAGTGGTGCATGGCTAATTTCAGAGGGCGTAGGAGGTACGATAACAAGGCCTCCATGCTTTCTGGCTCTGCCTGTTATGCAAACAAATATGATAAAAAATAGGATATCTAGGAACAGAAGTTCGTGAAGAGGATGCAGAGAAGGTAGACTCAGACAGAGGGTTTTGCCTGAGCTCCCTCAAAATGTGGAAGGCGACAAAAAGAAAATAACCCCGATAAAATATTTTTTTTAAATCTGGAAAAAACCATTGCTTACTTCATATTCACTACCTTCCTTCATGTATATACATGCACACACATCTACCTGGAACAGAAAATAAATGTCACAACACCTCTTTCTGATCTTCCTGTATCAATATAACATCTTGATAAAAAGGCTGCTGAAATGCGGCATCTTCCGCCAAAAGTAGTTTTGTCTTATTATTTTCTCTTCTGCCTCTGTGTGAGCCGAGGCTTTTCATTTTGATAGAATTGCTTTTCAGACATTCATATTGATTTAATTATTGCAAACAATACAGAGCTGCCCAGAAATAAGATAAGTTTAAGAAAATTCAGACTGAGATAGAAATCGCTTTTATTGTCTTTCGTTCTCTTTCTTTCTGTCCTTCACTTTTTCTCTTTCTAGCTTAACTTTAAAAAAAGTCTGGTAATTGCCATTTCCTAGTCTGCCCTAAGCATTCCAAGTCACCTGACCCTTATTTTATTTTGCTGCAGATTCAGAATATTTCAGCTGGATGAAGACACTTCCAAAACAGGTGAGCTGGCCATGCATCCTCTTCTGATCGAACAGATGCATCAACTTCCCACTTTAAGCATTGGCATGACGTTTTAAGAAGACTTTGGGTCAATTTGTTAAAAAATGCAAAAGAGGGGAATATGATTTCTTCATTTCCAAGCTTATAGATGAAATAATATCACACCAGAGTGCAAAAATGTAAGAACAGCTGTGCTAGATCAGAGTAAGAGTCCAGTCAAGTCCAGCAGTCACACAGGATCCAACCAGATGACCATGGAAAGCTCCACAAGCAGGACAGTACCCTTCCAACCATGTTTCCCAGCAGATGGTCTACCTTAGTCTGATACTGAAGACAGAGGAAAAGCTATCAGGACTAGAGGTCATTGATAACCTTCTCCATGAATCTGTCAAATCCTCCTTTGAAGGCATCAAAATTGGTGACCATTACCATATCATGTAGATATGATAGTTTTACTGTGTATTGTATGAAGAAATACTTTCTTTAGTCGTACATGGGGTGATCCTGGGTTCTAGTGGTAGGTAAGAAAGAGTCTCTGCATTCACTTTTTCTATAGAATTTCAATTTTCATATATATTTATCATGTCTCCCCTTGCACACCACTCTTCTGTGCTGAACAATCCAGCTACTTAGCTCCATTCAGGTATTTTGCAACTAAAGCTAGATGAGATATACCACCATTGTAGCTAGGAGACACCAATAGTCCTATCCAACATGAATCAGACACAGGGGGAAATATACCCCTGTCCCATAGTCTGCAACTAGAGATGGACAGATCCATCAGTTTCTTTGACATCTGAAATTGGTATAATTCCAAGCTGTTGTTTTTATCCTTGGTTCCTGAATATGAAGAACTTTGAGAATTTTGAAAAATCCTGATCACAACCAAAATGGAAAAATTCTCACCATCTAGACCATCCACATTCCACAGGTGTAGGTATTTCCAACATGGAGAGGACCATGATGAGCAGTGAGTCAGGAAAGGGGTTGGTGTGGCAACCCTAATTTAGCACTAACATGGTTGAATTCAGCAAGTGTCCAAGCTGAGCATTGAAAAGCTAAGCTCTCAAAGCCCTGAGTCTAGATGGATTTCAGTTTCAATTTCTGTCACATCCTTTTTAAACGAAATATTCAAACATGGGGTTATTTTGGTAATTTCTTTTTTAAAAATGAACTGAAATAAAACGTTCAATGCCCCCACCTTCCAGGCATTATCTAAAGGCCATAAGATTGTCCCCATAGAATACTATAGAATGCAAGTAGTATAAGTTCCATATAAATTACTAGGTACTAAGCACTGACATCCTTAAGCCAGCAGGAACATCAGCATAAGATGGGGCAGCAAATTCGAAAATATTGATGTGCTGCTTGAACTGTCCCCTCAGATAAATGAGATGGCTTTCGAAGTACATTTAGCTATTTCCTCTGAAACCTCTGATTTTGCTTCATCTGTTCTGGGGCTAAATGACTGACTTATCTCAGTATATATTGCTGTATAGATTCAAGTATAAGATGAATGTTGAAAGCTAAAATGGGAAAGCAAAATTGGGGATTGTCTTATATGCCCAACATACAACAAACACCAGAAAAATAGCCCAAAATATTGACCTCATCTCACATGTGAGTCTCCTTATACACCGATATGTAAAGTATGTACATATAAACCAACGACAAAAGCAGAGTACTCTTCTATGAGTAGCTGCTTTCGGAAATCTTCGTTTAAGTGTGTGTTGGGAGGAGAGCTACCCACAGAGTCATTTTTTTCCTGAACTAGATAAGAAAATGTTGATGGTGGCAGCAAAGGGATCGTCACTGAAGCAATTCACTTATCAAACTCTGCTGGGTATATAACACATAACCAGATCACATATTTGCAGTGGAGTGAAAGTGGGTAATTTCATTCTCAGCCGCACTGAGAAGAAACAGAAAGCACATCAGGAAATTAGCTGGGTTTTTCTTTAGCATGGGAAACCAAGGGGATTGTACCACTGATCTATTTTGGCTTCCATTTACCTGCCCTGGCTCTCATAATTTAACATCTCCAAGGGCTGTGCTGCATAAAATCATCCATGCTTTCATTTGCAGTCACGTAGCATAAACGAGTTTCTATTTACGCCTCTGAAAGTATTCCAGGGCTGACGGACTAAATAACTCAAGACAATTTGTGCTGTGGGGACATCTTGGGTTCATTCCCAGACTCTTTTTCTAGAACAGTAGATTGAACCACCAGCTTATAGTTCAGGAACAACCCATCATTTTTTTTCCCAGTCGTGGGCAAAGAAGCCAGCTCAGCTTCCTGCATCTTGGCAGGATGTTCTGTCCTCTCCTTCCTCCAGACTCCAGTAGATGTCAGGGAGACTGAAATCATTTTGAAGGTGAGAAGGATGTCGCAAGCAATAAAGCTCTTCAGATGTCACAGGAAGGTTGCAATGCCTGGGCTGCACTAGTTAGGATTGTTCAGGGAATGGAAGTTTCAGGCAAACATCTCAGAATGGGTTTCTAAGGGTGTGCCACTCACCTGAGACATCTGATAGCACATGATGGTGGTGGTGGTGATGTTGCATTTTCCACTACTGGATCTGTTAGAATAGCTGACAGAACATGTGTCTGAAAAACTTGGTTTTGTCAAGACATCGTATTGCATGTGTGATCATGGAAGGGTTATTGGAATTTCACCCTCTGACATGTCATTAATCTTCTGCATTCAACCAAGTTTGCAAACATATCCTACATGCATTTTCAGTGACAAAAAGCTTCCAATTTAAGGCCAGCGTTAAGACGACCTCATGTTGGTATAAGTGCCACAAAACCAGGGAACTGGAGTTAAGGCTGATATCTTACCATGTATCCTCCCCAGCCAGTGATGCGGTATGATGACAGAAATTGGGCTTGCTTGCCATTCCACCATTTTCAGGCCCAAATCTAGGTGGGGAAGATGGAATGCCTGGAACCAGCAAAGATGTCCTGCATTTTCCTGGTGCTGCATTTGAGTGTTTGGCTGAGGAATTTTCCTGCAAATCGACACGTGACTTTTTGCTGCTTACATCAATGACTGGCAGGACGGTTTTAGACAATGAGAGAAGGTCTCTTCCAGATGCTCCATAAGGCAACAAAGGGCCAGAACGAGGTGGAGAATCTCTGCCGACCAGGGAAAAGAGGGAGTGCATGGAAGGTAAGTAGTGAGCTTGCATTTGAACGTTGCATAATATCATCACGGCATGAACCATGTCAGGGAAGCATCAGCCTTCCCATCTTTTTGCAGCTTGAGCAGCCTTAATTCTGGTCTTAAACCAACAAAGAGAGGTAAGTGTAGGGGTGTGTCTGTGTGTCACAGTGAATGTCTCTGGCTTTTGAAAAGGACACTAGCAATTTACCCTCTTCCCAATGCATTTGAATGTACCTTCTGCAAGTTTGCCTGTACTGGAAGAACACACACCAAATAGGCTGTTCTCTGCAAATACCTTCCCTTCACATAAAGAAAGCAGTGAAAACAAGGAGGGAGATATGGAGCTTGCAAGCTTATCTGCATATCACTTGGTTGTGCATAGAATTGTGTACTCGTGCTAGGAATGATTAGGGCTTGGCAAATAGATGGCCTGCCAAACTAGGGTCCCAATCCATGTGAGGACACATTTCATAACTAAAGGAGTAGGTGTGGTGTATAAAAGCCCCTGTGATAGAATCCTTGCAGGGAGGCCTTGAAAAAAGAAACCTGGAGAACTGCCTTTGGAGTGCAATTAAGCACACCCGAGACACATTTGCCAGGAGTTGCTGCCAAAGGCAATTAGAGGGCAGGGATAATATTGAACCACTGATGGTTGTTGCTGTCCTGTGTCATCACACATATGGTGACCCTGTGCACGAAGACTTCCCACAATGACTTGTTATTGACAGCCTCTTGTAAATTCAAGGCTGCGGTTTCAGTTGTGGAGTTAGTCCATCTCACATTTGCTCTTCATCTTCTAGTGTCTCCAACTTTCCTTAGCTTTATTGTCTTCTTCAGTGAGTCTTGCTCTTCTTGAGTGCCTTAAGCTCAACAGTGTGAGTTTCATCATGTTTGCTTCTGGGTTCTGGCTTGATTTATCTTGGATCCACTTGCTCATCTTTCTGTCCACCACTTGTGGAGGAATACGGCAGAAAGGTGAGGCCAGCCTTGTTGTGCTTGTGAATTTCCTGTGGGCAGTTGGTTGGCCACTTTGAGAACAGAAAGTGTTGGCTCTTGGGCAGTATAAAAACATAATAAGCAAGGAAACAGACAGGATACTGGACTAGTTGCATTCTTAGTCTGATCCTGTATAGCTGTTCTTAGGGTCAGTGCAGACATGTGTATAGGATATCAGCCTTAAATGTTAGGAACTTAGGGATGAAATTAGACTATGAAATTCCAATCACCCTTCCCTGAATGATACATTTACTCATTTAAAAGCTTTCTTCCACCTCTGAGGAACTGGAAAATTACTTTCACAGACCTTTTAAAAATGAACACCTGTTTGTACCACAAACCTCCAGCATTATGATTCTTGCAAAGCAGTTAATATTCCATGTAGAGGGGAAGGAAAAGAATATGAGAAACATGAGAAAAAAGTCAAATGCCAACTTAAAATCTCCCACAGTGGAACTCATTCACTTCTGAAATTGGTGTTTTTCCCGACGCTTTCTAAAAGCCATCAGGGTATGCAGCAAGATCTGTTTGCTCAGTTATAGACATGGAAACAAAGCACTTCAGTGCTCCTGCTCCCACATTTAAAAAGCATATTAAATATATGTTGCTTGACAAGAGAGTGTCAGGGAGTGCATATGTAGAATCTATAAATGGTCCTAATTAGGCTTGAGTGAAGACAATTTAAGCTGTCAGTCTGGCAGCCTGCAATATTCCCTTTGCTGTTCCATCTACCTTTTCATTTTTTGTTTGAGTTAGTCGACTTAAATTAGATTCTGAAACAAAATGAAACATTTCCTGGGAGAGACCATAACTCAGGAATGGAGCACACATGGAAGTCCCAAGTTCCATACTCAATGTCTTCATGTAGGGTTGGGGAATAATCATGACCGAAACCCCAGAGGGTACCTGCCAATCAGTGTCATCAGTGCTAGGCCTCACTATATTGTAGCTTCCTATACTCTTGTGTTCCTAACCCCATGGAGGGAGAGCCTTGAAGTTACCCATCAACAGTTAGCTATTGAGCTTGGTCTTGGGTCTCCCCAGTTTTCTGGAAAAAGGCTAGAACAAAATTGAGAAAAGGTGTGCATACAGAAGATGCCAAGTTCAATCCATGGAATTTCCAAGATTATTAGACACCTGGACAGGTTTCATAAATCCCCACTGATCAGGTCAAAATAGTGTTGTGATATCTTGTTGTAGTTAATATTTTAATATCTACATTAATGAAGTAGGACAGGAGAATAGCACAGTGAGTGTGATTCCTGGAAGATATATATATATATCTTATACCAACATGATATATATCAATATATATGATTCTTTCATGTCCTAAACTTTGGCATCAGCAAGAAGAGGTCTTGACCTTCCTCTTTGAGGCAGCCTTTGAGATACATAGACGATGGTAACTTTTTCACAGTGGAAGAGAGAGCCCAATTTATAAAAAATAATGTGATTGTACAAATGGTGTAGATTTGGAATGGGACAGGTAGGGAATGTTTTATACCACTGAATTGGAAACCCATTCAAACTAGATGACTTCCCAGTATACATATTTATAATTGTTTTCATAATTTACTCATGCACCAGGGAGCCAAGAGAAATGGCTGCAGGAAGGTGTCTGCATGGGAGATGTCAGTTTAAGAAAAGGAGTAGCCATGCCTCACTCCATTCTTTCACCACCCGTAGTATACAAACAAGAAATTAAGTTTTAAATTGTAATCTCAGATCTACATACCTGTTCCTTCTGAGTTAGTGCAATCCTATCTAGAGTAGCTGAAGTTCCATCATGTCAAGAATCCATCTCAATCCATTGGCCCTGATCCAACCACCACTGTATCTTGATGCCATTTCAGAAAATGCATGAGCTCTCCTGAATCAGATGTTACAGAGAAATAGAGGTGACTCAGATGTCGCAAAACAATAATGGTGAGTCAGTTGTTGCGGAGAAAAAGAGGTGAGTCAGATGTTACAGAGAAATAATTTTTTTTTGTATGGACCTGCTGTGAGCCGCCCCGAGGCTAGTTGGCAAGGGGCGGCATAGAAATTTGTCTAATAAATAATAAATAAATAATGCATTAGAAGAACAACTCCTAAGGATCACCCCAAGAAGCTTCATATAGTTGTAAAATAGCACGGTGGGGGGGGGGGGGACGGACGGACGGACAAGAAAGTACCCTGAGGCACCTTGCATAAATTCCAGGAAGCCAAAAAACACTTTTTGGTAGCATCTCTGCAATTAGGATAAGAGCCATTGTAGTGCAATGTTTACAATTGCCAATTCATGGAGGTGATCCAGGAAAATGCCATGATATGGTATCAAAAGCCAATGAGAGCTTGATCAGTAGCAGAGGCATTCTCTGACCTGGAAGAGGTCATTCTGTTTTGGAAATAGAGCTTCTGGAAGCCAGTTGTTCTTCCTAACCAGGTCTTTGGAAAACTGACTAGCCTTCTGAATTATATGAAAAGGAGTTGCATTTTGGACCAAGGAATGTTAGCAAGAGTTCATGCTAGGTGGTGTGTACGTGCAGTTGTATATATGTAGCTATTTGCATTAGCCTCTTGCATGGCCCAGGTTAGAATCAGTGCAGCACAGGGCCACAAGGATAGTGGCCAGATTGCAGCGGAACGCATATGAGGCAAAACTGGGAAAACTGGATCTTTTCAGTTTGGCGAAGAGGACACTCAGAGAGGATCTGTTGGTGACATATAGGTACATAAGGGGGTGTCACACAGAGCTGGTTCAAGACCTGTTTTCCCCTGCAAAGGAGGGCAGGATGTGTTCCAGTGGAGCAAAGCTCAGGGATTCATGGTTCAATTTGGATGCCAGGAACTACTTTCTGATGATTACGACCCCTAGGGTATGGAATGGGTTTCCACGGGAGGTGGTTGAAGCCCCATCAGTGAGGGTGTTCAAGGATAGGCTGGGCATGCACATGATAGGTATTTCATGAGCTGAGCCAGTTGGAGCTGGGGATCAGACTAGATGACCCAGGAGACCCCTTCTGACTCACTCTGTGTCTATGTTTCTATGTGAGTTGAGGGTATTTCAAATTTCTGCATACCATACAAAGACTGAATTGAAGGAGGCAAGATATAGGGAGCATGCAGAAAGACACATAAAATTACCCTAATATCAACAAGAAGCGAGAGAATGCTGATCGGTGCTACAATAACACTGTGCAGATTTATGGAACCTAATTGTTTCCCATTCCTTTTATCCAGTGTGTCACAGTTTGGTTGGTACTGGAATTGCCAGGTCTTCTGAGGCAGAGATCTTGAGATTCAGGTTTCATGAGTAATTCATTTCAGTTTACTTTTAACTAGAATTCATTCAGTTTGCACCTCCTGACCCAGACAAAGTCCAGATTGCAATCTGTGGGCAAAACCTATACATTCTGAGGATGCAGTGCTATTCATGCAACAACAAGAAGAATTCAAAAACACATTTGAAACATATGCAAAAAGGGCACACATATGAACAATGTACTCAAACACTTGAGTGAGTGAGAGAAAAGGGGAAGAAATGGGGCACATATTTGGGAGCATGCTCTTAAAATAGTCGTGGTTTTGTGCAAAAAATAAATGCTCAATTTGAGATGGACATGAGTTAGAACAAGCTTCAGGATACAATTTGGACAATCTCAATGAGTTTGAGTGCAGCTAAGGTGAATATCCCTGCCTGAGAATGAGGAATAGCTTGCATCATTATTTTCTTTAGGAAATATTTACCATATGAAAATGGAGAGTAAGAGGAATAGATCTCACTGAGAGATATGTGGGATTAAAGGTAAAGGTAAAGGTTTCCCCTTGACGTTACATCCAGTCATGCCTGACTCTAGGGGGCGGTGCTCATCTCCGTTTCCTGGCCAAGGGAGCCAGTGTTTGTCCGCAGACAGTCTCCGTGGTCATGTGGCCGGCATGACTAAACACCGAAGTGCACGGAACGCTGTTACCTGCCCACCAAAGTGGTACCTTTTCATCTACTCGCGTTTGCATGCTTTTGAACTGCAAGGTTGGCAGGAGGTGGGACGGTACACGGGAGCTCACCCCATGTGCAGATTCGAACCGGCGACCTTTCGATCAACCAGCCCAGCAGCACAGCGGTTTAAACCACTGCGCCACCTGCAGTCCCATGTGGGATTAAAAAAGGGTAATTTGTAGTTCAGCACGCTCAATGTGTTCTATGGAAAATAAAATGTACAACACCCACAAGCCCGCTCAACTAATTAAGAGCTGTAGTCATCATCCTCATAAATTGATTAGATCTGTGTTGATGTTTTAGAGTCTTTTGCCCCACAGACCTCCCCTCACTTACCAAGTGAAACCAAATATTCTCTGTATTAGTCCTCTTCATTTGCACTGTTCCTATGGGATTCTGTTATCTGCAAGAAAGACATAGAAACTGTATGTTTAGCAAAGGAAATCCCTCAAAAGCAGGAACACTTTCTTGACTATTTGCTCCAAGTGAGTAAATGTCCACAGGATAATGTCATTAAGCATTGCTCAGCATGAAATTGAGAGAGAGAAGGGGATGCCTTAATTTGGAATCTCTAGCACTCTCCACATTTTCTTCTTCTGAGACCACCT
Organism: Varanus salvator macromaculatus; assembly: GCA_023646645.1. Taxonomy (NCBI): domain Eukaryota; kingdom Metazoa; phylum Chordata; class Lepidosauria; order Squamata; family Varanidae; genus Varanus; species Varanus salvator. The sequence goes on along the minus strand of JAIXND010000621.1, from coordinate 19,471,803 downwards.
GCTGATATTCTGGAGGTTGAACCATTCAAGCTTTTTATTAGCCATATAGCTTTGTGCTGAGCCTTTTGAATCCAACATTTTTATTTGTTTCAATTATATTACAGTTGCATTTTGATTTTTTTTTTTTTTATTGATGCCTTGTTAAGCTACCTTGAGTCCTGTATTTTTAGCAGAAAGCTGGGACAGAAGTACTTTCTGGACACAGAGATAAGCATTCTTCTATGCTCACTTTTAAAAATGTTGACATTTGAGTCCATGGAACTTCTTACCACAATGCTGAAAGAAGTTTGCAAATAGATCTCAAAGTTAAGGAATGCTGGATCAACAACAGAACCTTCACTGACTCACCTTTCATCTGCTCAGCAACTCACTTCTTATGGGGTAGCTGGTAAAGAGGAGATTATTATAGGAACAAAATTAAGAGGATAGCAGAGCCATTTCCAAAGCTGGGAAGGGTTTCCATCCCTGATGGACGTAACCATGCTAGATCCCCTTCTCTACCTCCCTTCTCAGTTTGAACAGAAGGAAATTACAGTGACTGCTTCTAACCTCAGAGAAAGGAAGGATGGCGAATAGTACTACCAAGGTGCAACCACTCCTGGAAGGGCCTCAGCCAAAGTGCTGGAATCAAATGCCCAGAAATGACCATGAAGCTCCTTTGCAGACTGAAAGGACCATGAACGCGGGCCACCTCTGCTTCTGTATGCTCCCTCATTATTTCCATTGGGTGCCCATAATCAGGAAGAAAAATGCTACTTTTCAATACTGGTTGAGATTGCTTAAATGTACTTAGGTTATTGTTATTACATTACATTTCTGTACCTTCCATACTGAAGCTTTCTGGTGGTTCTCAACATTTAAGTCATCCATCCAAATTTCAGCCAGCACTGACCTTGCTTAGCTTCCAAGATTAGGCAGGCTCATGTGCTCCCAATATGGGAGCTGATGATGCTAGATAACCTTTCCTAATGCACAGGACTTTTGCCCCAACGTACATTACTTTACACTGAGACACATTTACCATTTTGCACATTCTTCCAGTATGAAGAATACCTCACCGTCTGGTTATTTTAACCACCCTATTTAGTGTTATCATCAAACCTGGCTGCTTCACTGCTCACTCCAAATTCCAGATAATTTATCCATAAATTGGAAAGCATTGGTCCCAATGCAGACCTTTATTTAAATCTCTCCATCAGAAGAATTTATCATCTCTTTCAATTCTCTGCGCTTTGTTCTTTTAACAGTTATTGACCCATAGAAGAAGCTCTCTTTTGCATTCCATGGCTCCTAGGTTTGCCCAAATGACTCTGGTGAAGGACTTTGCCAAAAAGCTTTTTTGAATGTCCAAATAAACCATGTTTGCCAGATCACCCTATTCACATGTTTACTGACAGTCACAAAGACCTCTAAAAAGTTACTGAGATAGGACTTACTGTAGCTTTGCAGAAAGCACAGTGTTTGTTTTTCAGCATAGCTGGTTTTCCTAGATGCTTATATCTTCAATAATGATTGCAACCAATTTACTCAGAACAGACATTAAGCTAAACAATTTGTAATTTCTTGAATCTGCTTTGCATCACTTAAAAAAAGAGTACTACATTGACCATTCTGCAGTCCTCTGGCACAGAGGATTATCTTAGGGACACATTTCATATTTTTTGTTAGCAGATCAGCAATTTTCTGCAAGAGTTCCTTAAAAACTCTGGTCTGAATACCATCTGGGCCCAGAGTTTTGTTAACATTCAAGGTATGAATAAGGTTGAGAACTTCATCATAGATCAGCAGCATAGTCGTCTCACTGCTTCTAACCCTCAGCTAATTTACAATCATCACTTGGGAGTCTGCTCTATGCCAGATTGGTGAATATTTATGGTAGGGCTTTCTAGTTAGCAGAACTCTGTCCTCCAAGAGAGATGTAATCAGCTCCTCCTTTAATTGTCTTTAGATGAGCAGGAAATTCTGTCCTGTCCTGTCAGGTTTAATGTTGCGGTTTAATATTCTGTTTCTTTTTAATTTTAATTTCATGTCACATTTAAAATCTTATTGCACATTTTTGTACAACTGTGTTTTTCTTTTTCTCTTCTTTTTGGTTTTCTGTGGAATGTTAAAGTTTCAAAGCATCATGCCTGGGCTCCTCTGTAAGATAAAGCATCAGGAGGAAAAAAACCCACACAAGTTCACAAAAAGATTTTAGTTTGGCTGTAAGTGAAGTATACATACAGAACCTATGATCAGCCAAAGGCAAGTTTTCTAATGTTCTCTGAGACCCATCTTGAAGTTTGACCCACCTTGTTCCTGTTCCCTAACGGCAGCCCTGTTCAAACTGAAATGTGCCTATTTGGGAGTACCTTTTTAAAACCCATACTATCCCATATTGCCTGAAGCATGAAAATGCCTATCATATCTTTCCAAAATGCACATTTCTACTTTCCATGCTTGATTGAAATTGGCAAATGTTGCCAGACAATGTGGTCACTTTGCTTCTGGGAGTGTGAATGTTGCAGATTCTGGTGCTTAATGAACGGAAACAAAAGTCTCATATATCCCAAGCAGAAGCAATCATCCCAAGACACGGACAGTTGCCTGATTTTTCCCTGGATCACATACCATGAAAACTTCAGGAATGGCCTTTGTGGGGTGGGAAACAGCATGTATTGCAGGCTGAAAAAGGGAGAAGCCCTCTTCTGCCAGCAGAACTCAGTTTTGAACTATGCCATAAATTAGAAATAGAGCCGGCGAGATTTTCCCAAAATGACCTGGATAACCTATGCTTCACAATTGATGCATTATGTTTACTATCTGTAAATTGAAATTCATTATGACTGGCAAAAGAGAATAGCAAATTACTTTGTAAATTTAAATCAAGCCAAGGAGAAGATAAAGCTTTCAGAATGCTGGAATACTTAGTAAACAAAAAGGAGGATGGCCCACACACCATGAAGATGAACTACTTGGAATTAAGCTGAAGATGAACTACTTGGAATGACAAGTTGTGATGTGTTCTCAAATAGATGTCTAGGGGGAGAATGGCATTGTCATCACAAGTTGCCGCTTCTGTCCCTGCATTGGTGGTGGCTCTATCCTGATGCCATTGGTCTAGCATGTGGGTGTCATGCATCTCTCAGCCCAAGGGTTGGATTCCATTTTGAGAAAGCTCTCCAGGGGTGTGCTGCATTGATAGCTGTGGCCAAGGGCCAAAGGCAAAAAGCAGCAGGGCAAAATAACAGAACACCCTGTATGGTTTAACTTAAATCTCTTACTTCTAGTAACCATGCCTTAGCCACAAGAGAGGCATTTCAGCTTTTAAGAATGGAACAAACATTGCACAAAATAGGGGAGCACCAAGGATCAGACGAAGGCACATGGGCATATGGGGACTGTGAAGGACCTGACTGCAACCTGAGATGAGCCAAATTTTGTACTGAGGATGCAGTTCAAGATGCACATGCTCTATACTGGCTGGCAACAGCTTCCCAATTTTTCTGTCTACCTGGATATTACAGAGTTCAAACATAAGACTTCTGCCATGCAAATCAAGAGCTTTTCAGTGAGCTGCAACTCTTCCTTTAGAGAGTGTGCCAGTGCTGCTGAATTAACAGTGACCATTATTGTTAGATGCAGGTGGAAGATCTTCAGGTGGACCATGCAGGTAATGCAGGTAGATCATTGAGTTTAGTGAGGGTGGATGTGGCCAGACTGGAAGAATTATGGAAGGATTTATTGACTCACATGTAGAATTTGCTTTGATGTCCAACCACTCCAACGGTTAAATGAGGGTGTGCTTTCCATGTTCTAAGGCAGTACATTTCTGAATATTGTTGGGTACAGACAACCAGGAACAGATGACTACTGATCATGTCCTCTGTATGAGTTCCGCAAGGACACCTGACTCGGCGCTCATGGAGTGAGGGAAAAACTCCACAATGAACATTTCCAATTTGCTTTGCTCCATTACATCAGGGAAAAGAATCTAAGGACGTCATTGGTGGCTGGAATTTCCAGAATCTTCATAACTGTGTGGGAAGTGTCCATTTTAGGATACATCAACAGGGAGGGTTTCTATTTGTGGATCAATTTGTCTGATCTGAATTTTGCAAGTCCAAATGTAGCCCACTGACAAGCCTGTTTTCTAGACCATGAGATGATGCACAGCTTGGAAAAAGAAATACCTTTGAAAAAAGTATGCTTTTCAGAATGCCCTTTTTATTGTTACCGTGCCAGGAAGTTTCACTTATAATCTCTTGTCATCTAAATTGGCCTTGCCATTTAGCAAATCATCTTGGGTTTCATGTAACAGATAAAGGTCTCTGATGTTTTATGTGCCATATGAACAATTATTGGCATTGTTTTCATTAAGGTGGTTGATTGCACTAAGCCCTTGGGAATCCACAAGATGCCTTTGTGATCCATCAAAGGAAATGACTCACTAACTTGGAGGAGGATGTACTGAAAATAGCATCCCATACATTCCCATTCTTCTACATACAGCTTCCTAATATCATCCAGTAATCAGATGTTCATCAGACCAACAACCCCATCCAGGACAGGATCAAACTCACTTACCTGAAAACCTGAACTGCCCACGAACAGGACCTCCATCTTATCTGGATTGAGGCTCAGTTTATTGGCCCTCATCCAGACCATTGCCTCGGACAGCCACTGCCTCACCTGGAGTATATGTAAATGAGAGGTAGAGCTAAGTATCAGTAGCATATCGATGGTTCTGCAGCCCAAACCTCCTGACGACCTCTCCCAGTGGTGTAATGTAGATGTTAAAGAGTGTGGGGGACAAAATAGAGCCCTGCGGAACCCCATGGCAAAGCTGCCATGGCGCAGAGCTATAGTCCCCCAGCACCACCTTCTGGGATCGGCCAGCCAAGTAGGAGTAGAACCACCACCATGCAGGGCCTCCTACTCCTAATCCAGCCAGCCTATCCAGAAGGATACCATGGTTGAGGGTATCTAAAGCTGCTGAGAGATCCAGGAGAACCAACAGGGATGCACTTCCACTGTCCCTCTCCTTGCACATACACATATACACATATCATACAGGGCATCCAAGGCAGATACTGTGCCATAACTGGGTCTGAAGCTGGACTAAAATGGGTCCAGATAATCTGTTTCATCCAAGAGAGCTTTGAATTGTCCTGCCATCACCCGCTCTAACACCTTGCCCAAAAACCACCAGTGTTGGCCACCGGTGTATAATTGGCAGCCACATCTGGGACCATGGATGCCAGTTATAATAATAATAATTAATAATAATAGAATAATAATAATAATAATAATAATAGGATAGAGATTTCTTCATCAGAGGTCTTCACCTGCCTCACATTCAAAAGCAAGGCAGCAAAAAGAAATGATTTTATGGGAAGAACCAGAACTGCTTCACCCTGGGATTTTTCAATGGTTGGGTGAGAACCTGAACATATATAGGCTGTCTTCACATATTTAATATATATAAGTTACCATATAGGTTCTATGCTATGCATTTCATGCTACCTGCAAAGGGTGTTTGCAGGGGATGTGACTGAGGGTACTGGTGTTTTGTGTAGGTATATTAGCAACGGAAAATTGTATCCTGACTCGGGGGGTCATGAGAGAGGTTGGGCAAACTTTCGGCGAGGCTGCGTCTGGGTACTCCTTCCCTTTACACAAACCAAAATAACAATTCTTCAGTGTGGATGATTTATGGCTAATGGAAGCATAGGGCATAAATCATTTTAATAGGATTTTCTATGTGAAATCATACTAGAGCCCTCTAGTGCAACAAAGCCTTCCTTTGGGCTGGTCTGTTGTGGATGGTTCAGGCAAGATATGTTAATCCTTGTAGGGGCAATTATGGGGCATCTCACAGGCTTCTGCTTTCCAGCTTTTGCACAGAGCACTTCGTTACTTACACATAAACACCCGTGTTTGCAACTGTTTATGATTTTTGGACACTCACCAAAGATAATGTGTTTCAGCATTTCTTCTTTTCCATCATTAATTCTTCATCACTTGGACATTTCTGATTCAGGTACGAAGCTAGAATTCCAAGAATTAAAAACTGGAATGTGGTATAATTGATCCTGAGCCAATATCACTTCCGTCTGAATTTAAGCAACCTTTCAAAGTGGTATTTAATTTAATTTAATTTTTGAAAGTGGCTTACATGTTAATCTATAAGTTTGTAAAATAAAATCAACAAGCATAACAACAAAATTGAAACATAAACCATGTAAATGTGATGTAAAAATCAAATAAACAAAAAGCATCCTGTAGCATTTTAAAAAGAAGAACAGCATGAGGAAAACAGAAACAAGCAAGCAAATAAACAATATAAAGAACAAATATGATCCTAAACGATAGCCATTGCAAAATGTGTTCTGGCAGTTTAAAATATTGATCAGGAAGAATTAGTGAACTCATGGGTCAGAACATGTTTACGTTGATCAACCTAAATTAGCAATACAGTCAGGAGGCAGCAGTGATCAGGGAGTTGGGCTAGATAAACTCCACCATGTGCTTCAAATATCCAATGTCATTGTCACTTTCAACATCTTTTTATAACCAATTCAACTGTTTTGCCCTCCGCCCCATCACTCCAGGCCCCAATAGTTATTTTGGCTGTTGATAATCCCCTCTGAGATCTCTGCCTGCAGAGTGAAAATAAGTATTTGCAGGATTCCTTACAATGCCTTTATTCAGAGCAGTCTGCACTTGGAGAAAACTACGTGCACTTTAGGCTGTACATCAGACTTACCCTGCTTTGCTGTGACCTTAGTTTGCAACACTGGTAGTTGCCTGTTATTTCCAGGGTATGGTCAATGAGCTCCCTCTAGTGTAAAACAAAGAGCTCGCATGCAACAATTCTTACACTTTTCTTCCATCCATATTTTCTTTGGTTGTCATTTAGCCTTCTGTGAAAGAGCTGTTTGTAACTTTACCATTGACATTTTCTCACAAGCTTACATCAGCGCACTGCACGATTCCTTCTCAGTCTTCCCTCTACATCTGCTTCCTCTCCATCTGCATGCATTAGGAATTGTAAAGTCATGGTAAAAGTATAGTTCTTCCTATGTACAAATAGGCAAATCTGTGCATTTTGGGCTTGCTCTGCTTCTCATTTTTTCAACTTTTGGCGAACTGGCCAACTGTATATGTTCTGGAATATTTATATCAATTTTTGTACAGAATTTTGTCTAATGTACACACACAAAACCTTTTTGTGTAAGCAGTTCTCCATAGTGGAATGCACTCATGAGTGTTATTGTGACTCATGCATTTTGGATGCACATTTTGACTGAAGAACAGTGCTGAGAAATTTGGTGTATAACCGCTCTTAGGTTCACATAGCAGTTTGGGAAATATGGAAGTTCACATTAAAATGCAAACCGAATGAGTTTTCCCCCATTCTTACCTGTCAGGTGTAGGAACTAAACTACATGGAAAATCAAGTGGAAATTGAGCAGAACCAAGTGGGTGAGCCACACCTAAAAGCCATTTCATCCTATACAAGAATTGACCCCTTCCTATACAAGTACACTTTTGTTTCCTTTTCATTGAAATAGCAATCCATAACAGTTCCATTCTCTTTATGCTTTAACTAATGACAACTTCAAGGCAATTATCTCTGGTGCTCTTCTTAACTAGCTAAAGGCCACGAATCTGGGAAAGTTTATTACACTACTTGCTGAATCTCAGTGACATCCTTGCTGTTCGTCTGGTAGAATCTGAAAAATACAGTTGGCCACTGTGTGAAGAAACTGCTGGACTGAGTGGACCTTCAGTCTGATCCAGCAGATCTTTTCTTATTTTTTTTATCAAAACCAGGAATTATGTTGAAATGATATTAAAAATTAGACATTTGCCAAATGTCTGCCTATGACTGAGAGGCGGTGTGGGATTGTAGTTAAGAGCATGGGACTAGGATCCAGGCAACCTGTGTTCTAGTTCCCAAGCAGCCATGGAACCAATCAGGTGACTTTGGGCCAGTCCCAAGATTCTCAGTCCAACCTACCTCACTGGGTTGTTATGGGGATAAGATGGAAGAGAATGATGTGAGCTGCTTTGCGTTGTTGTTTTTAAAGCAGGGTTTATCTAATAAATACATAATAAATAAATCATAGATTCATACAGTTTGAAGGACCTAGCAGGCTATTGGATCCAACCCTCTGCTCAATGCAATACTTAGGTCTCCCATCCAGATCCAACCAGGCCTGATCCGGCTTAGCTTCCAAGATTAGGTAGGATCAGGCACTTCAGCATATGCTAAATGTAACACCCATCATCTTGAAAAACTGCATGAGTCCCGTAAGAAAGGTCCCCAAGTTCAGGCATTAAGTGGCAAATCTCAGTACAAACCAATCTTCAGAAATTGTCCAATTTTCATCTTTATGTTAATGATGCAGTGACAAGATGGCATTTCTCATGACCTATGTGTGAATGTCAATAACAATGTCATGGCATGATTTTGATAATTGCTGACATTTACTCAGACCTCATGCAGCCATAAAGTCTTCCAAAGTTTGACCCAAATTCACCTGATTTTCCACCATTTGCTCATCAATATCAGTGTACTTGGATCCCAGACTGCCAAATACTCGACTTACAATGAAACTTGATCCAACCATGAGTTGGCCATTACATTGTCCAAATGGACCTGGGCATACCCACCATACTCGCAACTCAGTTTTGCACCCACGTGGAAATAAAAACGTACCATGAAATTATTCCATCCGCTTTTAAAGCCATCCAAATTGTTGGCTATCGCTACATTTTGTGGAAGTGAATTGCGTAGTTTAACTATACTTTGAAGTACTTTATAACCCTGTTTGTTTTTTTCTGCTTTATTTTACTTCCTTCAAACTACAACAAGTGAGAAAATAGGGTTTGCAACAGGGCTTGATGCTATACGGTCCCTTTGTGTTTTAAGCGACAAATCTATCAGTAAGCCCCGTACGTACTGATTTTTTAAAAAAACCCTCTGTTTTGAAAATTGTGCTTTCTCTGTGTGTGAGTGTGTGCATGTGTAATGGGGAAGAAAACTGAAGTGGCATATGTTTTACCATCCTGGGGCTTTATTAATGAACAACATTTCATTATAAGCTAATTGAAACCTCTAGGCGGCTATTATTACTTGGAAATTGAGATGCTAGATAAGAAGACAGCAAGCAGGTGAGCAGAACACATAATAACAGTAATTATTTCATTGGGAAATGGAAAGAAAAGCATGGGGGGGTGGGGAAACCATGTTATGTTAGTTTCAAGGCATGTACATGGGAAGCACTTACGTAACTCAAGAATATTGCTTAATATTTTGAGCAGCCTGGCTTGAGTTGCTGTCTCTTTGCTTGGGGACTGATCATCAGGGAATTCATTGTACAGGAAGGATGAAGCCTGAACTGGCCTTAGACAGTGATTTGGCTGGTCAGCTCATTAAACTTTGTCCCAGTGGCAGGGGCTGCAGCTAAAAGAGAAAGAGATAAAAAAGAGAAAAAAAGAGGGAAGAGCAAATGGGGAGGGGGCACTGATTGATAAAATTATACCAGCTGAAAGTGGAGAGTTTTTATGATTACACTAGTCTACGAATTTTGGGAAATTACCAACCTCCGAGATAAAATGTGCTAATTCTTATATATTTTTATTAGACGAATTAGAACACAGGCTATAAAGGTGCTGGTTGGTTAATGTTTTCAAGATATTTCACAATAAAGATTTATACACAGGTGAGTATATTTGCCTGCAAGGGAGGTAGGTGTCTGATGATCATGATGCCTTGTAACTTCTCAACAAAGTACGGTAGAACAATGAAAATGGTTCCACATGGAAGTGCATACATTTATCTTCACTTTGAGACTAAAGATTATCACCTAACTGCAATTTATTGTTCTTTTATTGCAAGGCACATTTCTCTTGGTCAGATCTACAGATCCTACAGTTACATCTGGGGGCTTGTGAAAGTGTCATTGCCTAACATTTCCAAGGAACAGTTGTGTGATATTTTCCCCCAGAAGCCAAGATGGCTTGAAATTGTGTAAACAACGCACATAACTTCCGCTACATTTGTGGCGAGGTTACATTTGCATCTCAAAAGTGTGGAATGATGGCAGTGGTTAAAAAGGCTTACTATCTATATTTTGGATATGTGGAACACATGGAAAATTTGCTTAGGTCCTATAAACCACTTGGTGCAAACATGTCACTGAAAATTCAGTTCTTACACTTACATTTAGACTATTTCCCTTTGAACTGTGGGGCAGTGAGTGATGAGCATGGGGAGAGATTCCACTAGGATATTGCAGGCATGAAGAAAAGATAGCAAGGATCTATCCATGCTTGCCGATTACTGCTGGAATCTCTCCAGGGATGATCCTACTGCAGTTTGCAAGAGAAGAGTCAAAAAGCGCAGTTGACATACCAAATAAAGATGGAACCTTGTTTAATCTGATGTTAGAGCTTGTCAGTTTTTCATGCAAAAAGCATGAAAAGGTTACATGAAAAGAAATGTTACATGCCTCATTAAAAGAACAAGAAAAGAAAATATAAATTTTCAAATGCTATTTATATATAGCATCTGTTTCAATAATAATTAATTTAAATACAGGGAAGGATTGTGCCCTGATGACTGATAGGTCTGTTTTGTCTAGGTGCTACATGATGTTTAGCAAATTCAGGGCTATGCCTGCACTTCATCTGATTCGTTATTTTCCAACTGGACTTGGATTTGACAACCATTCGAACTGGGGAAGGCTTGAAATAGAGGATTGCCATATATAAAGTATGACACATGGCCACCCTGTTTTCTTTTCTGTATCGGGACCCACTGGTAACCCTTGTGCATGAGCATGTTTCTTTCAATAATTGCATCTCCTCTTTCTCTGTCGGGACTACTGACCCAAAGCACTATCTTTTGGCATTGCAAGATAATGAAGAGCCGATCAACTGCATATTTAACAAAGCATTGGTGGATATAATAGCAGCAACAACAGGGGAAAGTGCCTCCAAAGGAGGTAAGGAGAGTGGCTACCAGCAGGGCCTTTTTGGTTGTGACACCCTGGCTATGGAATGAGCTCCCCAAAGAAGTGTGCCCGGAGCCTGCTCCATATTATTTTCAGCACCACATGAAAACCGTTTTATTTTCCCAGTATTTTAACAGTTAACTGTTTAATTTTATATTGCATTTTATTCTGTACCACTGCCATACCTCTGTGCTGATTAGGTTGTGATTGCTGTGGATTTATTTTATAATACTGTTTTCTATCATGTTTATGTGTTTTTTAACTTTTGTTAATTGCCCAGAAAGCCTTGGCTACTAGGCAGAATTGAAATGAAATGAATGAATGAATGAATGATAAATAAATCCACTGACACAGGAAGTAGCGATGACCACTGATCTAGATGGCTTTCAAAAGGGTTTGGACAGTTCATGGAAGCAGAGGCTGTCCATGGCTACTAGCCTTGCTGGCTGTGCACCTCCTCCTTTCCCAGAGGTGGCCTGTCTGCACACACCAGTTGCTGAGGAGCTTGGGCAGAGGGAGGTCTGGCACCCATCCTGCTGGAGGGATCCCGTGACAGCTGGTTGCCACCATGTGTACGGGGTGCAGAAGTGGATGCACTTGGTCCAGCACAGCTTTTCTTATGCTCTTCTGTTCTGACACAGGGTTAAGGATCCAGGGAAAAGATGCATGTGTGAAAGGTTTTTTGGTTTTTTTTTTTAAGTTTACAAAACTAAGGATGGCATGAAATCTAAATGCCTGAAAAACCAGTTGGGTTAAAAAAAAGTGTTTCTGGCATGTTGATTTCTCCCCCCTTTCATGCATTCTCATACTGAATGAAGATGAAAGCAGTCTTCCTGGCATGGTGCAGGGAAATGAATAGTTTTTTTCTGAAGCCTGAGTAAAGGCTTACCCTGTTCCTCATCATCAACTCACATTAACAGCTGTAATTAGTCAATGCCAGACCATGCAATGTTACTATATTGTCTGTAACTAATTAAGCACACAGATTTCTTGCTTTTGTTTTAAAAAGGGGGGAAATGAGGACAAAAGTGCTAGCACAAAGAATCACACTAATGGCTATTCTGAAATGTCAAAGACAATGCTTAGCCAGAGCCAGTGTGGGGCAGCAGGTTTTAATGCTGGACTGGGATGGAAGAGATGGGTCAGGTTCTGTTCTTGCTTGGTGAGTTTGGGCCAACCGTTGCCTGGCTTACCTCACATAGTTGTTTTTGTGAGGGTCAAAATGAAGAGGAGGACAACTACCCTGGGTTTCTCACAAGAGGAAGAAAGGGGGATATAGAGACATAGAATAGAGCGAGTCAGAAGGGGCCTCCTGGGTGTGACCCTGGCCCAGTCTGGCTCTGCTCATGACATGCCTACCATGTGCATGTCCAAATGCAATGAAGGAGCAAAGAGGTGAGGGGCAAAAGGCATGCTTTACTCCACCAAGGAATATGGGGCACCCCCCAAAACCTTTGGTATCTACTGCTGTCCAAAAACTCACTCTCTCTTTCTCTGTGGGTGTGTGTAAGGTGGTGGGGGGTGTATGGAAAAATACTCCAAAAATTAGGTTTATATTTTTTGCCATATAGATATTATTGCAAGGGCATCCTAAGCAACAGCCTTCTAAGATTCCTGCCACTTCCCAAGACACTTCAAGAACATTGTAGGAACAAGGCTTCTATGGAAAGAACCATACAATCTTTCTTGGAGTATTCTTTTCTTTACTTTTTTGCAGCAGTGGAGGAAAGCAAAGGAGTAAAACTCAGAGAGGGGTGGAAGGGGCATTTCAGGGTGGGGGCAAGGAGAGCAGAACAGCCAGGATAACAACCGCCTCATCCCCTCTGACGCTTCAGGCAGATGAATGAGCAACTTCATCCAACCAGAGTCTGCGACTGAAAGTCCAGTACTCCTCCCGCTCTGTCCAAGTTTGTGGGGTGACAGGACTGTGCTCTTAGGAACCAAGCCTACAGCACTACTGTGGCTCCAAGCATTAAATCTGCCACAACAAGATCTTTGCTGGCCACGCACTCTGAGGGGAAGCCATGGGGTCACCTGACTGCAGTATCCCAGCTTGATCTGCACTGAAAAAGACAAGATCAATTGGGCACAAGGGGCTGATCCCCCACACTTCCTCCTCCAGCCAGTTCACAGTTTTGAGCAGCCTCTTTTCTTACCAGGAGGACACCTCCAAGGCAGCTAATTCAGTGTCCCAATCTTGTGGCCAGTAGATTCAGGCATGAAATAGGAGGGCGTTCCCTCTCCCACCATTGCACAAGCTTCTGCAGAACATCTGAGGACATGTTCTCCATTGACAATGTGAAACTGGCTAGTGTACCCAACCTGGTGGCCTTCAGAGGCATTTGGATTGCGACTCTCGGAATTCCCATCCAGGAGGGCCATGGGCTGGGCATTCTGGGTGTTGCGGTTCCAATGTGTCTGGAAGGCACAAGGTTGGAGAAGGCTGAACCAGGCCATTTAGGCTGTTCATGAGCGAAAACGGCTCATCTTCTGCTGCAGCTCACATGGCCTGTGTGCTACACCAGATGATCGCTGAAGGATAGCTCAACCAGATTTCTCATGCCACCCTGACCTCCCAGTTTGCTGCCCCACTGTCTTGTCAATTGAGTGCATGCATAGAGGATCCAGTGTTGAAGGTTCAAAGGTGACTTTGTGATCTGTATCCATAGGAAAGTGTTGGTTGTAAGATGGTATGGAAATTGGACCTACATAGGACACATGAATTCTCAGGTTCAACCTTTCTTATCTTTAGTATAAGATAAAAGAACAGTGTGGTAAATACTGTACAAGTATCAGATCTTTTTATTATTATTATTTAATAGGACAGCATAGGATTCTTAATGCATTTGCTCCACATCAGAGACAAGGCCAGATACCTTGAAATTGCTACATGTAAGAAAATCCAAGATTTGGGATGCATTCCTAGCACACTCCCATGAACCTCTGGCAAGAAAGCCAACACCTTTCTGCTTCTCAAGATGTATTGTCACATATAACCACAATGAGCCATCATTTTACTTGCTTGGGTGTCATGGTTCCTGGCTCACTCGATTGTAATGAATTGGCAGTCACATTTCTCTTCATTGGGTTCATTTCTTAGAAATTCATCTTTTTAATTTCCTCCATTCTGAAGCACCACTGAGTTATGAAGAGTTTAAGTGTCCATCAATTAATGTCAAAACACAATGAAATAACCACCAAACTACATTTGACATCTACTAGAATACCAAATGAATTTACTAATGGTCTGCCCCTCTACGATGAGAATCCCAGGCATTCATGACGATGGGGACAGAGATTCTTTATGTAAAATATGCATTGGGCATTTATTAAGGTTCTTCAGTTCTTGAAAGGAGGGGGGAGAGAAAGAGAGAGAGAGAGAGAGAGAGAGAGAGAGAGAGAGAGAGAGCGTAATGATTTGTTGGCAGTGAGCAGATACGAAGGGGAAGCTTTGCTGATTTACTAGTGATACGTCTTGGCCATTTATTCATAGCCAAGAAAAAGAGAAAGAGAATGTATCACAATGAAAGATGATGAAAAATTGAATAAAATTTGCATTTGCTAATGTATAAGTATTGATGCAAGGTTAGAAATAATGCTTGCTTAAGTCACATCTCACAATAGTGGAGACTTGCTTCACTATCTGCTACATAGGTTTTAACTGTTGTTGATAGGAAACCACAATGAGGTGGAGGTAGCCTTCCTGGCAGGCTGAATGTATGTGTCATGCAAGCTGCAGCCCCTCTTCATCCACCACCAGAGGAAGAGGATTCAAACTCATATCGCGGGAAGGCAGGCCCTGCAAAAATCCTACCTGCAACTCATTCTCACGTTTATTTTGCAAAACACAAAATCTCACCCCAGGCTCCCCACTTCGTTCTTTGGAGGACTATTGCAGATGTGGTACCTCCTAGATCCCAGCATCCAAGATGTATTCTATTACCTTCAGAAAGCATGCGTGACTTGTGAAAGTGGCAGAAAAGGGTTTTGTCATTTCACCACAACAAAAGTGATTGTGAGAACTCAGAAGATGTCAAAATCATAATATCCTTGACTTGTTCCTTAGTATTTGCCAAGTTTCAAACTTAGTTTAGTGTTCATTTCAAGTGACCAAAGATGCTGTCATATAACTATTAATAGGAAGGGGCAGGGCAGCAAAGACTTGCTCTTTCACATGAAGCAGAGAGAGTAGGACTCCAGCAGCCAGAGGGGGGTTCTAGACCTTAGAAAAACCATATTTTGCCTCACTTTTCAGGATGGTTTAATAAAAATAAAAAATAAAAAGCAATGTGTAAAAGTGTAGGGAAACAAAAATAATAGCCAATGCAGTGATAACATCAAATTGACCTGGGTTCTTCCAAGGAAGCTTTATTAGTCATACCAGGACCAGTGGTGCACCCTTGAGAATGAAGGGCTCTGTGGTAACAGGAGAGATTATTGGATCATCTACCTCAAGATTCAGGGATGGGTGAATGAGCAGTGCCTGAGATCTCCAGGATTCTTTGACCGTAGTGAGACAAAATTTGTACAAGTTTCTTCTGTAAATTAAAGTAGGGCTGATTCGGTCCATGGAAGAAATTGAGCAAATGAGCAAATTTGAAAACAAAACAAAACAAAACTGGGAATGGGAAATGAGATGAAGGCAATAAGGTTCAACCATTTAAGTGCATGTTTGCTGCACATGCATCCCTTCCTTGCATTTGTGCTCAGAACTTCAAACAGGGGATGGGGAATGAGGCGAGACTGAGGGAACTGGGTCTCTTCAGCCCGGAGAAGAGGAGACTCAGAGGGGATATGTTGGTGACATACAGGTATGTGAGGGGGTGTCACATGGAGATGGGGAGAGGCCTGTTCTCCCCTGCAGAGGAAGGCAGGACGCGCTCGAATGGAGCAAAGCTCAGGGAGCCAAGGTTCAATTTGGATGCCAGGAAGCACTTCCTGACAGTCAGGACCCCGAGGGTGTGGAATGGGCTTCCGCGAGAGGTTGTTGAGGCCCCATCAGTGCAGGTGTTGAAGGATAGGCTGGACGTCCACATGGTGGGTGGGCATGTCGTGAGCGGAGCCGGCTGGTGCCGGAGGTCAGACTAGATGGCCCGGGAGGCCCCTTCTGACTCGCTCTGCTTCTATGTTTCGATCTTTTGTAAGTGAAAAATAGGGTTTTCATGCATCCCAATCAGTATGGCCTATTCTGGCCATCAGCAGTCTTTGGGGCTGAGGCTGGGCTCTATCCCATCACCTGCTATCTGAACATTTTAATCCAGGGTGCACAATTTCTTTGGTCCTGGCATCATTACAGAGCCAGGGACCATTCACAAACACAGCCATGTATCTATACTCTTTTCTTCCCACCTCCAGATGTATCTCCTCATCTCTGTCTGCTGTAAGGATTAGAGGTAAAGGCCTCTCTCATTCCTCCAGTGATGACTATTTATAGTGCTGTTTATCAGTTGCTAGGAAAAGTCTCCAAAACCTAAGCCCTGCATTCCCTGACTGGCTGGGCTGCAGTGAAAAGTGGATGGCACCCACCAGCCTTGGCAGCTGCATGGGGTGCCATCAATGGTCACTGGTCATGCTCCTGTTTTTACTGGAAATGCCAAAAATAAAACCTGGACATTCTGCAGGCAATGCATGTGCTCTACATTGGAGCTCAACTGCTGACTTGTGATCCTTTTCGATTGATAATTTTTTGAAGCGCATTCAGCCATAAGGCATCTCAGTTACAAGAAAACTGTTGCTCATGGGTTTTTGTTACGGAGCTGCAGCAGAATAAGAAGACGAAGAGCATTATCATGAATGCTGGATACCAGATGACTGTGAATGCTGACAATCCCAGATGGATTTTGGGCATGTCAAGAAACTGGGGTGTGGGGGAAATCAATGATTGCTGGCAGTCACTTAAAGATTTATTTATAAAAAGCAGTACCTCATAATATCCCCTGAGAAGTAAGATGACTTTTCACCTCATCACCTGTCAGCACACGCATCCCAGGATCTATCACACTTCTGAAATTCCCTGTGAGAAATAAATTCTGTTAGCTGGAGTACTAAACACAAACACCTTAATATTTGTTAGAGCATAAACGTATTTTGGTTTGTTTGATTTTAATGTTCTCTTCTCTCTGGTATCTAAAGATGTAAACTTTTCGTTTCTTTTTTCTTCTCCACTAGGTGGCACCTACATTCCACAACACCAAAAGTGCAGTCGCAAGGGGACAGCAGCAGGATATGAATCTAACCAAAATGATGGAGAAATGTTCTGTCTAATTTTATGAAGGAAGGAGAATGGAAGCTTGCCATTATTACACTGCCTCCGGACCAAGAAGGGAAAAAAAAAGGGGGGGGGATGAAAAGAAAACCCTTCTTACATATGTCTCAAAATGAGTGTTCATCTCCTTGGCTCAAATACTTGTGCTGTAATTTCCCTCAGAACCTGTGCTGGCAGAATGAGGGGCAAATTCAAAATGCAGCAGACCTTGGAATAGTGGTATGTAAAGCTAACTATAACTAAGGACACAAAGCCAATGTTTTATGAGAGTGGTGTGAGTCAAATCTTGGCCTTTGGCAAGACTAGGATTTTGTCAGGGCTCTGCACTTCACAGGGCTTAGTGGAGATAGGTCCAGCTATTCAAAAGACCATACATGTTTTGAAATGTATCAAAGGAAACTGAAATTTAAAAAACAGTAGACAGCCCTGGGTGGGTGGGCAGGCAGCAAGTGAAGTACTTGGCCATTCTGTCTGCTTCTTTTCCACTGCTATATGCAGAGTCCTGGCAAGCAGGGGAGATGCAACCAGAATGCATATTTGCAAAACAATTTACTTATGAGAGAGACAAAGCCAGGAATAAATTAGAGAAAACCTGTCTCTCTCTAACCAACCATAATGTCTTCCCACTTATGAGATTGTTTGACAGAGAGAGCATTACTAATGGAACTACGAAGTGAGGAATAAGAATAGGACTTTTCTTTCTCAGTTGGAAAGAGATGGGGCATGTCTCTTATTCTCCTACTTTTCTGTAGGCCTCCATGTTTCCACCAAACCAAGCAGAACCTCCTCTCTGTGTATGGTGGGCAAGCAACCTTGGGGATCCTGCCATGAAAGCCATACTCTATATGAGTACAGAGGTCCCAAACACTTGGATACTTAGAATTTTGAAACAATGCCATGGGCACTCTCAGAGAAGAGCTGCTCTGGCACATTTCCATTTACAAAATGGCGGCCATGGTAAGTGTCGTCATTCATTTCCCATAAGCCAAGCAGGTGAGACTAAGAGTAACTTTCCTAAGAACTGAGCCACAAGGTGGAGATGCCTGAACTCAAAGCACATGGTCAACATGTTGAAACTCTATTTTTTGCACCAGCATCCATTTTTCAATAGGCAAACTGATGAGTGTTCCCAGTCACCCCATTTTGTTTTTTGTAAGAAAGTCTCTTAAGTCTGGGATGCGGTGGCACAGTGGGTTAAACCACTGAGCCACTGGGCTGGTTGATTGAAAGGTTGACAGTTCGAATCCACACACGGGATGAACTCCCATGCTTTGTCCCAGCTCCTGCCAACCTTGCAGTTCAAAAGCATACAAATGCAAGTAGATAAAAAGGTACCACTTTAGTGGGAAGGTAACAGCGTTCCGGGCACTTCGGTGTTTAGTCATGCCGGCCACATGACCATGGAGACTGTCTGCAGACAAACGCTGGCTCCCTTGGCTAGGAAACGGAGATGAGCACCGCCCCCTAGAGTCAGGCATGACTGGACTTCAATGTCATGGGGAAACCTTTACCTTTACCCTTGGGTCCACATCCTGAAAAGATTGTGTCAGAGCCTGACACACCACATTGCTGCATGCCAGTATTCCAGTTAAAAATAGGGATGCTTTAAAAACATATAAAATAAATTTAGGAGGGTCAGGAGTCCTGATAAGTATCAGGAAAAGGAACATTGGTCCCAAAGAGGTACCACACTGGAGAGCATAAACATAGTAAGTCACAAGTTGTGCAGGTTCGTTGGAGTTATTTGACCCTGCTTTCATATTTATCAAGGTAAAGTTGAATTCTTGGTTATCCCTGACTGCTGGTGTGAACATATGATTTCACACTAAGTCCAGGAATAGTAATGTATTTTTCAGCGGCTGTCAACACAGATGCAAGTGGCCGAGGAAATGGTGCCTGAAGGTAATAGTTATGCTTAACTTGTCTGGCTTGCTTGTATTTAAAATGTGAAGGTTTAGAATGCTAAACCAGAAGAGGACCCAGAAAGGAGAGAGAATCCTGCAAAATTGGGCGTGCAGTTTGCATTCTGCTCTGCATTTTATTTCGGGGATGCTTGAGGAATTTAATCTTTGTAAATCCCCATACAAAATGACCTAACCTGAACCTCTCGGATGAATGTACGGCTCTGAATTTCAGCTATCCATGGATTTGTGTTTTCCAAACGTTAAGAAACACTTCGCAGCAGTTGAAGTGTTACCACAATATGTGTTTGGTGAAGAAATACCTACATGCATACTTATTTAAGTTCTTTTTATCCCAGCCCTCAGCCAAAGAGTCTCCTGGACAGGTTTACATTCAATCAGTAAAACAAGACAGTCCCTGCCAGCAGGCATGCAATCTAAAGAGACATGGCAAATGCAGGAAAGAAGAGAGAAAGGGAACAAGTTAAGTATTCTGTCAACTATGTTCCTACATCTTCTATCTTCTCTATTGTGCAGCCTGCCAAAATGGCTGCTGGGAGCATCGTCAATGGAGATGAAACATGAATACACGTTTTGGAATATGCTCTTCATCGTAAGGAGTTGAAATTTACTGGTGATTTTCCATTAAACCAGGTGTTTAAAATCATGACAGTTTCCCAATATCTTGTCTTCTAAAATTTGGCAAAGGCTAGGATAAGTGCTTAGCTTGAGGCTGTGAGACTTTCCATGCAGACACTATGGTTTAAAATCAAATAGAGTATCTATTTTTTTTAAAGGAAATAAAAAAGTAACCTGCACACACACACACAATGCAGAAACAGAAAAAGAAGACAATGAGCTTATTCTGTTCACTGGCGAAGGATCTGTCTTACTTCAAATACCCTTTGAATGGAGTTGGGGAAAACCCCATAAATCTTGAATAAAGGCATAACAAATCATCTGGCAGGAGAGGCTTCACTTTATACCTTTGCTTTATGCCAGCCTATTTTCATAAATAGAAAATATCATATTCGAATCTAATCTCACTGACTGGTTATCATAATGTGGTCTAAATCTAAATGCGTCACATTGGCACTAATTTCACCGATCCTCCCAGATTTCTTGGTGGTACTTGTCAAGTAATACTGTTGCCAAATATTCTGCAGCTGGCAGACTGGAATTCTTCAACAATGCAGGAGGAACTCAAAGAGAGAGAGAGAGGGAGGGAGGGAGGGAGGGAGGGAGGGAGGAAGGAAGGAAGGAAGGAAGGAAGGAAGGAAGGAAGGAAGGAAGGAAGAAAGAAAGAAAGAAAGAAAGAAAGAAAGAAAGAAAGAAAGAAAGAAAGAAAGAAA
>JAIXND010000621.1:19322893-19451269 GCA_023646645.1 Varanus salvator macromaculatus | reverse complement strand
AAAGAAAGAAAGAAAGAAAGAAAGAAAGAAAGAAAGAAAGAAAGAAACCAACCCTATAAGGCACCTTCCTATATAATGGGCACTATCTGTATACTTTACATCTGTCTCTGGATATATGCACTATCACTGGAATGAAAAATAGATAACCGAATAGAAATTAGCCCTACCAGAGAACTTTGAAATGGAGAAAATCAAAGATAATAACAACAGTGAGAAGGGCCTCTTTTTAAAAGTGTTCAGGAAATCCTTTGAAACCTGGCAAAATTTTGAACTGCAGGAGGGGTCCCAGACCCCTTTATTCTACAGTCTATAAAAGTTCATTTTAAATACTTTGATCCAAGCAGTCAATTAAAGAAAGGAAGAGAGGGAGAGAACACCAGGGGATCCCTTTATAATGCCGAATTCCTGGAGATAATAAAAATAGAAGAGCATTGCACATCAGTTTTAAATAGGCAATGCAATATCAGAATATGTTATAATAAAATCATTAATGATTCTATTATAACAGTTGTGGGAGAAAGGTAGCATATAAATGTTTCACTCAGCCATTCAATTAACATTGTCCAATGAACTCACCTGGCTTGCACATACAACCATTGTAAGGTTGGCCTGCTGCTATGGCTGGGTTCCCAGTTGTCATATTACCGAAGACCCATCGAAACAGGTGTCACTTAAGTTACCCAAGTGAGTCCCATGCATTCAAATGAGTCTGCTTAAACACGAGAGATGGTGCAATCCTGTGCACGTTTGGACAGGAAAAAACAACAGACAACTCTCTGCACTTCCCAGGCAGCTTCTGCTTGTAGGACGTTCTGCTGTCTAAGCATTCCTGGGTCTCCACCTTCAGTGTGGAACCAGTCCTATGTCTTTCACAGTACTCTGTCACGTGGGGTCTCAGAACTGAAGGTCTGCGCTGAACAGAAGCACATGCTGCCTAGGGGGAAATAGAGCAAATGAAAATTTCCTGGCAAGAAAGTGAGATGGGGGAGTGGGGGGGGAAGGGAGGTTGATGATTGTGATTCCCCCATCCCATTGCAGCTTATGATTAAAAGTATCAGGACCAGTATAAAGAGGATCAGGACCAGTGCAAAGAGCCAACAAGATAGGCTTAAATTAGGGGTAGGCAAGTGCTCCAGATATTTTTGGACTGCAACCCACAGAATTCTGATAATTCACCATGGTCCATGGGGCTTGTGGAGGTTGTAGTTCATAACATCTGAAGGACACCAGGTTGCCAACCCTTTGCAAAAAGGTTTCTAATCTCATTCATTCTATAGAACTCTATAGATCATCAGCATCAGCATCCCCTCATTTCTAAACCATCCTCATTTCTGAACATTTAGTCCTTTCATCCCACACAGTTTTCCCACATTTAAAAAAAATCCTTTCTCTAAGTTGCTATTTGCTCCATTTGAGAAAGTATGAAACATATCCAAGGATGTCTCTACTGGGGCCTCATTTTACGTGCCCAAATCAAATTGGAACCATGATTATGTTTAACAATGACTTAAGATAGGGATGGTGGACATGGAGTTATTCAGACATTATTGGACCATAACTTCCACTGTGCCACACCATGGGCTTTGCTGGTTAGGGCTGATCGTCAGAACCTGTGTCAGCATATTGTGCATTGCTGCTAGCCAGGCTAAACTCCTCCTTATGTACAGGAAGGTTGGTGGAATTCTCCATCCATTGCAGTGTTAAGCTTCATAGGAATTGTCCATGGTGCTGAACTCCATTTCCAGAATAGGTTCGCCATGGACGGCACTTATGAAGCTGAAAAGGAAAGTAGGAACGTTTTAATGGATGAGCAGCCCACTGATCCAGCAGTCAGTGCTCCCTTCCCACTTAGTACCAGTTCCTTGGTTTCATATATTAAGTTCCCAACATCCCCCATTTGTTTTGTATGACAGCCATCCTAGATGGGTCTGTACCAAACTACAGAGAGGCAAGAGAGCTTTCCTTGTTTGGTGTCAGGATTAACCTTCCTTTTATCACAAGGCATCATATCCTCTTTATTAGCAATGAGACTTTTTATGCTCATAGGCTAGTCAGGTCATAATGCGTTATAAATTGTTGGCAAATCAAGCGCTCTTTCTTCAATCTTGGTATATGCTCAAATTCAGAATAATGGTGCAAGTAATCATAAGTTATTAATTTTGACAATCTTTCACATTTTCTCTTCACATGCATGCACACATATGCAGATATATGAGCATACCCCTTTAAGAATAATATATGCAAGAACCATGTTAGACACATTACAACATGCACCCAGTCATGCATTTCTGTGTGTGGTTTTGGTATGGCCTCAAACCTGATCCCCAAGTAAAACTCATTTTATCCATTCATGTTAGGGTGAGGAAGCCTGCAATTGGTCATGTAGGTTAAGGTTGATGGGATGTCAAATTCTTTACTATCTGGAGAATCACAGTTTCCCCACCAGTGCTGTAATGGAATGATCATATACTCCCTTGAAATGATCTGAGGGGCCAAATGGTAACTCAGATTCTAAGTTTCAAATTCAAAGTCAGTTCTCTAACCTCAGAGCAAGGAATCCAAACAGCAAACCCTCTCACTCACCCCTTGCAGCTGGCATGGAAAATGACCACAGAAAGCGGTTACTGGGAGGGCTTTTAGGGACTCCAGTAACCTTGCCTCCCTTTCCAAAATATCCCAGGTACAAAGGCAAAAGAGCCCAAATTGCACGGCATGGGGAAGGAAGGCAGAGACTGGATCCATTGCGCCTTCAAATCTGCATAGGATGTATTTACGCTTCTAAGTCTGGGAGCTTAGGGGAATCCAATAAGATTGCATCTTAAGACATTCAACTTTTTAATTTTGGTGGTATTCAGTCTTAATTTTTTCTTCCCAAACTATAACATAAACATTACCCAGAAACATAAACAAAGACATTTACAAGCCCAAGTCTGAGTCTTCAAACAAATCTTTATTTGTTCTATTAGACCATCGTTACTTCCATGTTTCTTTGTTGGGCTGGTGGATACTGGGCATTATATTTTATATTTTCTACTTAAGAATGGCCCCAAGATTTATCTATAACTGGGCCTTTATAAGGATTGACAAGATTATACAATATTTTGAGCCCTGTTTTAAGAGCATGAACAACATTGTTTTCATAGCTTCCAAAAAGATTTTCAGGAAATCTCTTCAGGCTATAGCTAGAAATTGTAAATGTTATTAATCTAATTCCATATTTATTTAGAATAATTTTATGCTGCTCCTCAGCCAGAAATAAAGGGCCATTGGACCAGTTTACAATTACACAGTATAATGAGATAAAAATGCAACTCCCTCCCTCCAAGGGAACATTTATTCTGGATCTTTGATTTGGGTGGGGGGGGGTGCTTATTTGCGTGCATACATAAGCATCACACTCTTTCACTCCCTAATATTTTATATTATATATTTTCATATATGCACACACTTAAAACCCCCCCAAAGCTATTGGCAAACAGGGATACCTTTAAATTCTTAAATCACTCTCTGATGTTTCAAGTTCTGCATTTGTCAGTTACAGTTAAGGTTGTCTGGAACCTGCTTACAGGGTTTACTTCACATTTAGCAGTCTAGAAATAGTAGAAGAAAGCATAAATACAAGGGTAAAATCTGATGGGGATACTGGTAGATCCCTAGTTTATCCATGACACTACCTAGGAATGACTCTATTTGGTCCCCCACTAATACAAGAGGAGGATGGGCCACCCCACCACTGGAGAACTCTTTGCAGTAGAGCTACCATAGCCCATCCTAAAACCTCTCAGCTGACCTCTGATATATGCTTTATTGTGTTTTATGTAATTATGTGAAGGTAGAAGATATTATCCATCGCACTGCATCGTCTCTCTCTTTAGCAAATGGAGCAATCATATCTACTCATTCTTGGTCTTGTACAGATATTTAGAATGGCTTCTCACATAACAGTTTTAGTACAGAGTAGGAGGAAGCCCTCCTGCGACACTCCAGTATCTAAAAACATCACATGGGAATGATTAATACACAAAAAAATTGCTGAGAGAAAGAAGCTTAGAGAATTGGGAAGAAGCTTTGTGGCTCATGGGGGTAGGGGAGTATTTGAGCTTGTTATGTGTATTAATAATCCCCCCCTGAACAACTGGCATGCCACTAGTTGCAATTAGGGCTGTGCATAAATGGTCTGCAAATTAGGGCTGTGCATAAATGGTACCTCATTTTGGGCCAGAGAAGTGGGGCTATTTTCCTATTTTGTGGCAGTTCAGTGAATACTTTTCTGCATGTACACCACATTTCTAGGGAGTACTCTGCCATGCCTCTGTTTACTGTGGAATGTGAATACATACACATTTATGTACACATGTGAAGGGAACAGGAAGTACCACCTTGGACTGATGACACTGCCCAGGTCTGGGGCTGCTGCTGCCCCCTGATTTAGGTCCCCTTTTAACTGGAGCTCTCATCCAGTGAGTATCAGAGGCAAATTGCGATAAATTCAAATGATGACTGAAGTAGGGAATTATTGCCTGCCATCTATCCTCTACCCTGGTTTCAGGGAGGCAGGATCTTGCCTAATTTCTCACAGAAACCCAAAGTCCTGCTCAAAAGCTTCTCCTTAAAACCTAATGCCCTGCCAACCTTCATGCTGTCATGACAAGAGGAAACAGAATTACCAAAACATCAATAGTAAATTTATCTTAGAGACACATCTCACAGCCTGAATTTTGTTGTCATCCTTTCTTTAGTATTCTCATAAAGTTTTCACTTCCTAGAGCTGTGCATAACATATCCTTTTATCTGATTTTCAGCTGAAGGAGCTCTGTGTGTGTGTTTGTGTAAGAGAGGGAGGGATGGGGAAGGAGGAAGAAGAGGGACTGTGATGCTATCACACTCACCAGGAAATGAGACTTTCTTTCCATATTGCTAAAGGAAAAAGCTACCATCATTGTATTGCTTTCTGAACTAATAATGCAGTTTAAGCAAAGAAAAATACAATCATCATACAGAATCATATACGAAAGCCATCTTTCGCATAAGGCTTATTTGTTGTTTTCACTCCCACCATGGCGGTTTTATGCCTTTTTGATTTGTCCAACCTGGCCCAGCCTATGAAAGCAAGGCAACCTATATTCCTTGAATCAGCATGCATATTGGTTGCATTGGAAGGAACGTTAATGCTAGCCTCATCATCAGAATGAGAGGGTGAGATAAGTTATATTTGACCTTATTACACCCTCTCATTTCCCAACACATCCAGAAATGGGCTAGTGCTAGCCCTTTTTGTAGCCCACTTTCAAAGGTGTTCACAGTGCCAAGAACACCATTTTCATTAATTGCACTGGTTAATTTCACTTACTATTCTAAACAGCTTTCCTTTGGCAATTGGAACCATCCCAACTTTGAGGACCCCTCAAAAACTGGGTGAGAGGTCCCAGGGGCTTGGACAGAAAATCAAGGGGGTTACAACTGTCACTGCTCTTCATGTCATCTGCGTCTGGATTCCAAATGTCTCTATTTAGGCCCTGTCCAACTGGAAGACCAATACTTCGATAGGTATAGGCTCAAGTAACTTTGCTCATTTTCTGTTGAAGTATTTCGAAAGTTTCTGATTTTCATGTGCCGTTTATTCCCCTGTCCCAATAATCCTATTATCTCTTACAACTGGTTGTCTTTGTGCTTCATTCTAAATTGCTTCAGTACTAAATTTAGAGGCTACTATTTAAATGCTTATGTTTCTAAGTTTCTATGCTGTAGCAGTGTCCTAAGCCTTCGGGGTGTCTGGTAAAGTCTCAGAATTCCCTGCAGCAGGCTGAACTGAACATATGTGGTGTTGGCAGCTTATTTCTGAATCAGGGCTCACTTTGAGCGACCATTTCCCCCACTTGCTTACACTACTAGGTGCTTATCCCTGACTGCTCAACAGGGTTATGCCTTCTTTATCCTTGCTCTATTTCATTGATATACAGCACTGAATCTGTTGCCTGTGGTTTAGATTATTTTTCTGACATAAGTGTTGGCTGTTGTCTTTGTTTATAAACCAAGTTTATGCTATGCTGCAATTGTGTGTTTTTTCGGGGGAGGACTTCAGGGGGAATTCTATTTGCATGTGCGCATGCACACACACACACACACACACACACAACTAAAAAAAGTATAGCACAGATTGGAAATGGAAAATTAGACCAACCTATTTTGTTGTTGTTGTTTTCGGCCACCTTGAGCTTTTCAGTTGGAACAGAAATGTAAACATGAACGACCCAAACCAAATTAGAGTTTTGAAAAACAAATAATAGTCTGCTTTAACAAAAAGCTTAGGTGATTAAATATTCTGATAATGACTCTGTAAGCAATTGGCTGTAGAGAAGAGCTGAATGTAAAGTATTGACTTTCCCTTTAAAAATAATCAGTATTTTAACTAAATGTGCCGATTAAGAAAGGTACAACCCAATGGAAGTTTAGACTGAAAAAGGGCCTTCTTTTGTCCAGACATCCACAGGATTGAAGCATTATAATGCAGGGGAGTTCAATTCTGGTATGAAAACTTACATTACCACTCAAAGAAAAATTCAACTCTGTGTTTCTCTGCAGGGTGTGGGGTTGGAATTCATATGTAGAATGTAAGGTGTTAATTGGTTTGACTTGGCTTTTTTAGTGAGGTTTTTTTTTAATCACTCCATATGCTAATTAAAAGCATGTCTTTGCCTATAAGTCCCTGGGGAAGTCATTTGTTTTACTTTGCTTTTCCCCTTTCTTTTTCCAGTAGAAAGAAAAGCTTTTCAAAAGCATAAAATAGTTGCAAATCCAAAGGAAATCTCCTAGGAGATATTTTTCCTCCCTCACAAATCAGAAAGAAAAGCAGTGATTTGTCGCTGCTGTTTTTACATAAATGAATTAATTATTATTTGTAAAAAAAAATAGCAACACATAATTGTGCTAATTTATCTAGGTTAGTAAACTGAGCTTCGTAAAAGCATTTGTTGAAAAAGTGAGGGATTCTTTAGATAAGGAGGTAGTTCTAAGAAGAAGGAGCAGAAATAGTTTTTCCTCAAAGATGTGGCATTGTAAATAATGAGACAATTCTAATTGCAATTAGACTTTTACTACATTGGTAGAAAATAGGGTGGGCACAGCAAAAGAGAGATCACAAGGTTACCAGCCCTTGGGATGGATAAGAATTTTGCTCCATTAAAATATGTACAAGTCTTCATATTTGGTACCACCTGATTTTAAAAAAATGTAAGTGGAAGAAATCAAAACTGAAGATCTGTCAATCCGTGCTTTGAACACTTTGCTCTTCAAACTCTTGGCTCGGATCCCATCCATTCCACTGTGTTAGCACCAAACTAGGTTTGCTATTCTCTTTTTCCTGATTGCCTCTTCATCTTTAACAGCTAGATGGCTGGCAGGTATTTCACAATTCTACCCCTGCAGGGAATAGTGACCCCCTTCGATTCTGGCTGGTGCAGATGGGTCACAAATTCCTTTCGGTTATTTATTTATTTTTATCTGCAATCCTCACAGCAGCCTGGGTGGGAAATGAATTTTCCCAACAATGTCATATTGTTCCTTTTAATAATGTATCAATTTTGGAATAGCTTCGTCTTTAATGGGTGACTGAAACCCGTTCACTTTATGCAAGACCTGTATCTTGTTAAGAAAGAAGCTTCTAGAACTGGTTTGTTGACACAGTCCAATGCAGCGGCTTGTATTTGTGGGCTGTCCTTATGGGGCTGGTTATGGGGAGTGCCTGATCTGTGTGCACATCAACAGTTGCCACCCTATACTGGTTCTGAGTCTAAATTTAACCTCTATTGCTCTGTATAACACCATTGAGAAATGGGCACCCCATGGAGTATATTCCACAGGGGATTCTGGAGAAACAAACATGACCCACAGATCTTCCCCTGCTAACTTTCCCTACCCCTCTTCTAGTCTTCCACCTAATTGTAAAACCTTGGAGTCTGAGGCTGCAGTGAATTGTCTTTTCTAGTTATGGAACTTCACTGAAAACTATGTATATTGATGGCCTTATATAAATCAATATGGTGTAGTCATTAAGGGCATGGGATTGGGACTTGGGAAATCCGGGTTCTAGTCTCTGTTCAGCCATGGAATCACTGAATGATTTTGGGCCAGTCACAGACTCTCAGCTCAACCTACCTTGGAGGATCATTGTTGAGAGCAGGAGGGGAATTATGTAAATTAACTTCCCAGAGTGCTTCAGCTGTGAGGAGGTATTGAAATGCATTTTAATGAATGCATTTAATAAATACAAATATACATAAATGAGCAACTTCAAATGAGCAACTTCAGCATTTGCCTTCATATTAAAAACTGTATGAATAAGTCTTGGTATTGCAACGGAAATAAAGTAAACAGGTTTGAACGTTTGAAAGGAGGCATTTGAAAGATAACACAGCAATTTAGTCCCTCATGCCCTAATTGTTTCAGTGCTGCACTGCCAAATGTGCAGAATTCAAGTACAGGCCATCCCAGCAAAATGCCTTGGAGCTCAGCCTGGAAAGGAATATCCGAACTACGTCCTAGCTAAACAGTTCTGCCTTTGCCCATGGTGACATTCTCTCTCAATCTCTTTCAGTGGAAGAATACCAGCCAGTCTGAATAAACACTAGATTACAAGCAAAATCAAGACCCCTGTGGCTATTTTGCTGGAGATGTCCAGTCGGACTTGTCAGTTCTGATTACACTGGAAGGGTCTTGACTCAGAATCATCACATGAAGGCCATCTAACTTTCACAGAAACAGACAGAGTGTGTTTTGATTAGACTGCCCATATGTTCAGTTGGATCACTAAATGGCACACTAACATATTTGGCTGCTGGTGGCAATGATGGTGTGCTGGACCAGAAGGGCTTGTGTTACAGTTTCATTAGTTGCTGCCCCTTCCCTAAGGATGGAGACAGATGCTCCTTTCTTGGTCATCTTTCCTGTGACACGGATGATAACCCAAAAAGACGTGACCTGTGGTGAATCAGCATCCACCTGTGCTCCTTCTCTTTAGTAAACAAGGCCATTTGCACTGGGGGTGGGGTGGCGAATGATGCCAGGCAACATCTTGTATCTGCAGAAGCTAACTCTTCACAGGGGACAATAAACAAAACTGTGGCCAAGATATCAAATTGGACACATGCACAGGCTTGTATTATAAATATGCTAAAATAATAATTATAAACCCCCCTGAAGCGATGAATTCTTTTTTGCTTTCCTTTGCTTTAATGTAGCCAGTGATATGAGGGCATTTCAGAATATAAAGGGGACTGTTGACATACTGCACAGGCAGCCTCTTAGCATTTAGAAAGTACAGTTTCACACTTGTTTGAATTTGCCAAAATAAGACGGTTGGGGAAGCCAAATTAAGAACTTTAATATATACTTACATATATATATTGCTCAGTACTTTTTGCATTTCAGTTCCTGTTGACTTCATTATTCATATTATCACCTCCAACCCATGCGCAAAAGCATCTGCGTATAAATCACAACCTGAGGTTAACATTTCGGGCATCTTAGGAAGCAACTAGTGTCCACTAAAGAAGGGATGGGCGCATGAAAAATACTAAGATCACCTGGACTATTTGAACGCCTCATTGCTCATCTCATGAAACTTACATTGCTTAATCATGAAATTGTAATACATCCCTATAGAAAAGAGTAGTCTTAATTTAAGATGCCACTAGGCTGTTGTGTTTGGTCTATAGACAGTTATGGGTTCAGTGATGAGACAGATATGCTTCTTACACATGTATGATGATGGAACACGAGGAAGAGCTGGAAGAGCTGGATTCGTGTTAATTACCAGATGGACTGAACTTTGGTTTATGTGCTGTTAGAGATGTCTCAAAGTTTTGTCAGGTTCTGCTGTTGCCAGTCCTCTCCCCTCCCCAGCCTCAAATCCCCACTTCATTGCCTCTATGAGATCAGAGAGGCAGCCAGAAAATTCTTTCTCTGCAGTTATGAGAGGGAGATCAAAACATGGTTCCCCAGTTCAGTCTTTGCCTTCAGATCTCAGAATGCAAATTATCCTCTGCCCCCAGATGCTGCCTAGGACCACACAGATGCTCTTAAAAGCCATAATTGTCCATCTGCCCTCTTTGCCATTGGAATGAAAGCAACTTTTACAAAAACCTCTTCTCGTTTCTGTGAAGACTTCACAGAGCACCACCAGTGGACTATCTTCCTTGTCATCCCATTTGCTTCACTGTACTAACTTTACCAGGTATCAAGTAGCCCATGTGCCAAGGCTGGGGTGCAGAACATTGTTAGCGTGAGGCTGAATTCCATTTCATACAGGGTTTTAGGGGACCACGTGCCAGTGGTGGGGGACTGAAGGAAAAAAGGACAGGGCCCCAAATACCAAAACCAACACACTTGAGCTTTAATCTCTTTCTGCCAACAACAGAGACTTAAGAGAGGGAATTCAATATTCCAGATTGGGAAAAGTCACACATAAGCCAGGAAACCATCAAAATTTGTTGACGGCGTTTAGGGGGTAGGGTTATGCCCAGGGTATGGCCTGCTGGGACCCCTCCAGAGGTCCTGTTTGTGGCTTACAAGATTGGTACTCCAGGTCTGAGGCACTCTGTTCACTTGATAAGGACAGAATGAAAATAGGACCCTTGCAATAGTGTTGTTCTCAGTGCATCCACTGTGAAGAGGACGACTGCTTCAGGTGTGTTTTGTTGATGGTTGTGACCTCACTCTGAATATAAAGCATGCAATAAAACAGTTCTTGAGTGTCTCTGAAGGTCTATTGGATTGCAATCAAAGTTCCTCCAACTGTCCCACAAACTCATCTCATTCTTCAGATCAAAGTAGATCAAGGTGCAAATGTTGTCTCTGTTCTTCTTTCCCTACCCTCTTTTGATTTATAGCTTAAGAATAAAGTGCTCCATTCATACTTATAAAACCTAAAAG
This sequence comes from Varanus salvator macromaculatus, assembly GCA_023646645.1. Lineage (NCBI taxonomy): Eukaryota > Metazoa > Chordata > Lepidosauria > Squamata > Varanidae > Varanus > Varanus salvator. The sequence goes on along the minus strand of JAIXND010000621.1, from coordinate 19,440,340 downwards.
TAAAGTATCAGTCTCACCGTTCACATTTTCTACCAGTAACAACTTCTCCTTGCCAGATATATCAAAGGAGTGGATGATAATGAAAAAGAGCAGAGAGAAACATGGAAATGTTCCCAGAGTTAGTTCCAGCTTTGAGAAGAGTGATTTAATTAATCTCTCCTCATCACCAATAAAATAGTACAGGTCTAATTGGAAACTCAGAAACTTTAGTTGTCCAAGTGAGAAGGCTGTCTTTAGATGTAAAAAGAAGAAAAACATGAGGTTGAAGTTTTGGTTTAGTAAGAGTGTTGCCTTATTGTATTTCTGTTTGAAGTGCTATGAATACATAACATAAAATGAAACTTCATAACAACATTGTTAAAATTACATATTAAGGTCTGTGTTATGCACACACACATTGATGGAGAAGTAGGGGAAACAAAAGCACAGACATGAGCTCTCTCTCCCCCTCCCTCCTCTCTATCACACCTCCTCCTCCATAGCACAACGCATACACACCAATTTGGGCTGAAAAAAGTTCCTAGTTCTTAGGAATATAGGAAACTGCTTATTCCGAGTTGGACCCTTAGCCTATATTCCTATTGCATCTATCTCTAGAATCAGTCTGGTCTTTCTAGAATCTATTATTGCCGACACTTTAGGTTTAATAGTCTTATTCTTGGCTATCTTAGAATTTTAGGCAGGATTCTTTCCCAGCCCTACATGGAGATGCTGGGATTGAACCAGAAACATTCTGTATGAAAAACAAGTGCTATTCTGATGAGCTACAGGCCATCCTCTTTAACCCTTGGGCTCTCCAAGTTCTGCTCCTGCCTCTGCACCTGCTACCTCTAGGTGGACAAGCAAAGAAGTCTGCAGTGAGAAGGGCTAGGGGAAACATCTGTAGGCCTTGCACTTCTTGTCTTCCACCTCTAGGAGAGGATGTAGACAACTTCTAGAGGGAGAGGCGAGTGAATGGACAGTGGCAGTTGTGGCAAGGAGAAGACTGGGAATGCAGGAAGCTGCCTTGAACTGCATTCAGCTAGCTCAGTATTGTTAACACTGACTGGCAGCAGTAGGTTTTCAGTGTTTCAGGCAGGGATATTTCCTTTCCTATCTGGACAGATGAGAGGAAGTATCTAGGGTCTTCTTCATGCAAAGCAGATGCTCTGTTCATGAGCTACAGAACTCTCTTTCCAAGGACCTACTGCTAGAGAAATTCAAAGGCAGAAGAAGAAAAGGAAAGCCAAACAAGAGATGGACTGACTTCATAAAGGAAGTCACAGCCTTGGATTAAGAAGAGCTAAGCAGGGATGTCATGGAGAAGAAGCTTTGGAGGGTTGCCATAAGTTGGTGACAACTTAATGACAAATAACACCAACACAGTGCACATCGGTGGGACATTTTTCATCCTGTTCACAAGCCCTGGTGTGCTCCAATGAATGATATTGCATCAGTATCTCATTGACTGGATTTATGAGCTAGTTAAGTCAGATATGGGTTTAACAGGGTCACCAAACAGCAGGCTACTCACTAGTACTGGATATAGGTGGACAAACTCTCCCATGATCATTTTTTATTGACTAAGACAATATCTTATTTATTTATTTATTTGACAAATTTCTATGCCGCCCCCTTGCAAACTAGCCTCGGTCATCTGAGAAAAGCAATGCATTCAAAGCAAAGCAGACTTCTGTGTCTTTTGAATCATGATGGTTTGAGGCTGAATCAGTAAAGTAGGCTTGCTGGTAGACACTGTATCAGAAAATCTTATTGATCAGAAAATCTTGGGGCTTTGACCCTGTTAGCTCTGGTTCCATTACACCAGTGCAGAAGTCTGGAGATGGGCCGCAGTTCCTCAGTGCTGAAAAAAGTGTATTCTCTGCAAATTCATACAGTCCCCTTCCTTATTGCACCACACTCTCAGAGTTAAACACTGGCATCATAAAAAAAAGATTTGATAGATGTGTAGTTCTGAAGTGTCAGCTTGACTACTTTCCTTGAGGTCACAATTACCTAACATAATTCCATGGCCAGGATTGCAAAGGAATAGCTCCAGGCATCCCACCTTTGGACAGGGTGATGTTTGCGTCTTTCCAGTTTAAGGACTGGTTACATCTGCCCTTCCCTGAGCTGACTGCTGCTATTGTTGTTACATCTGTTGCAATCATTTATTCACTACCCTGTCCCCATCCTGCTTGAGGGGTTTTCCTGTTTCCTAGAGTGACCCCAGCTATTCAGGAACCTTTTCATGAACGTGAAGTTGTTCAGCTCTGGATTCATACAGACATCACTGAGACAAAATTGAACTAATTTAGAGTGGTCAGGCCTGGGCAAAGAAATTCATTACCCACTTCAGGAGCATGCTCCATCACATGCAACCCTCACGGGTGACAGAATGCATCATCTCTGGATGAATTCTGGACTCTTCCATGGGCCTTCAAAAGCTACTGTCCCAAACTAGGGATGCAACCTCTGTCTTCATGACCTAGACTCCCCTCCAGACCAAACCCAGTGGGCTGATTTCAAGGACCCCTTCTCACCATGACATCATTGCTACCACTCCCCTTTCCATGCAGAGTGGGAGAGATGTAGGAGGATAGGAAGTCAGTCCTGTGGAGGATGCTGAACCCTGTGCTAAAACAAAGTTTGTATGCTTTGACTCATTCAGAACTCTACACACTCTAAGTTCCAAGTCCAAGGCCTATTCAAGAGGAATTATATTTATGTGGTCAGGATCATGGCACACTAGTGCATCAGGGACGTAGAGAAAGTCAAGCTGACTTGTGAAATGCCTGATTGCTGGTGTAGCAACACAATAAAAGAGCTTCCTGTTCTAACAACCTCCTGGACAACTTGCTGTGGTTAGAGCTGTGGCTTCTGGTACTCTGACTCCCAATAGACCACGCTCTCAGCTCAATTGATAGGTTTATTTATAGTTTTAATTGGGGACTATGAGATGGGCCAATTTTAGTCTTCATAACTTGTAGGTCAGTTTGTAGGTGGATTTGTGTTTTTGTTTTATATTGTATTTGTTTTTTATGGACCTGCTGTGAGCCGCCCCGAGGCTAGTTGGCAAGGGGCGGCATAGAAATTTTTCTAATAAATAATAAATAAATAAAATAAATTGTTGCTCTACTGGGTGAGAAAAGCAAATCATGGGACATGCAATGAATAAGGAACCACATGCAATGAATATGGTAGATTTGGATATGCACCGATGTGGCCAAGGGCAAATACATCCTAAACCGAGTGGTAAGTATGGCTTTCTGATTAAGCTTTTAATCAATGGTAGACAGCATCTGCGGCCCTCCAGATATCTTAGCCTCCATCTCCTGGCCAGCATAGCCATTGGCAAAGGGTGATGGGAATTGTAGGCCAAAAGGTCTGAATGGCCATTTCTTCCCCACCCCTGCTTTTCTTGCTGATGAACTCAACCCAACTTCACATTCATTCTGCTGGGCAACAAGTCAAAATACTCTTCTTTAAAGCCAATGTAAATCTGAGCCGGGTCATCATGTTGGGCAATTCAGAATTATATTGAAAAATGCACCATTTGAAGTGACACTGGCCAATGCAAAAATACAAAAAATTAATAAAAAATGCTGTTTGCTTCATGAAGGCTCTTTCACTCAGGCAAGTCACTGTTTGATGCTGCACCCATCAAGTGACCAATATCTGTTTGTGAGCCTTTTTGCTTTGAAAGTGTTAAATGGCTGTGGAAACAACCGCAACATAATGAGGAGCTATGGATTTCTTGACAGACAAACAAATAAATAAATAAAATGTTTTCTCCTCCCAAGTGAGCAGAACTAAGAAAGGATAATCAATAAATGATGTGAACACAGAGAAAAATCTGATTTTAATGAGGCACTTTGTTTTCTGAAAGTACCTTGTTTTCTTCTCATTTCTTTGATTACAGTCGCTTCTCTGTTCTTAGCTGCCGCCCGCTTCAAGAACTACTCGAAATGGGTCGCCATATACAGCAATTGATTTCTGTTTTCCGTTCAGCCTAATTTTGCAGATGTTAAAGTCAGTGCATAATGAAGTTATGGTGATCACTACAATAAAGAATGATCCCTTCTAAATGGAAATATAAATTAGCTACCCATCAAAACAACAGTGTCCTATAAACATTGAAATAAAAGAGCAGACCACAGAAAGGAGAGCTGAATAAAAATGAATGCCTGCCATGATGCTAGCTATTTTTCCTGAGCTCTGGCCCCAAAGACAGTCTTGGCACCAGGAGCAGAGTGAGAAGGGCAGGCAGTTGTGGATCCAAATCCCCAGTAAGTCATGTGCCTCCTTTTACACAACATAGGCCCATAGAGCAGAATTAATGGGGCCAAGAGATTGCCCTTTTCCATGGAGCCTTAAGTGAGGCCCACCTCACAGGAGCTGAGACGTACCAAGTTATTTCTTGTGGTCTTGCCAACTGACTAGCTCTCACCTATCCCAGAAACGCAGTCCCAGAAAATAGGCCTCCTGAGCTTGCAGAACTTCATCTCATCAGAAGCTTTGTTGCAGGAGTCCTGTTCTGCCCAAAGGCCCTGTGCAAGAAGGAATGAGCTTTTTAAGTGCCTCCACTGGAAGTGGATGTGGGCCATCCACTTTCAGTGGGGATTCTGACCCACATCTCTTATAATAAGCCTTTTTAATGTTATTTCAGTCTCTGGAACTCTCCCTGAGGGTCAGTAATTGCAAGCTGGGGGTAAAGGTACTCATGAAGGTCCTTTCAGCTTCTGGCTTGTGCTGCAGGTGATGACCACCCGTTTCTGTCATTGCAGGACAGTTTTGTGGCTGCAGGATGTTGTTAGCTCATCAGGATGAGCTCATCCTTGCTCACCATCCCTCAAGCCAGACTGGAGGCAGTGTTGAAATGCTGAACAGTCCGGGCCACCTTCTTTGGGATTTAGCCAAGGTGTCCTAAGCACTGCTGAACATCGGGATGCTATTTTCACAATTGTCATGTTTTCATAGTGAGACTTCATCCAGCAATATTGTGGGGCTATCTCCAGTGTGTCTCATGTCCCAAAGACTCCTGGTATGACCAGCTCCTCCGTGGGTGGACCCCTTTCCTCTGCTAACTATAGCATCGGGCACATGTGCCTGAATCCTGTGGCACTTTATCCCCAAGCTGCTCATTCACCATGACTTGATGCTTGTGGCTAGGCCCTCTGCCCCTGGAGAAGTCCTTGGTGAGGCATTTCTTGAGCACAGTGCCACATGGGACCTGGTTCTGCTGTGGTGCTGTTCCCTTATTAGAGGCACCAGAACCATCTTCCCCACATCTTGCAAAAACAATGAGTGGCCCAGCCTATGCATCAAATCGAACAGCATGTCCATGTCTTGCTGCTTTCAGATCATTCCAAGTTCCATCCTCCATAAAGGATCGTCTCTGAATAATTTCTTTACCCAGCCTCAGAATAAACCCTGCACAGGAGCACTGAACTCTCTTGAAGCCCATGGATTTATCAGGGTTCTTTGGGAGAGAAGGGATGGGAAATCACATGACTTAACACAAAGCTAAGCTGATTCTCCAAGCAACAGATTCTCTGCACTTAGCAACTTAATCACTTAGCATTTAAAAATGAATGCCAAAATACTCTACACTGTGCAAACGGCTGCGTTTGAGGCCCTGGCATCATTCCTGGGGACATTTGGGGGTTGGGGGAGAGAGATTGCTGTCCTGAGGATGTGAATTCAGTGCTCATCTTACAAGTAGCACCAGCCTGAGCCACTGTGCAAAACTTATGTAAGCACAGAAAGGATTGTCTGTACAGCTTCTGAGAGAGCAGGACAGGAAGATGATCTGTCTCCTTAATAACAAGCAAGACTTTGAGGACAGAAGGCTCCAAGCTTTGAAAAAACAGTGGGTATAAAGTTACTGCTTTGTGTGAAAGGTATGCTTACAATAGCTCACTATGAGACAAAGGTCCATGTCAGTGCCTCACATTCTGAGTCCCTGGACCAATAGGTAGAGACTCCTTCCTACCACTCAAATTTCAGGCATGCAATGAACAATAGCATTGAGGCTTAGTCCAAAAGTCCAGATCTTCTAACTGTTAAGGTTCTCCAGAATATCAGTCATTAATGCAATGTTGGGTAATTAAGGCATGCTTCAGCAAAAAACATTTCCATCTCATTCATTGCAATGTTTGGGTGGAGCTTAAGATTCTGCATAATTCTCTAATTGATATCAAGGGAACTTCAAAGGGCTTGTGTGCACCTTACTTCAAAAATCTTCTCAAAACTACTTGCATCTCAGTATCCGATACCAAATATAAAATTATTCAAGACTGTTTCCCCCAACCTTGCCTCTGTTGGGTTGCTTGAATCTGTGGGCAATTAAAGTAAATCATTTCCTTAATCATGTGTGTGTGCACAACAGAAGCATCAAAAGTTTGCAGGCTCATTTAAAGAAGCATCTACATGCCAAAGCTGTGCTCTCCATGTATTTGACTTTGCGTTGTGTTGGAATCTATGCTGCCTGTCAGAAAACAAGCTTGGTTGCAACATTGTAGACAGGCTTTAGGAAAGTACACATGAATTTAAAGAAGAGAATGGATGAAATTTGCTATGTTTGATTCACTCTTTAAAGCATAAGTTGTAGATGCTTTATTTTTCAAACCAAATCCTTCTGGTTTTAATTACTATATACATGCTACGTGCTCCTGTGTCATTTGTAAAGAAAGAGTAACATTCAGGGATTGGGCATGCATTATTACTATGCAAGGAATACTCAGCCATATTCAGAAGTGGATGGTAGAATTCAATGATCTAACAGGTTCCCAGTAAGAAGAAAACTCTTGATGAGGAGAGGTAAAAGCTGGGAGAACATGTCTAGCACTTGCTGATCATCTCCTAGTCCAGTTTCTATAACTTCAACCACCTTGGGTTCAAGGTGAGATATAAGGATGATGGTGGTGGTGGTGGTGATAATAATAAGTCATGTTATTACTTGCAGATGAGGACAGATGTGGAAGATATATCAGGAACACTAATGGCAAAAACTGAAAGTCAGTCCAACAAAACTCATGATGTGAAACATTTTCAGACATGGTATTCATTCTTGGAAAAGCATTAGTGAATTGAAGGGTGAGTACCTGGAGAAGGGCTTTCTCTGTGGTGGCACTCCACCTATGGAATGCGCTCCCCAGAGAGGCTCGCCTGGCGCTGTCATTATCTGCTTTTCGGCGTCAGGCGAAGACCTTTTTATTTAAGAGCTATTTTAATTGTTAATTTATTTATTAATTTTTGTTGTATTTATAAATTTGTATGTTTTTATAGTTTGACTTTGAGATGGGCCAGTTTTTAAATCATGTACTATTTTTAATTGTAATTGTATTTATTGTTGTTAGCCACCCCGAAGCTTTTTGCGAGGGGGCGGCATACAAATGTGTAAAATAAAATAAAAATAAAATAATACAGCATGCTCCCACTGAAGCTATAGCTCACTGATTTCAGTTGGACTTAAAGTTTTAAACAAGATCAGTTGACTCCACAGCATCAAACCAAACATACTTTCTAAAATCAGGTCCTACTTCCTCCTTTATAGCATGTTATCATTTTGTGTAAAGCATTCATCTGAAAACTCTGGAAGCAAACTAATCTACAGGGAAGATACAAAAAAGATTTTGACTTACATTTTAAAGAAACTGAAATGCAATGATGGGAATATCATCAATATAATATCATTGATGAGTGAACCAGACCAGCAGTGTCAAGATTTAATTGGGGAAACATGAATAGTACTATGCTTGAGAAAGCAGCATCATTAATGGGTGTCTGATCTAATTATTGGAACTTTATAAGTCCACAGTGTGCTGAATTCTCATGATTAAGATATAGTAAATTTCCATTTAAGAGACTACCGTATTTTTCGCTCTATAAGACGCACCTGACCATAAGGCGCACCTAGTTTTTAGAGGAGGAAAACAAGAAAAAAAATATTCTGAATCAAATGGGCACATAATCACAGGCACATTCCCCATCACTTCCCCATGGGCTGCACATCTGACAGACTTACTGCACACACATATTCGCTCTATAAGACGCACAGACATTTCCCCTTACTTTTGAGAGGGGAAAAAGTGAGTCTTATAGAGCAAAAAATACGGTATATCTAGCTTTAGGCATTGCATTATATTCACAATGAATTGATCCATATAACCCTTATACACGATAATATCTTGCAAACATAAGGCTAATACAGTCAATGTTTGTTGCAGCAGATATATATACAAGTGAGATGCATTGCAATCTCACAGTTTCCTTACATCATTGGATGTTTGGGTGTTTTTGCCATGCCCTGCTCCTTGCAGCTGGCACAGAGAGATCAGCCCTTCCTCTGAAGATGCATCTGAGCTTTGGAGGGGGAAGGGGGAAGCTGGGGCTGTGGAGCAGCACAGATTACAAGCAGTGTCCCAGCTTTCTTCCCTCCCCCTCACCAGCCCTATAGTGCTGTCATTCCGTAGACCTTGTACTGGGTGCTCATAAGCCTCCAAGGTTAGAAAGGCATTAGGACACCATTAGGTGCTGTAAGAGTGCCATTTTAACTTTTTTTTTTCTTTTTGCCTTTAAAAAGAACTTGAGCATGGACAGTTTGTTTAGTTCTTGACGCTAGGAAGGCTGCCTGTCATGCAGAGAAATGGTGAAGTAGATAAATTATTATATATCAATATACATAATTGTTTATACTTGTATATGGAACTGAGTCTCTTCAGCTTGGAGAAGAGGAGACTCAGAGGGGATATGTTGGCGACATACAGGTATGTGAGGGGCTGTCACATGGAGATGGGGAGAGGTCTGTTCTCCCCTGCAGAGGAAGGCAGGACGCGCTCCAACGGAGCAAAGCTCAGGGAACCCAGGTTCCATTTGGATGCCAGGAAGCACTTCCTGACAGTTGGGACCCCGAGGATGTGGAATGGGCTTCCACGAGAGGTCGTTGAGGCCCCATCAGTGCAGGTGTTCAAAGACAGGCTGGACATACACATGGTGGGCATGTCGTGAGCGGAGCCGGCTGGTGCCGGAGGTCAGACTAGATGGCCCGGAAGGCCCCTTCTGTCTCACTCTGTTTCTGTGTTTCTATGTATATTTATTTATTTTTAATTAACTTTCCGCTCAGAAGTCCTCCCAAGGGGGTGGACAAGAACAAATCACATATTCAGGGAGAGGAAAATACAATAATACAGACAGAGATCTTTGGGAAGTACTAAGGGTGAATCTGAAGACTAGTATGAGAACAGACAAGAAACTTATGGGAGAATTGAAATCACTCCTTATCTTAGCCAGACCCAAGTATCTAATTCATAAGCTGTAGCCTATTTTAACTGTTTCCTTCAACTGGTTTAAATTACAACTATCCTCAGCACTGGGGTGCTGATTCATTTTGATATTACTGGAATTTTGGACCAATATATTTAAAAAATTAGAAGGACAAGATCTAGTTTTAGTAATCTTAACTTGGAAATAGATTGGGAGAACTGAAAATGGTATGTGTCCACAGGGAAATCTGTGTCCACAGTGTACACCTTCATTCCAATTATTCATTAACTTTGCTAGATTTGTGCTATGCTTCAAACATTTTCTTCCTTCATCCTGAAAGATATTTGTAAGCCTATGTCAGCATGTTAAAACTGGCAGGTTACAATTTGGATACCTTCTTTTTGGGAAACTGGTGTAAAACAGAACGTAGAGTCATTTTTCAAGTCACTGAATGTGGTGGTTGGACTCAAGGGAAATTCTTGACTTAGGACATGCTGCAGGCCCTGCCCTGCCCTGCCCTCCACAGATGGTAAGCAGATCTGTTACAGGTGAATTCTGAATAATAGTTGTAAAGACACATTTAGATGCATAGAGGTGCTGCCAATTTCTACCTTAGTGGGTAAACCATCTTAGTTAATAGCAAACTTTGATTTATCATTTGTATTGTTGTGACTAAAAATGGAGAACCATTGATACAGTTTTAGATCATGGAGCACTGGGACACATCACAGACAACTGGCTCATGAAGAAAGGTCTTATTTGTTGTCATACGGAACTGGTGTTTGTAAGTTGCCACTAACCAACACTCTGAGAATGCCAAATGTGCCAATGCTGACTTTATCACTGCCAGAGCTCAAAAGCCTTTAGCACATTATATGGGTCCAGAATTCTGTAAGTACAGATCCGGCTCACCCCTGTCACTGGGCATCTGCCCTACCTAATACAAACCTTAGTTTGTATCATCAGCAGCGGGGAAAAGGTCGCTAGCCTTAACTAGAAATGCCTTGTCCTTTCCTCTTGGGAAGCATGGTATCTTTAGCATCCCTTGTCACCTAAATCACTTTGAGAGGCAGAGGAAATGACAGACCCCATGTTCCCTAAATCAGATCATTTCAAGTTAACCCACTGCTGGTCAGCAACTGGAGCACCGCCCTCTGTATCCTTTAAACATCCTGAGGCCTGGTTTGATGCCGCCATTAGAGACAAGATCATAAGGATATTATTAAGGGAATTATATTTAAATAGGTGTGCATGTATATATGTGTGTGTGTTTGAGAGAGAGAGAGTGAGCGTATGATGTGATTACTTAAATATATTTGAATTAAATAGCCTTGGCTTCCACTCCTAATAAGAGTTTTTCCTAGCTATTAAGATCTTAATAGCATTTTTCTCAGACCAGATTTCCCTTGACTCCATCTTAACCAATCCTTCACAATCTTCCTCTGCTTCCAGCTCTTCCCGCAGTTTCTGAATATTGGATGATTCCATTCCACGCCTACTTGCCTTAAATTTTCTGATATCTGGCTTTGCAGCTTGCTTGTTTCTGCACTTCCCCTTCTCCACAAGTTTTCTTGGCCATGAGCTCCAGTATTTCCCAGTGGTCTTCCTTCAGTCTAGAAGGCTTCTTCATTCTGCAAGTTCTCTCTGTAGCCAACAACCAGTGAGTAGGGCCATATTGACCCCTTCCAACTCTGCTACTCCATGATTCCGATTCCTTAATTTTGTCTTCCCTCCACTCTCTTTGACTCTCTTTAAGACTTCTAAGTTAACAATGAAACCAGCAACACTGCCCCCCAGGAACAGTCCAAAGAAAAAGCTTTAGCATCCTAAATGCTCTCAAACTCAGCCTGATTTCTCCCTGTCTCCTTCATAGTATCCAAGGCAGCCGTAACTGCTTTAGGTCCAATGCAGAGGAGCTAAGCCAGGCTTCTGGCCTGCTCAGCTATATTAGAACACCACAGAAGGCTTATAAAGACAATATAAAGATTGCAAAGCACAAGCAGTGCTTCTGCACAATCCCCACTGAGAAATGACACAGAATTGTTGCTTCAGTTAAGAAGAAACCAGCAAGGTCTTTTCTGCTTTTAGTTAGTTTTCCTGCCACAAGCTCCTCCTCCTCAAGTACAAGTTTGTTGTTTGGTTGCTTGCTATGTGTAGAGGGGACTGGCAAGGAGAAGGCACCTTGCTATTTTCCCCTCTCAGAACTTTTTAAAGACAGCTTTGGAAACACCTCAGTTCGGGTCTAGTCATGCACAGGTTTGAGTGGCTGGATATATAGAGCAGCTTCCTTATTCCAACAGAACACACCTTTATGTTTGTTTGTTTATTAAATTAATTATATCCTGTCTTCCTTAAGGAACTCAAAGTGACTTACAGAATCTCTCCTCTCAATCTTACCCTCACAGCAACCCAGTGACGTAGGTTTGTGTAGAGAGCGGACCAGCCTCTCACAAATGCAGACTGTTCAGTGGGGCTTGTCCTTGGATTCTGGACAGGAGTAACAAAGGTGAGGGGAGGGAGCAGGTGTTGGAAGAAATGAGCTGCTCAATGGAGGGGCTTTGTTATTTGTGCAGTCTTGCTCTCCATTAGCGGGAGCAACCCTAATGATGGAGCCAGAAGGGGAAATTTCCAGTTTGGATTCAACTCTTTACATGAGCAGGGGCTTCTCTTTTCAGCTTTGACAGAAGGCTAACTGCAGCTCAAATGGTTCTGCTATCTGTGGAATCTCCATAAAAGAACTATGTTTTCAAAGGATGGTTATGAGTTTGGGAACCAGAGGGAAGGAGGGAAGGGACCAGGTCATGTCAACTTGCCTGAGAGTTTGCGACTGGTCCACAGTCACTCAGCAATATTTATACATGAATGAGGACTAGAACATGGATCTCCCAGTTTCTGGTCCGAGACTCTAACCACTACACTATACTGGTTCTCCTTTGGTGCAACTGCGTGAACCTCATCAAAAGATAGAATGGAAGGATAGGGGTATACAGACAAGAACAGAGGAAATAAATGTAAGGTTTTTCTTTTACAATTTATGACCGGGCACAAGGATTACATATGCAAAAGCTGATTTCTGCAGCAGGACTTCTGTTACTGGTGGAGATGTATACATTTTGAGGATTTGAGTATATTCCTTAATATATGTTAAGTGATTAAATAAACAGTGATCATGATATAAGATTAACATTTTTGTATAAAAAGCTGAAGGAAAGGAAAGAAATTTTTTGGTCAAGTAAATACTCACAGGGCAATACTTTCATTTCCATCTTTTAAAATAAGCTGCACTGGAGTTACATCAGTTAATTTCCACTGGTAGTAATTAAATTTTGATGCTAATTCATTGAAATGTAGTTTGAGTGTGTAATTTCCTTATCAGTGAGCATCAGCTGCTGCATCTAAATGAACTTCTGGTTCTGGAGATCGTGTTCGCTACGGATGACAATTACATGGTGATCCAAGTCCTTCACAGTGGTGACAAAACAATTGCACTTTTAAACTTCCCCATGTGTTTAATGACTAGGTGTATCACTGATCAGATAAGTGGTCGGTTATATATTATGATTGATGAGCAAGTTAGGGTCCGAAGCTCCTATTTTGCCATACTCAACTTCATCTTTCTTCTGTAGGAGGGAGTCCTTCACTGCAGAGTGGACTAGAAAGCATAAAAGGGACTTTACATGGTTTGAAGTTTCAACACAAGCTCTTCTCTTCTCTTCTCTTCTCTTTTCTCTTCTCTTCTCTTCTCTTCTCTTCTCTTCTCTTCTCTTCTCTTCTCTTCTCTTTTTAATACAAAGGCCAGGATTGTATGATCTCAAAAGGAAGCCCCCAGCAGCTGCTAAACAACCTTGAGCACCTTCCAAATGAATTGGACCATTACTTGGAAGCACAGAAGTGAAACAAGAAATCAGGGAAAATTTTCCAAAGGCTTTGTTGCTCAGGTGAATGCTGACTTAGGATCTGTCATCAGACCAAGTTTGGTGAAGAAACACATACACTAGAATGTTATTTATTTACTTTTACTTACGTATTAGTGTTATACCTATTTATAACAACAAAATGATAATAATACTGTGTGTGTGTGTATGTGTACAAAATCTACATACAATTATTTGGAAATAATGCACTAGCTCAATACATATCACCAAAAACAAAGCAAAGAAAAAGTATTTTGACAAACGAGGACAGAAAATGTTTGTGGAAAGGAGCAAGACAATGGGTTGGGCTTAGCTGTAGGTGGCATCCTCCAGACTGCTAGAATGGTCTTACCTCTTTCCTCCTTCCCACAATAGTCCCTCAAGTCCCATATAAATCTTCTACAGAGAGTCAGTAAACCTTGCTTGACTGGGGGAATGTCAGAAGGAGAATCCATAAAAACTGGGAGAGGAACATATCATAAGCAGAGCTTTTCCTCTCAAAGAAGGTCCATTTCAATTTGTGATAGAAAGTTCCTGAATCTCTCTGGTTGTCCATTTGTCCACAAGTGGACTGCAGTTCATGTGTCTCATCAGGAAGATTAGCCATCTGAAAGCCAATAATTTGTGTATGATCCAAAAGAGCACCATTGAATTTAGGCCATAAGGGACTCATTGTAAATATTTGCATGATTATTTATAAGTTTAATTACTAATTGCAATTTCTGAAATAATAAGCAACACTTCTTTTTGTAAGAGTGGGGATTTGGTAATGATGCTAACTATTTCCTCTAAGGGCACAGTCCTGTGTTTTGTGCCTTCGATGCTCAGAAGCCCTAAAACTTAGAGGGCTACAAATATCCTACACAGGGGGAGGGGGTGGTGGAAGCAGTCGCCACTTCCCACTTCTCCCACTCTGCATTTTCATTAGACACTGGCTTTTGGCTGAGTTTGAAACAGCCAATTTTCCACATTGGAATGCTTCTACAATTATTTGCACATTAGAAGAATACAGATGGTCAGTGTCATATGGCATCTGAAAAATCTGCTTGCACACATAGGAAAGAGTCATCAACAGGAACTGTCAGGGATCCTTATCTTTTGTGCAAAAATTAGCATGCTTAATGATTGTGCAGGTAAGCTTCAATGGAAATTATTCCAAGCTCAACAACGAAGAGGACAGTGTTGTGTCAGAATGACCTTGGTGTCCTGCACTCAGCAGGGGGTTGGACTCTACAGCCTTTATGGCCCCTTCCAACTCTACTCTTCTATGATTCTATGACCTGTTGGCTCAGTTTTAGAAGTTCTCTATAGTTTTGCTTGTTTTAATACCATTCAGGAAATAAAGTGAATATCCACTGCTAATTTATGTATGATAATGCATTTGCTAATTTAAAATAATTTGCTAGCACTGAGATGGATGTAATTATACTATTCCCATTCTAGGAGAAACCATGCAGCACATGTTATTGTTGTTGTTTTGTTGTTGCTGCTGCTGCTGCTGCTGCTGTTGTGTGCAATTAAGTCATCTCCAACTTATGGCAACCCCATGAATGAGAACCCTCCAAAATGTCCTATCCATGACAGCCTTGCTCAGTTCTTACAAACTGAAGACAGTGGCTTCCTTGATGGAGTTCATCCATCATATTTGGTCTTTTTTTGTTTCTTCAGCCTTCTACGTTCCCTAGCATGACTGACTTCTTCAGGGAGTTTTGGCTTCTTATGATGTGCCCAAAGTAAGACAGCTTCAGTTTTTGTTTGATGATTTAGGACTCATGTGTTTGTCTTTCTGTTGGTCCATGGTCTTCTCAAAGTTCTTCTCTATCACCATATTTCAAACTGTCAGCTTTCTTTGCTGTCCAGCCTTCATACAGATAAAAAGTGACTTGGAATACAATAGTGTGGATAGTTTTGTCCTTGGTGTCCCACAAAACATCCTTACACTTCATGATCTTTAACAGTGCCTTTATTGATGCCTTTCCAAGTCTCAATCTTCTTTGATTTTTTATTTATCATTATTTTTTCGCTACAGTCTCCATTTGAGTTGCTAACTGAACTGAAGTTTGTAAAATCTTTCACAATTTCAATTCATTGAGTTTTGACAGTAAAGCCCCTTAATTCTTTCGTAGTCATAATTTTTGTTTTCTTACTATTCAGCTGCAGTCCTGCTTTTGCATGTTCTCCTTCCACTTTCATCAGTTGTTTCAATTTATTGCTGCTTTCTGCCAGTGAAGTGTTATCATCTGCATAGCTTAAATTATTGATGTTTCTTCTGCAAATTTCCATTCCTTCCTCTGATTCTACCCCAGTTTTTCTTACGATATGTTCTGCCTACAGATTGAACCGACAGGGAGATTAAATATACCCTTGTCTGACACCTTTGCCATATAATACACAGTGGGAGATATGCTTATTTTAGCATGTTCTTTGAGATTTCCTCCAAGCTCAAGTATCTTTATGTACCTGGAGCTTAATTCCTTACCGTAGCAAGCTTCCACCCGTATATGACTATCTTGGCTGACCCCAGTAATGTTTCCTATGTATAACATAACTAGAATACAATTTTCCTCATCAATTTATGGGACTGCAGGTGGCGCAGTGGTTTAAACCGCTGTGCTGCTGGGCTGGTTGATCGAAAGGTCGCCGGTTCAAATCTGCACACGGGGTGAGCGCCCGTGCGCCGTCCCAGCTCCTGCCAACCTTGCAGTTCGAAAGCATGCAAATGCAAGTAGATAAAAAGGTACCACTTCGGTGGACAGGTAACAGCGTTCCGTGCACTTTTGTGTTTAGTCATGCCGGCCACATGACCGCGGAGACTGTCTGTTGGACAAACGCTGGCTCCCTTGGCTAGGAAACGGAGATGAGCACCGCCCCCTAGAGTCAGGCATGACTGGACGTAACGTCAAGGGGAAACCTTTACCTTTACCTTTTTACATCAATTTATGGGTGGCATAGATATACATCTGAGATGTGCATATTCAGTGTGATACTGAAGGGTTCTGATACCAACCAGGAGATAGCTGAAAGGGCAGATACAGACATCTCTACCTTCCCTTCCCATGACCAATTTATAAGATAAACATATGAGGACTGTATCCTATTATCTATTTTCCAGCTTCTGCATGTCCATGGCCTTTGTGAGCAAACAATCCACAGGCAGAGAAGTTGCAAATCAAGAGGGTTTCTTTCCATGCTCCCTTTCAACTTGACATTCGATTTATGGATTTCAGCCATATGAGAAAAAGCTTTGATAGATACGTATTTCTAATTCCAAAACTGTCAATTAGGAGGTGGTTTCTGCATCTGTCACTCTTACAACAGATTTCAGGATCCAAATCAACTGGCCCCAGCTGCAAAATGTGGGTGCATGGAAGAGGGCCTTAGAAAGTGGCAGAGGTGATGGTGATAACTTTGCATTTTCATCCAGTCTTCCTTCTCACCAGGAGCCCAAGCAGAGGTCCTCCTCCTCTCCATTTCAACTTTTGGGAGGTGGATCATGCTGGGGGTAGCCATTACCAGCTGTATCAACTGACTGTGGCTGTTTATCTCTTCCTTCCTTCCCCTGTCCGGGATTTAAAGCTGCTTGGGACTGAGACATGAGCCTTTAGCACAAGCCAAAGGAGGAGAACCAAAGGACCCTTGGCCTGGGGCTCCGAAGGCTCTAAAGAGCATGCTGCACAGGTCCAATATGGCTGGTAGAGAGGATCTGTCATTTTGCTTGATTGCTGGGGAAAGATTCAGAAGCCAGCAGAAATGCGCACCACAGAAACTAGTAGCAAAAGAGGGTAGCAGCTTGGGGGAAAAGGAGTAGTTGGAAATTTCCTGCATTTCCTCAAAGCAACTGGCCTTACTGCCCCTCCCCTCACTCTACTTTGTTTCTATGAGTCTTTGAATCAAAAAACAAGAACAAAACAAGATGTGGTTCTGTCTGCCTTGGCTTGCAGGAAAAGGCCAAACTCTTGTTTGAGCATGATGGGTATAAGCATCAGAAAATATTTCCCCTGCTGCACTGGAGTGGGAACATTTTCTGCACTTCCTGATTAGTATTTTCACTGATTAGGTTGCAGATAATCCTCTGATTAAAGTGCTCTTGGCTATTTCAGAGTGTCACATAAATATACATGAATGCATTAGGAGGGGAAAAGAATAAACAGACAACAAAAATCAAATCTGTTAACATGTTCGACATTAAAACAGGATTATATAGGACACGGTATTGACCTCAGAAGTAGGTGTTCAAAGAAGATGAGCAAACAATTCACATTTTTGCAGGCTTTCCTATTTGAATTTATTGCCAAATTTGGCCCGCTTGTTACAATGAGAAGCTATTGCAAAGATTCAGAATTCTCTCTTTCCTACCATACAAGTTTACGTTTCCTGCTTGGTTAAATGAATGAATGAGTGAATTTAATATACTGTTTAGGCTGGTATCCTATACCTACATACCTTGAACTCAATGGGAGTTACTTTGAAGTAGACGTGTGGAATTGCACTGCTAATCAGTCATCTCTTTGTTGTACACTAGCTGAAGGTGCTCTATATTAACATATAAAACACCTGACCAATGTTGTTTGCTACAATCAAATACTGGCTGAAAATTGAGGCACTAAGTGCTGGTGTAGAATAATGCATGCTTACCCCAAGTTTGCTATTGTTATCGACAGAGGAAAATTAGGAAAACAAATTCATTCTGGCTTCAGTGCAGCAGGTAGCCTGAACTATGAGGCATGATCTCTATGCCATGTATAGATACCCTATTTGAATCACTGCCAGTATGTGGTAATGGTTGTTGTTTAGTCACAAAGTCATGTCAGAGCACATAGACAACATTCCTCCAAGCTCTCCTGTCCTCCACCATCCCTCAGATGTGGTAATGGGCATAGACATAAATATGCTTTTAAAGGATTGGATGAATGCATGGAAGGTAACTGTATTCATAACATGTCATAAGCATGTCATGAGAGGAGCCGGCTGGAGCTGTGGGTCAGACTAGATGGCTCAGGAGACCTCTTCTGACTCACTTCATTGCTATAACTGTTGGCCCTGATAACCATATGACACTTACAGTAGGAGAGGAAGTACATCTCTGAAAACTATTTGTTAATGGACAAAGAACTTGTGATGTGCTGAGAAATCTGTCCAAATACCCACCTCCCCTCCGTGGCTTGTCTTGTCTGAGAAGGAACACTCTTGGTGCTAAATCGATGCAAACTGTGCCAGGATGACATCGTTTTCATGTTCCAGTTAGTGTGCTTTGCACAAGGTCCTTAATATATGTATGTATGTATTTATTTTATTTAAATGCTAATCTTTGAAACTTGACTTGTACCACAGTGAGTCAATACCAGCACAAGGCTAATGCACTGGAATCTAAGGGGTTGAATTGTAAATTGTAAAAATCCATCAGTGTGAATCTCCCCTCATCAGATTCCCTACATATCTCTTGTAAGGGATATGAGACTCAGAACTGTTTGTTTGTTTGTTTGTTTATTAATTAATTAATTAATTAAAACATTTATATGCCGCCCCATCGCAACAAAGCCTCGGGGCAGCTTACAACATATATAAAAATACAATAATACATTTAAAACCTATCTCTCTATCCCTCCCCGCCCCCCCCCCCCGCTGGTGCATCTCGGCAAACATAAAATACAATCCAAATTAAATATACAAAATCATAAACAAAACCATACCAAATAAACAAATAAACATAATTAAACTATAAGTAAATATAACCATTAACTGAACAATACATAAATATGTAACAATCGACTATAAACCAAATAAACAAATTAACAAAATACAATTTGAATAAAAAGGTCTTCACCTGGCACCAAAAAACAAATAATGACGGTGCCAGGTGGACCCCTCTGGAGAGCGCATTCCATAATTGGGGCGCCACCACTGAGAAGGCCCTCCTCCGGGTACTCACCCTCTTAATCTCCTTCACTGAGGGTTCCCTGTTTCAGATCTCAGCTCAACACTCTCTGATTTCTTCCTCAAATCTCATTCTGACTACAAGCTGTGTGTGGTATGTGCACCTGTGGGGAGAAGCAAATAGAAACCCATTCATTTGTGGGCACATTTTAAAAGTGATTTGCTTCCTGAGGATGCTTGCATGTCCCAGCCACACCCACCACTTCTCAATTTGAGGCTGCTACAGGCCTGTCCTTTCTAAGTCATAAAGACTCTGTCAGTGTCTAGGCAGATCTGACCAGCCTAAATGCTTATAACATCCTACTTCAAGCTCCATCTTGGTCTGCTTCTTGTTGGGGAAACATGTAGCCAACCCAGCCCAACTTCCACCCCTAGAACCACTGTGATCTGCCTTTAGCGATGCTGATCTCTTCCCATCTTGTTTCTGTGAGTAACTGGACCTAACATGACATCCGCTAAAAATGAGACCATAACAGATCCCTGCAGGTCAGATTACATCTTGATCCATTGACTGAAATCATACAGTTGTGCATTTTTAAAAAGAGTTAAAATCCAGACAAATGGAAAGTCCACAGCCAACTTGCAGAGTTTAGTAAGATAAATAGAAATTCTTTGCTGAATTTCCCCTTGCATTATTTTTGAGTGGCTTTTTTACATTCCCACCTGAGCACCTAATCAAAATGAAAGAGTTCAGCTTGGCTCTAATTCATATAGAGAAAACTTATTGGGTGGTTGGATTTCTCACAGGTAAGATATTAAAGACACAAAAATGCTTTTAACTCCCTGTTACTTTTCCCCTTTCTGGCAGTTCCTTTCTGACTGAGATTGGCAGCTAACTCAAAGTTAAGTCCCAAACTGAGTTTGGTCACCCTAAACACTGGTCCCACAGGACATTGCAATTCTATCAAATCAACACATTCACACGTACATTTTCCTCTTTGCTGAAACTCTGATTCTATTTCAAGTTGCTTCCAGGTGAACAGATGTTTCCCCAAACACTTCTTCTGTTGCTGACATACTTTTGGAGAAAGTAAAATATAGCCAGTTTCTTGCTGCTGATTTGATTCAAGAAGAACAGGGGACAAGGATCACTCGCTAGTGGTTCTGGTATAATGCAAGTCAACAAACAGCACCTTCTCTTCCTCAATTGCTCCTGAGAGCTACTGCCCTTTGTTATCCCCTGAAATATTTCATCCCAAGTTCCTGTTTCCCTGTGTGAACAACATTTTTCTCAAGGATTTATTTTTATCTCCTCTTAGGTGCTGTGCATTTCTGTTGAGATGAAGGAAAGGCCACATCAAGCTTCTATTCTGTTGTGTTCTGCCAGATATATGGTAGGTTAAAATAAGATGTCTCCTTTTGCTCTGACTTGCAAAGGGGGAGAAAACTGCATTTTGCTAAGTAAGTTGCGGCTGGGTGACAACTCACGAGGGAGGGACTTATAGTCAGGCCTTTTGCTTGGATAGCAGGACTTTGAAGCAATATTCAACTATTTGAGCAATGCCAACAGTAGCAAATAGCACAAAATCAGGCCTGGAAGTTAGAAGCAAGTGGTATGAATTGCCTTCTTAGATTACATAAAGATATATCTACTCGTATATAATGTGGCATTTTTGTTTGCATCTACGGTCAGCCTCAGATCTTCTAGAAGCTTGCAAGCACAACTTCCCTTTTTTCCCAGCATCAGATATTAAGAGATATACTGCCTCTAAATATGTACGTTCCACTGATCTATTAAATGTGATGGTTTTGATACATCAGTCCTTTGGGGTTTTGATTTAAGACACACAGACATCTAAGCAAGTGGCATTCATGGTAATGCACGAGTATCCAACTTCATGTTTGGTTTTCTTGCCTCTCTTCCCTCTCTACCCCCCATGCTTCTCTACTTCCATCAATTGATTGGTTATTTCCCAGCTTGGTGCCATTTTTACCCCATTGCAAAGGGTTGAAATTTCTCTTCTAAGGCTTGATAACGGGCAATAAGATCTTTAAGTAAAATATTCTGGCATGAGGCCAGTGGAGGGCTGGCCCCAGCATTTTTGCCTTCAATGCCTCCCATCACTGGAACAATCACAAATCCCTGATTACATTTGCAAAATGGAATTCAGCCCTCAGGCTGAAAGAGGGTCTGTAGCACAGAAACGGAAGCTGTAAACAATGGTTCAGGAATTGGACTAAAAAGAGACTGGGAAAAGATGCAGTGCAAGAGTATAAGTGATGTGGGGAAACCAAAGTGATGATTCAAAATAGGAAAAGAAAACTTCTTCACACAACTAATAATTTGCTTTCTTCTGCATGTTCTTCCAAGCATGCTCTGCTATACATCTGAAGCCTTGATTTGATTTCTTGACCGACTGAGGCATGGTGGAAAAATAACAAGGACAAAATTTTGGCACAAAATCTGGGGGGAGATCCATCCAGGTGATGCCAATCAGATCCTCACCTTGAGCACTATTATGTCCTTTTTCAAATCTTGGTTATTTAAGGAGACTTCTTGTTGATCATTTCCGTCTGTCTTTTGTATGCTCCATTACAGCTTTTTCCCTGATGGTCTTTTGTTGCAGTTTCAAGAATTGCTCGTTCCAATTTGTTGAAAGGTTATTTTAATTACATTAAATGGCATTTATGTTTGCTGTTTTATGTATCATTTGTTTGCTGTTTTATGCATCTTTTCAAACATTATGCATGTTTGCTAGTTTACAACTTCATGAATATTCACAAGTGTGCATACATACACACACAGAGGATAATAATAAAAAGCAAAGGGATAAACACATTGGCCAATAGTTTAGGGGGTCTCTAATAAGGGATCTGAAAATTTCATGGAGAATACAATAGGGGCTTCTTTGTACAAGGCATTGTTTGTGCAGTCCTGCACCTTCATTCACAGAGGTTTGCAGAGTCTTTTGTTAATATCGCCATCCTTCAGGGCTTTGCCTGTGTTTTACAGCCATTTTTGTGCAATGTGTTTTAAAGCAAGGAAAATTTTAGAGCAAGGTATTACATTTCAAATTGGAACAAACACTACATGAAAAGTTGCCAATCTGCTATAGTGCAGCTGTTCTGCAGCATCACCTTGGGGTTGATTAATAGAAGAAATAGAGAGAGAAATTCAAACTGAAGCAAGGTTGGGAGCACACATGTAAAGGATACATTTTCCATCTTGCAGCAAAATAGAAGAAAAATGCCTGAGTAAAGCAGTGGGTTAAACTCCTTGTGCAAAGAAGTACTGGGTTTGCTCTTAGCTTTTAGCCATGGTACCTAAATGGAACCAGTAGATATAGGGGCAGTATTCTAGTTGTTGGGGACCATAATAGTGGAGCTGAGGAAACTTTTATCCTGCTTGTGGGTTTGCTGAAAAGTTCTAGCTAGCCACAGTGGTAACAGGATGTAGGATTGAACTAATTTTTAGTCTGATCCAGACAAGAGGTTCTTATAGGTTGTTTCCAGTACTAATGGAAGCATAGAATAGACATACTGAGATAAATGGGACTCCATTTAGACTAATGATGGATATCACTCTGAGTTCAAGTTCTCTAATAAACAAGATGGCAGAGCCAAGATGTCAATGCAGGAACAGCCTCTTCATTGTTCTCCCTTTGACATTTCCTCTGTTTTAATTCATTTTAAAGTTCATCCAGCTATATATTTTAATTCTTACCAAGTTTTTAATAATGTTTTAAAATTTAAGCTGCTTTCTATTATTACTTGGTTGTCTGTTTGAAATTGTGAGCCGCCCCGAGGCTTATTGCAGGGGGCAGAATATAAATCTGTAAATAAATAAATAAATAAATAAATAAATAGTTGAATTTCATATTCAACCCTCCTGCAAGAGACACTGCATATCAGATCTGCAAACTCTTGGAAACATTACACAAACCTCTGTTGCAACGGGGCCTTTACTGAAGCAATGGGAAACCAAGAACAAGATCAAGAAACACAGTAGGACTAACCCTGGCTCTTTTGCTTTGCCTAAGCCAACAAAACAACCAAACATTGATGATTACATGACATGTTAGAAGACCATAAGTAATATTAAAAACAAGGCAAATCTCCTCTATTCTATTTCTACTTCTAACAGCTGTGATTTACTGAACTGGGACTTGGAATCAGAAACTGAGAAACAATGAACAAGATGGGAGTTGCCTTCAGCTCCCAACTTTTGTAATGCTATAGTGAGAAAAAGAAGCTTCTTTGCACCATCAAGCAGATTTCTAAGCATACCCCACAGAACTGGACAATATCTAACTGACCCAACCAGGGTTTCTTTTCATACTTTACCATCTAATGTTTGAGCTGTAGGTTAGAGGAAAAAGTGCCAGAACAGAAATCTTGGAGGTTTCTGAGGGAATCAAATCTTGCTAGCTTAAAAGTACAGAATACTAGGGAAAAATATTTTTTGATCCTCAGCTGACAAGCAAACTCTTAGGGAAGGGACATGCTTCACAAAGTCATCTTAATAATTCAAGCTGACAATCTCTTCTTGGATTCAGCTACACAAAATAAATGGATATAGAATTCAGTCTCGGAATGACAGCTATTGTCAGAAAGGTTTACTTTCCTGCAGTTCAAACATTCACTTCCTGAAAATTCACCATGAGCATAATAAAACCCTGTTCGCAACTGCCGATGAAACAATTGGGCATGGCTGCCTTGCTGAAGGTCCAGTTGGTGAACGATCATTAGCATGCACATCCTTCAAGACTTCACATTAAAGCTTTCCCAACTATCAGCTTATTCCTAAAATAAAATGCAGACCTTGACGGTATCAACGCACCCACAAATTAAGGAGAGGATACACTGTCTTGGATCCCATCTCCTGGAAAAATGGATTTGGCCTCCAGTCCCAAAAGGTTGTGCATTCCTACAAGTGCTGATTGTAGTTCAGGCAAATCTTTTCAGTTTTGATGCCTAGAAACGAGTGGCTTCTCATGTCAGATCAACCCAAAATCAAAAACTAAGGTCAGCTGTGAGTGTAGCACTCCCCCTAAAGTGGACATTGGTCTGGTGAGGTGGACACCACATGCCCCATATCCCATGGGCTGTATGCCGCATCCACAGCTGTTTGTGAGGGGGTGTCCCCACAGTAATAATAGGAAAAGAAAAGGGATGCCAGTGGCTAATTTAGGGAGCTTTAAGAGTTATGTTTTGCAGCTCATGCACAGCTCTGTCAGAACTATAATCCGTGTTCAGGACTTTGGAACAAGCAAACAAGCAAGTGTGATTTCCACATCATTTGCTTACTTATTTAGTTCATTTATATCCCACCTTTTTCTGCTTGCAACAGAACCAAGAATGCTTCTGTTATCCCAGGAAAGATCTCCAACTGTCTTCTGTGTGTGCATGTTTCTAACAGTGGAAGAGTTGTAATTAAACCAGAACTTAGAGGGAATGGAATTCAGGGCAAAGGAATCAGAGAAACAATGAGGAAATGGACTGGAGGAAGCTATTTTACTTTTTGTTGTTGTTGTTGTTGTCATCCAGGGAGTTTCATGGCAAAGTGGGGACTAGAGTCCAGAACTCCTGAGTCTCAGTCTAACAACCTAAACTCTCATCATCTAGACATTATTCTAAGCTTTTTGATGGAAAATTCTCCCCCATTGAACTGGGCAATTTCAAAATCCAAAAATTAACCCCACAAAATACATGGTTCAGTTCCATTTGCAAGCGCAGATGACTTATTTTAGGTCTGTAGGCAGAACACTTAACCTTCACTGTCTGAATTTGTACTTTTCTTGCACGGGGCATATATCCAAGGATTATGATAAGGCAATCTCTCATTAGGAAATGGCTGAAAGGCACTTGAGCAATGCAAAGCAGCAGTGTTACCAGTGCTTCTCCTGTATTCTTGGCATGAAAGTGACAAGAAAAATGGTAACATCAAGGATGTAAAATGTGAAATGGCTGAAAGGCATGAGTCATACTTCAGTTATATCTTGCTTTGTGCTTGATAAAGCTCTGTTTTCAAAAGCAAAAGGGCATCATTTGCAGTGTTCAAGTTGTGTTGTGTAAACAAAGCTTTGACTTTGAAAGATTTTTTCTCCCCCCGCCTCCCCACCCTCTCCATCACTTGAGAGAAGTCTCAAACCCTTATGGGCATTGAAAGTCAAGTTAAGCTATGCTAAACAACTGAGAAAGCCCCTGGCTAACCAAAGGTTAACAATGCTGTGTAATTCAATAACAGAGAGCCAAAGTCTGGGAGAAGCCAAGATATATTGTAAAATAAGACAGTTGAAAGGAATGCACACACACACACACACACACACAGTAGAGATAGCAACTTTTGATCCTTCAATTGCTAGCTGGATTTGATAGGACTCCAGCTCCCATCAGCCTCAGCCAGCATGGCTGTCAGGCAGATAATGGGATGATGCTTTCCCAGAGGGTCAAGTCTGGGAAGAACTCCCCAAGTTGTGAATTTGGTCTTTCAGAGTGAATGCCTGACTAGTCACATTCCTTTATCCACATGGATCTAGTTCTCAGCTTCTGATTTCACAGTCTACAATAAGACTCTTGGCTTGATGAAGACTCTCTTTTGGCTTGATGAAGTTTCAGCTGGGTCATGCTCATGCATCCTCATGCATGGCTTGGGTCCTGGATACCTGAAGGAGTGCCTTCTTCCCTGTGTGCCAGATCTCCCCTTGAGATCTGAGACAGAGGACCTTCTCTGGGAGCCCTCTTTGAATATGGATATGGTTGCTTTGTTTTTTTTTATAAGCCATCCAGATACTTCTAGTATTGGGACACCACATAAAAGCTATAAATAAATAAATGAATAAATAAATTTCAAAATCATGATACATGTTCAGGAATTTACCAGCCTTCCAGGGATTTAGAGATGGGAAGGAAAGATAAAGTTGGGTGTCAGTCACAGATTGGTTTCACTGTAGCCCAAATATGGATGTTAATTTGCATGCAGGAAAAGCTGAAGCCTTGGCACACCCCAGAAGCAGAGGGCAAAGAATAGAACAGACATCTGTGATATGTAGCACACATTCAAGAGTTCAGTCTTATAGCAGGTTCATAGTGGGTACCTGTGAAAACGTGGTATATACATTTGCATAATACACCTCTAGCACCACCTTCTGACACAGGTTTGCTAGGAAGGATAGGATCCACCACAGTGCATGTCCTTCAACCCCAGTTCAGCTCAGAAGAACTAATAGGGTTGCACTCCTTCTATACAGCTGCCTGCACAAGCAATGCAACAAGGTGACTAAGCTTATTTCCATCCCTAGTCAAGGAAGAACCCAATTTGGAATGGGTCCAAATGATCCATATCCTCCAAGACCACTTGAGTTGAAACACCAACTGTATGTCTTCCAAAATTTTGTTCTCAAAAGGCAGGTGAAAGATTGTGGTCATGGAGCATTGACCCAGCTGTTTACATGCCCCATGAAGGACATGGAACCAGAGAACATGTAGGTCTTAAATGTCCAAGCAACTTGTCTACAATTCTGGTTGCACAAGATGAAGAGCATGTGTGACAACAGGACAAAATGGTGCCCAGTGTGCATCCATTTTTGCTAATTTAGACAGTGGCATTTGATTCACAAATGTAAATCAAATTGATCAACAGAGAATTCTGAAAACGCCATAAGCTGCTCCAGGGCCTCCACAAAGGAGACCAGTAACCACCTTAAATGCACTGTTTTTATTTCTTTGGCAAAGTGATATTTTCACATACAAAAAATGTAAATGGTATCTCATTGGAGTTTCATTACACATGCAATGAGTTTTGTACCACTTTATTTTAGTCATTGCCCCAAGGGCTTCTTTTCTTTCATTACCTTAATTGCCTTCAGAATATCCAGGACTGTACCACAACTTGGCCAAGATCATTTGGAAGTAATTCAGCACTTGCTGGGAGATGACTAACCTTTGTTGTCCACATACAATAATTTCCATTAAATCTGCACATGACCTAAGTCATATCTTCACAGCAATGCTACATCCCATTCTTGGGCAAGGTGTTGGACCGGGTGGTGGCAGGACAACTCCAAGCACTCTTGGATGAAACTGATTATCTGGACCCATTTCAGTCTGGCTTCAGACCCGAGTACGGTACTGAATCTGCCTTGGTCGCCCTGTATGATGACCTGTGCAGGGAGAGGGACAGGGGGAGTGCGTCTCTGTTGGTTCTCCTGGACCTCTCAGCGGCTTTTGATACCATCAATCATGGTATCCTTCTGGATAGGCTAACGGGATTGGGAGTTGGAGGAACTGCTCTGTGGTGGTTCTTCTCCTATCTCAATGGCTGATTCCAGAAGGTGGTGCTGGGGGACTATGGCTCTGCGCCATGGCACTTATGCCATGGCATTCCACAGGGGTCCATTTTGTCCCCCTTGCTATTCAACATCTACATGAAACTGCTGGGAGAGGTCATTAGGAGGTGTGGGCTGCTGAATCATCAGTACGCTGATGATACCCAGCTCTACCTCTCGTTCTCCACCGATCCAGGTGAGGCAGTGGCTGTACTGAACCGGTGCCTGGCCGAGGTAATGGGCTGGATGAGGGCCAATAAACTGAAGCTCAATCCAGACAAGACAGAGGTCCTGTTGGTAGGTGGCTTGGGCTTCGGGGTGGGGGACCTGGACCTTGTCCTGAATGGGGTTGCACTCCCTCTTAGGGACAAGGTTCGCAGCTTGGGAGTGCTCCTCGACCCTGAGCTATCATTAGAAGCTCAGGTGATGGTGGTGGCAAGGAGCACTTTCCTTCAGCTTCGGCTGATCCATCAGTTGCGTCCCTACCTGGAGAATGATTGCCTGGCAACAGTGACACATGCACTGGTAACTTCCCGATTAGACTTCTGTAACACGCTCTATGTGGGGCTACCCCTGAAGATGGTCCGGATACTTCAATTGGTGCAAAACAGAACTGCCAGGTTGCTGACGGGGACTGGGCCTTGTGCTCACATAACTCCATTCCTCCGTCAGCTTCACTAGCTCCCCATTGAAGTCCGGGCCAAATTCAAGGTGGAGGTTATCACCTATAAAGCCTTTAATGGCTTGGGACCTGGTTATCTAAAGGAACGCTTGCATCCATATATGCCCTCCTGCCCCTTGAGATCGGCAGCAGAGGCTGCTCCTCCAGGAACCCTCCGTGGAAGATATTAAGAGGGTGAGTACACGGAGGAGGGCTTTCTCTGCGGTGGAGCCCCATCTATGGAATGCGCTCCCCAGAGAGGTCCACCTGGTGCTGTCGTTATTTGTTTTTCGGCGCCAGGCCAAGACCTTTTTATTTAAAAGTTATTCTAATTGTTAACTTATGAATTGTATTTATGGGATTTTTAGGTGTATGCCAAGATGCTTCTGGTTTTTTAACTCTAATTGTATAAATTGTTTATTTATGTTTATTATTGTTGTAAGCTGCCCCGTGGCTTTTTGCAAATGGGGCAGCATAAAAATGGTTTAAATAAATAAAATAAATGTGTGAAACCACTGCTTAAAAATACATTTAAATAATTTTTGACATTTAATGCGAGTGTTTCCTGTAGATTCAGTGCATGGTTTACCAACAAAAGGTTCCCAGACTACAGATGTCAGTATTCAGTGAGCCACCTGTGCTGCTACCTCTCCACATAATCCTATGTTTCTCAGAAAGATTAGTCCCTTATAAATCCCTTTTTTGGTCTAAAACACTCTGTTTGGCATGCCCACCAACTTTTACAGACACAGACTATATCGTGTTTAAATATTTCTTATAAGCATGAAGAAACTCTTTGAATGGCGTAATTCTGCCACAGCGCATTTTCTCCATTTCATGATAGCTTTATTTTTACAATGAATTCAGAGATATGAAAATTTAAAGTCTGTGATATGTAATTATGTACCATAAAACCACATCCTGAAGTTTCAGCACATCTAAGAACAGCAAACATGCTTTTTTTCTTTCTAAATCATAGGTGTCTAAATGCATCTGATGCTAAATGCAGCAGATGCTCACCTTAGCAAAACAGGGATTAAAACCTGGCAATTTCTAGTTGCAATGGTTATACATTTCTCAGCAATAGGGAGCAGGGCCTTTGAGTACTCCTTGAGGGATAAAGAACCATCTTCTGAGCTGTAAATTATTATAACAGAAGACTAAAACTGCAAGACAGAGACAAAGGGACACGTTGGTCATGTGCTACTGCTGTAACTACAGTGGAAGAAGCTATGATGAGCACCATATGCTCGGTCAGAAAGATAGATCTATGCAGCTCTAGCAACCTATTTAAAAGACAAAAATATGACCGTGGGGGCCTATTTTTAGCTGCTGCTGCACCAATACAGGGAGATGCAGCTGGGTGACTGGTGTACAAGAAGAGAAGTCGCCCCCTTAATGCACTCACCTAGGGTGAGTATCCAGCAATGCCCAAGTGACCAGAGCCATTTGGCTTGCTCTTTGCCTTCATACTCTTGCAGGATCTAGGACATGGGTCACTCAGTGAGGCTGCATGGTAGTTACGTGTTCAGAAGCGAATGAAGAGGGCAGTCCTTCACGCATTGTGGAGCCAATGACTAGAATGCACTGCCACAAGATGGGTAGAAGGGCCATTTTGTTCCAAATCCAGCAGGCAGGAGCAAGTTGGGCAAGCAATGCCAGGTTGGGGTGAGACACCCAGTTCTGCTCTCTGCAAGCCAAGAATGCCCATGGAAGACATGAGAAGGCTTCAGGGGCAGAAAAGATGCCCACCATGCATAAGCTGCTGTGTTAAGTCCCTAGTACTTGTGAGCCACCCCAAGGCTTTGGCGAATGGAGCGGCACAGAAGCTGCCTAAATAAATAAGACAAATAAATAAGGGATCTCTGGCCTTGCAGTATGAGAGCTTCATGCCTCCACCTCCACATAAAATTAGGTGCCTTCTTTATATTTTTGACAGTTAAATATGCTTTTAAATGCAAAGACAAAGAAATTTTGAAAATGCATCAGACACTGGTATTCTCACAGCACTTCAGCTGCTTTGTTGCTCCTCACAGCACCTTGCCAGGGAGCTCGAAACAGTCGAGGCCCCATCAGTGCGGGTGTTCAAGGACAGGCTAGACATGCACGTGGTGGGCATGTCGTGAGCAGAGCCGGCTGGTGCCGGAGGTCAGACTAGATGGCCCAGGAGGCCCCTTCTGACTCGCTCTATGTTTCTATTTAGCTCAAATGGAGAGTGGATGGCAGTGCAGAGGAAGACCGATTCTGCCATTCCTGGAACTCTGCACTGGATGCTTGTAAGTCTTTGGATTTTGGGGCTTAGACTCACTGAGGGCACAACTGCTCAGATGCCACCATGAGAAATCCCCCAGTGGGGGCTGGATGATTCTGCCCATGTGCCCAAGCGAGCAAAAGGCAAGCTGTGAGGATGGCAAGTACAGACATTGCTTTCTCCTTTGCTTTCCTCTCCTAAAGAAGCTGCATGGCCTGCATACTCTTCCCATGTGTCCTTAGGATTCTGCTGACCATTAAGCAGCAATTTTGCTTGGATGGCAATTTTTCTGCTATGGCCATTTGCTGCAGCTCCATGTACCTGGAACTCAAAGTTCAGTAACTCTGCTGTTTCCCAGCATTTTGCTATCACTGTGTGGGCTGCCATCAACCTGAGCAAAATTCCTCTGATGACACTTCATATGTTGTTCTCCTCATCTTGTTAACAGAGCTGGTGCAACAGGCATAGTTTGCTGTGCAATATTTGCTGTTTCGGGTAATATTCTCTTCCAAAACGTAGCACAGCAGAACATGACCATCCTATCTGGATATATAAGCTTTGCTCATCAAAATTTTGTCAACATAGGATGTTGTTTATATACCACTGATAAAACCATCTTAATGATTTATCCCTAAGAATTATGGATATTTTATTTGAATCATCTCAATCATTCACAGGATCAGTGGATTTTACCTCCACCCAGTAATATTTCTATTTATCTTGCAGAAGAGCAAGTCTAGTGTACAATTTGTTGACATGTCTTTGACAGGCTATGGACCATCAGAAGTACTTTTTATAATGTGAAGCAAACATTTCTATAGGGATCAAAAGTCAGTTCATATCCCCATAGGAGAAAACAAAGGAGCTGTCAGAAGCAGAAGCGTGACCACCTGAAATAACCTGAACTGGTAAAATCTGGCATATAAAGGTAGAAAAAACATGGGCCCTCTCTCTTTAAAAATACCCCCCCCCCTTTAAAACTGACATAAAACAGGGATGCATATCATAAAGCAAAAGCAATATTAAAAACACAATTATAAAAGAATAAACCTGCATTCAGCCCAAATACTGCCTTACATGCCAAAGTTCTGCTTGAATAAAAATGTATTTGCTTGCTTGCTGGCCTGTGGGAAGACTGCAGAAAAAGACCCAAGCTAAGACCAAGCCAAGGAGTTCCAACGCATGGTAGAAGCTACCAAGAACATTCTCTCTTTCATCTCAGCAAGCATGGCTATGAGGACCAACAGAAACCTCAGGCTTTCATGTTCCAAAAAGAAAGGGCAGCTATATGGGACAAGGTGCACTTCCAGGTAAAATGCATTCCAGAGTTTAAATTTTTGGCTGTTCCACTAACCCTTAATCTATGTGGCATTATACCAAGTTGATATACCCTATGGCAATACCCTATTAGATTCCCTGAAGACATTCATGAAGACAACAGCAGTTGAATTTAAGATTAGGGAGGAGCACAATATGTCTGGTTTGATTCAGCCAAAATAAAATAGTGGAGAAGTAACACTCCCTTCGCAAACACTCACACACACTTTTAAAATGAAATCCCCATCGCAAGTGGTGGACACTACACATTAGCATGATGACTGATGTCATAGCTAATTTGATCTACGTGTCAATCAGAGCTCACCAGTTTAAAGTTAAACTTATGATCACCTTTCAGTGGACCCCACTCAGTTCATTGCAACTTAATCCATCTAATTCAACTGGGGGGGGGGGGGTTGGCCATACAAAAGATAGATTTATTTTGTTTGTTGATTTGTTTGTTTTACATTTGTATGCTGCCCCATACTCCAATGGAGTCATGTTACATGTCTGTTGGATATTTCCTGAATTTATGCATTTCAGTTAAAATAGATCATCTTCTGATTCATCTGTGACATTCCCTGGTCACTGATTAAGACTTAACATAGAAACATAGAAACAGAGTGGGTCAGAAGGGGTCTCCTGGGCCATCTAGTCTGACTTCCGGCACCAGCAGGCTCCGCTCACGACATGCCCACCATGTGCACGTCCAGTCTATCCTTGAACACCTGCACCATGGGGTCCCAACGACCTCTCGTGGAAGCCCATTCCACACCCTTGGGGTCCTAACTGTCAGGAAGTACTTCCTGGCATCCAAATAAAACTTGACTCCTTGAGCTTTGCTCCGTTGGAGCGTGTCCTGCCTTCCTCTGCAGGGAAGAACAGGCCTCTACCCATCTCCATGTGACATCCCTTGAAATACCTGTATGTCCCCAACATATCCCCTCTGAGTCGCCTCTTCTCCTGAAGAGACCCAATTCCCTCAGTCTCGCCTCATACCCCATCCCCTGCAAACCGGCCACCAACCTTGTGGCCCTACGCTGCACTGACTCTAACCCGGCTATATCCTTTCTGTAATGAGGAGCCCAAAACTGAACACAATACTCCAGTTGCGGGCGCACCAGAGTCATATAGATTGGCAGTAATACCTCTCTTGATCTAGAAACCACACTTCTGGCTGTGCAACCAAGGGTGGCATTCGCCCTCTTGACCACCGCATCACACTGCTGACTCATGTTTAGCCTGTGGTCAACCAGTACCCCGAGGTCCCTTTCACAAGTGCTGCTCTCCAGCCACTTGTCACCTCACCTGTACTTATGACACCTATTCCTATGCCCCAAGTGCAAGACCTTGCACTTACCCACACTGAATGCCATCCTGTGGTCTCCTGCCCACTTCCATAGTCTGTCCAGATCCTTTTGGATCTGGAGTACCTGCTCCTCAGTTGTGGCCACTTCTCCAGTTTTAGTGTCATCTGCGAATTTTATCAGCAGTCTGTTCAGCCCTTCTTCCATGTCATTAATGAAAAGATTAAACAAGATTGGCCCCAGGACAGAGTCTGGGGGACCCTGCTTGTCACTGGTCACCATCCCGATGATTCCCCACTAATGGTTACCTTCTGCTTTTGGTCAGTCAACCATGCCCTAATCCACCGGACAGTGCTTTGGTGTATCCCAAAACTCCTCAGTTTCTCCACCAGGATATCATGGGGCACTTTGTCAAAGGCCTTGCTGAAATCCAGGTATACCACATCCACTGCATCCCCTCCATCTAGCCACCTTGAAACCTTGTCATAGAATTCCACAAGGTTTGTCTGGCAGGACCTGTTTTTGCGGAAGCCATGTTGTGTGGCTGTCAGCCTCCCTTCCCTATCTAGCATCACTAGATCTCTATTATGAACCTTTCCATTGTTTTTCCTACAATGGACGTAAGGCTAACAGGTCTATAATTCCCCCTGTCCCTTCTTCTACCCTTTTTGAAAATTGGGACCACTGATGCCACCCTCCAGTCCTCTGGAACTTCATCCGTTCTCCAAGAGGCCTCAAAAATGGAGGCCAGCGGGCGTGAGAGAACCCCTGCCAACTCTCTAAGTACTCTCGGGTGTAACCATCAGTAATGTCCAATGTAATGTCCAGTGCCCTGAGGAGCCCCTCGACTTCAGGGGGGTGACTCCAATCTGTGCCCCTAAGTCCCCAGCTTCATCTAATTTCCTATGCGGATATCCCCCGTCCTGCTTTGGGGAGAACACAGAGGCAAAAGAGTCATTTAGCATCTGTGCCTGTTCCCTCATATCAGTCACTGGATCTCCTTCCTCCTTATTTAGTGGTCCCACCACTTGTCTCCCCTTCCTTTTCCTATTTACATGCTGAAAATTTTTGTTGCTCTTGATATTCATGGCAAGTCTCAGCTCATAATCAGCCTTAGCCTTGCGAAGAATCCTTCTGCAACGGTCCTCCTCCTCCCGGTATACCCTTTTGTCTATTTCCCCCAGTACCTATTTCCTAGGAGGTTCCTCTTTTGTCTAATCCCTCTAATCACCTCCTTTCGCATCCATGGCAGCACTCTCCTCCGCCTCCCCACCTTACTGACTAGAGGTATTGTCAGGGCTTGCGCCTGCAAAACCTCCCTTTTGAGTGGTATCCACCCCTCCTCAACCTTCCAGTAACCTATCCCAGGAGACTTTCCCCAGTCTGACCTTCAGTTGGCCAAAGTTGGCCCTCTTGAAGTCCCATCTTCTAGTGCTCAACCTGCTGCATGTCCCCAGTCCCCTGATCTCAAAGCAAAGAATGGAGTGATCTCTCGCATCCAGAGCTCCCCTAATCTGTACTTCATCTATCAGCTCCTCCCTATTGGTCAAGACCAAGTCAAGGATGTTTCCCACCCTCATCGCCTCTCAGACCCACTGTGTGAAAAACCCACCCTCTAGAGCTTCTAGGAAGCGACGTGACCTGGTTGTCACCGCCGAGTGAGTCTCCCAACTAATATCTGGGAGATTGAAATCTCCCATAATTACTGTGTCTCTCCCCCGATATCCTTAGAATCTGGTCTGTCAGGACATCATTCAGGGTCTCAAGTTGACCTGGAGGGCAATAACATACCTCCACTGTCAGGTCTCTTTCCCTGTCAAAACCCCAAAATTTCACCCAGACTGCCTCTACCGAATCCCCATCTGTGCTGCATTCTATCTCACTGCATCCTATCCCTTCCCTGACGTATAAAGCCACACCCCCACCACGTCCCCTTCCTGTCCATTCTAAAAAGGTGATACCCTTCTATGTTCACATTCCAGACTTGCCTTTCATCCCACCAAGTTTCTGTGATTCCCACCAGATCGTATCCTCCTATTCCCAGGAGAGCTTCAAGCTCTTCCTGCTTATTACCCATGCTCCTAGTATTGGTGTACATGCACCTCAACTTCTTCCCACCGCTTTCTTTCCTTGGAGTGCCCAGCATCCTCCTTCCTCCCATCCTCCCTGATACCTGGCCCCTCTCTGTAGGAGTCCTGTCAGTCCCTGCAGTATCTCTAAAACCCTGCTCCCAGAGCCCTGATCCTCCCCCCACTCTTGTCCAGTGCAGATTTCTGGGGGGTTCAGGTTTCTGGGGGACCTGAACCTCCCCGCCCCGGCTCAGTTTAATGTCTTCCAGACAAAGCTCACTAGAGCATCTCCAAAGGACCTTTTCCCCATCCTTGTGAGGTGTAACTTGTCCCTTGCCAGAAGTCCATTGGCAAGAAACTGAGTACCGTGGTCGAGGAACCTGAAGCGTTCCTTCTGGCACCACACCCTAAGCCAGTTGTTCACCTCAGAGATGCTCCTGTCCCAAATCCCCGGACTGGTAAGATTGATGAGAAGGCCACTTGGGCCTTTAGCTCCCTGAGTTTCTTCCCCAAGGCCTCGACATCCCTGGTGAGCCCAACCACATCCTGCCTGGCCACGGTGTTTGTGCTTACATGGATCACCAGGAGTGGCTGGAGACCCCCGGAGCGAACAAGATGCTCCACTCTGTCCTTCACATGCCGGATGCGTGCACCCGGCAGGCAGCAAACGTCTCCAGGTTGGGGCGGCACACCGCCGCCTCAGTGCCCCTCAGCAGGGAGTCCCCAACAACAATCTCCCGCTGCCTTCCACAGGCAAAAATATAAAATCTATCAAGTTACATAGCCTGAAGCTTATGGAAGACATATGATGACTTTTGACCTTATAAGGGTGTGTATATATTAGAAATTACATAGAAGAGGATGACCATATATTAGAAGTTGGCAGTGAGGAAAATTCATACCTGGCAATATGTGTACCAGAATCCATTGAAGATTCACTGGCAATATTTGTGACATAGACAAGAGCTCCAGAATCATTGGGGTATTTTTAACCTGAGAATTATATGCTTTCTCCTCCAATGAACATACATACTAAAATAGTGATGGAAATGCTGCAGTTAACACATCAAAACAAAATGTCAGATTTCGATTATGTTGTTACTTTTTTTCTTTCTCTCCAGTTCTCAAATAATGGTGGGAACTGGTGATGAGAGATCAGAAGATTAAATTATTAGGCTGCTTACAAACCTCATTCATTTGCAGTTTGGTTCTTGTAACTGACAACGTAGTTAAAAACGGCAAGAAAATCAGTGCCGCCTAAAGCGCAATATTAACAGAGACTAATTGTGAAAATATTCACATTTGAAAGAGAAAAGTATCCTAATTTATCTTCCACATGCTTACCAATGAATCTCTTGAGGGTGATTTTTATTTCCAGGGGGCTGGCATTTACAAATGTTGATTGAAATGTGGAATGCATTTCAATATCACGTAGGTGCCAATTGTTAAAGCCCAAGCAAATCACAAAGGCAGGGACACATTTTTAAAGGGTATGCAGAAACCAAGGACTCTGAAGATCTTCTGTATATTTTGAGCCTGGATGTGACTGAGTAAATTTATTTATTTATTAGATTTCTAGCCCACCCCATTAGCCACATGGCTACCTGTATATCTTACAACAATTTTTAAAAATGCAGGGAGTGCTACACTTTAACAAACACACACTGGTTGCTCTCTGGGTGCATCTGCATTAGAGCTTCCTGGTGCTCAGTAGCTATTCTTTCGGAACAAATGTAAGAATCCCCAGTGGAAATAGCTTGAGATAGAGTGAGAAAGGTTTCTCTTCAACATTTCAAAGTTCTCTTTGTGTGAACTAACCAGAAAGCTTTAGCTATTGCATGGTATAGAAATGCAATAAATGACATAAATGAACAAACATCCTATGCTGGGAAGAGGTGATGTCAAAAAAGTCCACAACAGAGTCCAATTTAGACGCATATGAATCCAACCTGTGGATTCTGCCCTGGACTAGATTGTATGGATTGCATATGGACCAGTTTGCTCACTTGGGAGGGGATTTGCACAATTTTGCCCATGTGCAAATGTGCATTAGTGCTAATACACAGTAACTAATTTGTTCTTATGCTGATGTACACTTATAAAGGGCTGAGGCTTCAGTCATACAGACTTAGCCATATGAGAAGAGAAGAGATAGCTCTGGAATGCTATCTGGGAAAGGGAACCCTTCCCACCCAAGTTTCTTCAACATGGAATTCATGCACTGGGCTGAAATAACTTCACCCAGAACTGTGCACATATATCCTATACATTCGCCACCCAATTTTGGGCAATTACACAACCCTCCACAGTTTCTGGCAGGTAGGCCTCACCCCTGGCTGACAGAGTAGCACAATTTTCTTTCTTTCTTGGAAGGATGGGTTTAGGAGCTGCTGCAATACCACTGATGCTAGCAGGAAGGAGTTCATTTTGCATCCTCCATAAGTGGGCAGAATTGCTGAGCTTACACTGTGCGCCTATTTCCAGAAAGCGGTCTTCCCTTCCACCACTCTTCCTCACTCTCTGGTTGTTTAACTTGTTGTTTTGGGGTGAGCTTTCCTGATCACTGCAAGGTCTTGAGCATGCAACCTGTCTGATTATTTTTCTATGACATATCAATTAATTGCTTTACAGCCTCCCATACTATGTGTGCTTTCTGATTGGAGTGGGGTAGGTTTAAGCCCATGAGAAGACTTACCCCAGGATGTCTTCCACTTGGCTTTCACCAAATTCTGGGAAGTCAGGGAGTTTCCAGGCTGCAAGAAAGATAATCCTGCAATGAAAAATGGTAATCTTACACACTCCTTGGTCACTTCTTAAGGGAGGGAAGTACAAGAAACCCATACCCAACCTGTAAACAATTTGCCAAATCCACTGATTCTTTTTTTTTTTTTAGAATTTCTTCTCTAAATGAATGAAAATAGTAGAAAAAGAGAAGAAAATGCTTCAGTGAGATACATTTCAACACCCCTAATAGTTCATAGAACTGTGTTTAAATAGCATCTCAAAATTGTCCATTCTTTTTGTGAACAGAGAAACTGGGGGATTAGACTAATTAATTGAATTTTGCTTCCAGAGTAAGCAATTCTTTAACTGTGGCACTAGCAAACCTGCTATCTTCTCCCCTGAAATCTTGTTTTTGTTATACCATGATGTAGGTTAATATTGCAAATTATATTGCAAAAATAATATTGCAAAGGTCAGATGTTAGCCACACCCACTAAGTTGGTAGTCTGAGTTCCATTTCCAATCATCCACAACATCCTGGATCTAGTGTCACTCCAGTGTATTGTGCGTGGAAAGGGTGACAATTCAGGGAAACGTTTAGCCCAAATTCTGAAATGTTCTTTGAGGGAGAAATCACAGGATTTTTCCTGGAGGAAAAGAACCCCTGCAGCCCAAAAGCTGACAGCCCTCAGCTATAGCCTAAAATAATACAACCCAAACAATTTTAGCTGTCCCACCTTATTAAGCATAATGCATAAAAAGGCTTCTGACCCAATGTACACAATGCTTGTGCCAGTGGAAATACGTTTCCCAAATTAGTTTAAAATCACAATACACAACTTTGCACACTGTAATTCTTGCTCTTCTTTTTCTTAAACTCTTTGTAGAACAAAAATAGATACCATGTTCTTGTCTCTTCTCATGGGAGAAACGGGAAAGGCCAAAAGAGGCAGCACAACAGAGAAAAGTGAGTGGCTTTTATTCTATAGAATCTCACATGACAAGGGACGGAGGCATTTTGGATTGTGCACAATAGAGCAAGTTGAAAGCTACCTCCCAGACACAATGCTGTATAAGGGATTTTCTGGAAGGCCGGTTGCTTCCCTTTATGTTTCTCGTCTCTCCACTCTTATCCGTCCATCCCTTGTAGACATCCAGTTCTTTATCCTCTGACGGATTCCACACACACACACACATTCACACAAATCTTCAGGGCGACAAAAGGAAGACAAAATGAACATTTTTCTTCAGAGGTGATCCTTCTTCTTTTGTTAGCTCATAAAAGCACATTATCTGTTTAAAAAAAATCAAAATAAAAAATCTTGCTATCCAGCAGCGCCTCTGCTCAGCACCAGCACACCAATTCACAAGGGTGTGTGTTTGTGTGTGTGTGTGTGTGTGTGTGTGTGAGTGTGGACACTTCTGATGTTTTATTCATATGGGAAGGCTTATTTATTTGCTTGTTTTCCTGTAAACTTCTTTGAGCCTCACCACTGGATATCAGAACTAACCAAGTCAGGAAATTAGGGCTGTGTAATTCTTCTAAGAAAGGTCAGCAGGAAACATAAAACACTAGGAACAATATCTATGCTTATCTTTAAGCTTGTACTGTACCAATTTATTAAAAATAAAATAAAACCCCTTTCGGAATGAACATTTCAAGGCAATATGTTACCTTTTTCTAACAAGGAACATCAAAATGTTTTATGGAAACAAAATGTAAAGCAAACTAAAACAGGAGAGTCTCCCAAAATGTCAACCAAGTTTTCAGTTGTATATCATGAAATGCTATCATGCTCAGTGTCCCTGTATTGTATTTTTTTTTCTCCTGCCCTCGACAATAACAAAGACACAAAGAACAAGATGAAATCTAGAATCGTAGTGATCAGAAGCAATTGTTTCTGCTTTTTGTACAAAGAGGTCCCTTCTGGTAAAATGATTGTAAGAATCTCTGGAGCAGGTGGCTGTCAACGCCATTACAAACAACATAGAAACAAAGAAATAGAGCAAGTCAGAAGGGGCCTCCTGGGCCATCCACTCTGACCCCCGGTTCCAGCCAGCTCTGCTCACAATATGCCCACATGCCCAATATCATGCATCTGAAGTCCAAAACAGTAAAGATTGGGGTTATTTACAAGATAGAAGCATCTCTGTCTATGTGCAGTGGGTGGAAGGTTTGACCTGGGCTGAAGTTCTAGGGAGAAGCACTGGGCACCCTTCCCGGGACACAAAGCGGACTGGAGTCCAGGGAGCCATGCTGAAATAGCTTCCCACCCATCCAAAATGGATTCCTCACCCATCCCTAGTTAGTACAGTATTCAAGTCTGCATGTAGTCCTGAAGTTCACTGGGTGAACTTGGGTCAGCATCCATCCAATATACGTCCGTTCCACCCTTTTTTCTTCTTTCAAGGAACCCAAAGTGGCTTACTTCCTTTTTTCCTCACAACAACCATGTGGAATGATTTAGGCTGAAAGTTGGCGACTGCACCGTCACCCAGTGATCTTCATGGCTGAACGGGGACTTCAACCCACAACTGCTGAACTGCAGTACAACACTGTGTAACCATTACAGCACAGTGGTACTCAGCCCACCCCACACTGTTGTGGGGCTGCTGTTAGGATGAATTCTATCCATGTCATGGGAGCATAATAAACGCAACTGTGATGTCTTTGGAGGGAGTGTGGGATAAAAGAGGATACATAAGGGCTAAGTCTTGCAGTTAAAGGGGAAAACATTGTAGAAACTGTGGTTTTGTGGGGAACTCTGCAGTGGATCATGTACTACCATGCCTCAGATCTACTTTTTTGATGCTATTTTACTGAAAGAGCATTCTGGGAATTCTGGTTTGACCTGAAAACCCAGTGAAACTAAACATTATAAAAAGTACTATTGAACTAGTCTGGGCTGACCTTTAGAATGTCAGAAAATAGCTGTCGATGGAGTTTTAATTGTGTGGATGCAGAACATAGATGCAAGGTGGCAGTGGAGCTAGAACTCACAGGGATGGAGTACAGGGCATTTTTATAATAAAAGATAAACTTCATTGTTATCTTCAGTGTCTTTGACACTGTCCTGCCAAAATTGTCTTATTGGAAGCTGTGATTAGCACTTCAGGGTAAGCCAATGGGAATTTGAAATACATACAGCAACTTCAGAAGGATGATTGCTGGGAAGAATTGTGGGAGTAAATGAAAGGGATAAACAAACCTTGACTGCACAGAGCCAGGACTGCTTAGTTAGTTAGTTAATTAACTATTAATTGCATTCATTCAATTAATGTCACTTCCAAATTTGGCCCTGTTTACCCTTCCCAAATCTTATAGCTACATGCTAAATCAGATACAGGGTAACACTCAAGCAGACCCCTGAATATGCTGCATATTAAGCATCTAAATATTAAGCATTTATATATTAAGACTATAAATCATTATGACTATATGGTCTTAATCTTGAAAACATAGGACAATTCATGCTTGATTGGATTTTTAAAGCTAGGATGAACAAATCCTAGTTCGTAAGAGTTGACATGAGGAGTCCTAGTTCCCTTTTTTCTCATGTGTCCATTAATATGCAGTTTTAAACTTTCTGTATGAAAATTTGCACATGAGTAATATCTAAATATGCTTATTTTCTAACCTAGTACTGTGTTTTCAATGGATTTTACCTCCTTGTATACATATCTAAGAACGTCTAACATACAACTTTAAAAATGCCTGTTGATATAATTTTGACTAGAGAAAGACTTAATAAAACAGATGAGAATTAAGTTTAGTTAACAATTAACATTAGTTCAGGAACTGCAGATAAGTCAGTCTATAAAGAAATTCCCGAAGATGGACTCCCTGTTAAGGTGTTCTGTACATTAATAACGAAAACACACAATATGAAGAAATACACGAGCTGCACTCATCTCCTGTGGCACATCTATTGTTCTCTACTTGTGGAGGATGATGGTCTGAAGAATTTCAGAGCAGACGCTAAACAACACGTTTCATTAAGGTATCATATCACCCTTAATCTGTAGAATTCAAGCCATGTTTATTAGCAAATAAAAGCAGTCTTGTTTTCTACATTCTCTATGCAGGCCCGACTTTGGTTCCACCAGACAATTCCAACAGATGGCTCTCCACACTATACAGCCATAGCCAAACCATCTCTGAAGTTGCCAATAAAGGCTCCATTGTGCTCCTGCCATTTTTCTGTTTCTCTGATTTCTTACTCTTGAAAGCAATTTATGAAGGAATTGCTTGTCAAAATGTCTCTACTTACACACCTACCTCTTAGTCTATGGTCCTAGTCACCCAAAACAATAAAGGCAATTTTAAATAATAACCTATTCACTAGACTTTTTTTCCAGAAAAAAGACAATGCTTTTGTGGACTTCCCCCTTTCCCCTACTAAAAAGAAAGCGCTCAGTGTGTGTCTGCATCAGCTCCCATTTATCTCAGCAGGTCT
The DNA here is from genome assembly GCA_023646645.1 of Varanus salvator macromaculatus. Lineage (NCBI taxonomy): Eukaryota > Metazoa > Chordata > Lepidosauria > Squamata > Varanidae > Varanus > Varanus salvator. The sequence continues at coordinate 19,398,193 of JAIXND010000621.1, read as the reverse complement.
GCATTTTTGAAGTATTAATAAACTTAATAAAAAAAAAAAATCCTTGCCTAAAGTTTAACTTCACACATTTGGCAGTGGGAAAACTGCATTTAGGAATCAGGACAGACAGCCTGAAGGAGCCATTGAAAGCCCCAGTGGTGAAGAGGAAGAAAAAAGAAAATCCATTATGAAGTCCTAATTAATCTCAACAATCTCAGATATTGATTTTTTCCATTGCCTTTTATCAATTTGAACTCCTTGTTTCAGAATAACTCATTGCAGGTAATAGACTGAAATAACGAAGTCCTACAAGGTTATAATTGACATTATTTCCTAAAACATGTCCATCAGAAGTTATTGGCCTAATAATGATTTCCCAGATACCATAGATAATCCAGCAGTGCTCAGGAAGACAGGAGAGGGAGACAGAATTCAGGGACTTGCTTATGCCAGCTCAAGAGAGTAGAAATGTAGTAGCTCATAAAATTATAAGCTTTGAAGCAAAAGGCCCACTATTCAAAACTTTGTCATGATATCACTAAGTGGTCTTAGGAACTGTCTCTGGAATCTCATGCTTCTTCTACAGCATGGGAACAGTGATACTGACCTACCTTGATCCAGTGTCCCCTTAAATATAACTCAGATGTATGATCTCTCTTTACAGCTTGAACCAAGAGAAACTCTGCTTCAGGCTAGCCCTTGTGTCCTGCTAGGAAGCTGTGGATAATCCTGCAAATAATTATCAACACTTCTGCATACCTGAATCAGTAGTTCATGCTAGCAGGTAGTGAATTCATTGTCCATTTAAAAATAGACTAGACATTACTCTCCCTCTTCTGTTCACTTGAATTAGGGTCAACCTTGCTACAGGCCTGTTTTGCAGAGTTCTGTAAGCAAGGTGCACATAACAAGTTTATTGCTACAGACATCTGTAAAGAACCTGCATCAATAGTCAATGCACAACAGAGAGTACACTCTATACGGTTCTTCTGAGGATTATAACGTGATCATTGGTGTGGAAGGGTTTTGAATGTTCTACAGCTCCATAGAAACACCAAGGGTATTTCCCATCAATTATTCCTTACTAGGAGGGGATCACATGTATTGGAGAACATGCTTTGTATGTAGTGGCTCACTGATATTGCCAGTTGATCCCAATATGAACCACATCATATTGCTGTGAGCCATCCCGAGGCTTGGTTGCAATGGGGGCAGCATACAAATATGTAAATCAATCAATCAATCAGTCAGAAAGCTTTCGATTCTGCAAAGCTTGAAGGAGGAGGGAGAATGGCTGGAATCTAGCTGGAGGTTGCACAGAGGTGTCTCCATTGTGCCAATGAGAGTTGTACTGAATCATTCCGTTTCTGTAATGTGCCATTCAGTGCACAACCTGCCATTTTGAACAATGTGAGAAAGTTAGAAAAACTAAAAGGAAATGGCACATTCTGATATTGTGTTTTTGTTTTCCTATCCTACACTAGATCAGAATTATTGTTGGCCTGATTTGGTTCTACTTTGGTGCCATTCCTTGAAACGACATTGCCCTGCTTCTTCCATTCCTTCTTTCCCTCTTCCCAGTTTTTTTTTTTTTTTTTTGCCACAATTTGTTCATTATGGGATTCTTCATGTCCTGGCATGGAAGCTCACTTCCCACCTCCTTGTACCCTGGAACTTCCCAAGCATGACTTTGGAGCCATCGCCATTTGGGAAAAAGCAATGTCAGCTTCAGAGTTGTGGGGGGGAGTAGAGTTGGAGCTGCATCCTCAGGACATTTTTGCAAGATCAGAGCTGAATTTTCTGTGGCTGTCTACAGGCCCTAGGTCTGCTCTCTGAATGATTGTAAAACCAAAATGTCCTTCATAAACAGACAGACATAACCATTACTTCCTCAATATATGGTTACTATCAACAAAATTCCAAATACACACAACACTTCACTAATACACTTATACATCATACATAATTGATACAGGGAAATAGAACATGAATGCAATGATTATAAGATAGTAAAACATGAATACATATACATCTCAACTGTATACTTCATTCTTCAGTATACCAAGAACGACCTCACTCTTTGTTTCTGATGCTTACCATCTTACCTTCATATTGTTACACTATTGTTAGCAGTTGTGCAAATTGCCAGGGCATTTTTATCCGCTTGTATTTGTTTTCGCATTTCCCCATTTTTAGCAACAAGAGATGTTTCTGTCATCTATAAATTCAATACCCCTGTCAGTTTTGATAAATAGGAATGACAAAAAGATCAATTAATAATGGCAAATGAACTTTCCCATGCCTTTTCAGTACTCCTTGCAAAAATCAACAACAAAAAAGTACCACTTTAGTGGGGTGAAAATGTTTGAAAAACAAGACTCAGCAGTAGTAAGGACTTTCCAAGAGATTGCATTTCTAGGTTTATAATTTGTACAAAATCAACATGTTGGAGCTATACAGTTTTGGTCCTCTGGGGAAAAGTACTTCAGTTCTGATACATACCACACTTTCAATCCAGGTCCCTGGTGGTCTATGAAATGCTCATGTACTTTGAGTTCAAAGGATTATGAAATAGTCCCCCAAATGTTTTCTGAAACAGCATTTTTTTGTTTGCTAAATTTCTCAAGGTGCAGTCCTGTGCATATTTATATGGGAAAAACCCCTACAATTCCCAGCATGCCTGGCTGGCATGCTCTGTGAGATATGGGACCCTTTCCTGACCAAAAAGGCAATAAGATTCCACCCTGAATCTTCCATAGAGGGATTGCCAGTCAGGGATTCTGTAGCAAATCATAATGTTGTGCAATTGGATTTAGATCATCAAAGATAAGAAATCTCTTTTAGACAGAGGGAAAAATATCTTATGGGAAGCATAGTGGTCCATCCCAGCAAGACAGAAAGTTGAGCACAACACTGATTCGAGGCTTGGAGGACTTTCTCAGATCCATCAACACCAGCTGTTGCTCCTCTTCATCCTTTCTTTTCTTATTTCTTCCTAGTTCAGTTGACAGGCAGAAAACCCAGTACCAAGCATGTAGTGGCATCTCCTGCTTCTCCTTCTCAGATTGTTCTCTGGCCCAGAATGTGAGACCAGTGAAAAAGCAGGTTTTAGTTAACATGGAGAAGCAAAGTTAAGGGGCTTTTGTCAGTAGGCCCTGATGGGGAATGAACCCTTGGGATTGTCCAGGGTGCTGGTAAAAGAAGGCTATCACGGCAATGCTTCCTAAGAAGATAGATCCTTCACTCAGGTGGATGTAAGGAAATGCTTTTTTATGATGATGAAAGCAGACCCACTCCCATGACCACTTCCATGTGTGCTGTACACTTAACTCCCAGATGTTCCCATTACTTATGATGCTGGTGGCTGCAGCTATCAGCATATGTGCTGAATTAAGGTTTTGGTTTGACCCTGCTAAGGTTCTGCTACAGGTCCAGAAGACTCAGTATGATAAGCCATGCAGTATGCATGGACCAAAGTGTTCTGTGTTCATGATATCCACATACAGAAGAGTTCTGTGCAGGGCAAGGCTGACCAGCATTGTCGAATGAGGCCTTTGGACCTCCTGATAGCAATTGCGGATTTGTTCAGTGATGGCCTACCCTTGATGGGCTTAAAGGAGGATTAGAGCTCCATGGATTTTGACTTGATTGGTTATTCTTAATTTGAATTGTATACCTAATGGAAACCTCAGGGGGTCATGGTTCCACAACAGTGACTATGCTTAATAAGAACTAAACATGAAGGAAAGAAGTACAATTAATGCCATTATGCTGGCAACTAAGAAATCATCTGACTCAATTCCATGCCAAAAGCTTCTTAGGGAACTGGGAAATGGACTTAGATCTTACTAGTCCCAGTCTGTTAGCAAGGTTATTATTATTATTATCAACAACAACAATAATAATAACAATCAGCATGCATATGGTAATAGATATGGTTTATAAATCTTATGCTTATTGGCCTTTAACATCTCTCCCATAAAGCACTATAAGCCCAAGGGGAGTGAATGTTTAGTAAGCCTGAATGACACTTAATCATTTCTTCCTTTCCATTCCAGAGATGTACATGGATTTAATGAATAAAATCTCATTTTCAGCTTCCTATCTATTTTGCAGAATATTGAAGAGAGCATTTGGAATTTATTACATGGGTCTAAAGCAGTGTTCTACAAACCCACTCCCATTTCCATATTCACAGCAATCAAGGCTGCCAATTTCAAATTAGCTACAAATTCAGAGTGCTCAATAAGGGGGAGCAGGTGGTCAGACCTATAATTAATGCATATATTCTTTTATTTCCCAGAGCTGGAGAAGAGCCAACCATTTTGACTGAAACTCAGACTTGGAGCTACACTGGCAGACCCAGGAAATAATTGCATGCAATAGATTCAAAGAGGGTGTTCCCACAGAATGCTGAATCATTTCACCACAAATAAGAACCAATGCTTACAGAACAGAATTAATTGTTACCTAACAACAGCCAAACAGAAGAATGTTGGTGAAACATATTGCCTGCATTTATCCCTGCACCCAGCTCTTACCATGAGATGAGCTTTTCAATGCCAGATAATTCCTGCCTTTCTCTACCACAAACTTACATCATAATGTTTTGATTATAATAACAGGCATCTGTTAATAGATTTGGTATGTATCTAGGGTAGAAGGACAAACTTGTCTAGTGCTTAAATTATTGAGCTGGTGTAGGTGAATGGCTTCCCCATATGGCTCCTTCCAATTCAAGCCCAAATCTGCAAACAGCGAATTCTGGAAAATCAGTATGCTTAAACTAAAATAAAGTTCTCACCTATATTTAGCAGTCAAATTAAGTAGGCATGGCCATTATCAACATGGAAATTTGCTTGTCATGTAAAACCATGCTTTTTTAAAATGATAACCCTAATGAAACATTAACTTTGTTGAATATAAGAGGAAGCAAAGCCTTAGTTTTAAGAGCATAGCACTCAAAGATCTAGGCCAGTTGGACAAATCTCTCAATTTTTCTTGTATTCACTTTTCTGAAATCTTAAATTCTTCTTTTAATTCAAAATGTAAGAATTGTATGAATCTTCATCAATTATTTGCAAACCAGCACTGAAATGACCGTTCATCCCCATCTCTGCTAAATTAAATTGTTGGTGAGGACAGAATGGAAAATTGATTATCTTGATGCTGCATTCAATACGTCGATGGGCTTTTAGTTAAGACGCTACTGGAGAAACTGCAACAAAACATACAATCAACTTATGCCATTGCTGTTGGCCTTTGTTAATTTCTCACCAGTCTTCAGGATTTTGATCCAGTGACCTATTGAAAGCTGGGGACATTTTTGAAGGGGTGAGTTGTATTCCCTGCCTTTGAGGGAACTGGGAGACCTGGGAGGAAGAACTATATAAGAGCAAGTTCTTCCTTCTGGAGGTGGCTTCAGTAACACAAGTTTTCCTCCTAGCTGGGGTGAAGCGCAGCTCTTGAATGGGCTTGGTCTGGTTCCGGTCCTGCCTTATTTCTTCTTGCTTTACTGTCTCACCATGGTAGTGCAAGACCTCCTGCTATGTTGCTGCAGTGCATGTGAGCTGCTGTATCTTCCTTGACCCTTGCTGAATGTGGTTCCCACTGCTGCCTTGCCTTGCCTGCAACGGATTCCCTTCCCCTTGCTCTGTTACTGATGGTTGACGTTTGGCTCCTTGCCTTATCTTGCTACAGACTCCTGATTCCAGCCTGTTCCTTGGCTGCAACCCTGCTTCTGACTTCACTACTAGACCTTTGGCAGTGTTTAGGCTTGGCCTTGCCTCAGGTCCTGTTGCTCTGGTCTTGATGCCTCTGTCTTATTTCCTGATGTCCACATCCCAGACCATGACTGTTCTATGACATGGCTCCTGAGAGCCATGCAGGCGGTAGCTTTCATTCCAAAGCTCAGGAGATGCTTTCCATATCCATATACGTGTAAGGGAACTCTAAGTGCAAAACACACACACACATGCATGTGTTTTGCATTCAACTCATGCACATGTTTCAAAGCACAGACCCAGTTCATACAAGGCCCAGTGATGCACTCAACAAACATTCCTGAATCATATGCAAGTTTGCTTCCTCACTGTCAGAGCAATATGGCAGTGGAACTGACTGCCTGGAGAGGTTGCAGGCTCTCCCACACTACAGACATTCAAAATCAAACTGATTTTGATTTTGTCAAAATGCCATCAGAGTGGGATGGTGTAACTTGGTGTCCTGCAACAGCAGGGGGTTGAACTCAATGGCCTTCATGGTCCCTTTCCAAGTCTACTATTCTGTGATTCTAAGTGGACTTTGGTAATCATTCAATGAATCCTGCCCAACATTCTCCTTCACCTTGGCCATCATGTTGTCCCTGGCTTATGGTGATCCTGTGAATGGAAGATCTCCTTTTGCCCTTCCTAGCTCTTCCAAATTCCAGGCTGTGGCTTCCTTTTTGGAGTCAATCCATCTCTTGATCTTCCTTTTCTTTTTCTGCATTCAACTTTTCCTAGCATGACTGTTTTCTCCAGTCCTCATAAAAACTGATCACAATAAAGTTTAGATGGCTTAGAAGTACTTAGTGGATATAATTTCTGTGGCAGAATGCTGCTTACTCTACCATGGTACCTCTTGCCAAGATCCAGAGCTAAATAAAAACAACAACAGTACTTTGTATTTGCATAAAATTGAACTCACTGATCTAATCAAGCTGCAATTTACACAGTCAAATTTCAAATGGAGAAACCCACGTTAAAGTGGAGTTGCATACAAATTTTCTTCATAGAGAAAATTTAAGTATTCATCAAACATAAAACACACATGAACACTAAAATGCAAATTTGAAAAGCCCTATTAATTTTAGTTTCAGAATGAAGCAACTATCATTAACTCCCTCTCTGAAAACTTATGAAGTGAAAAGTCTTTCTTGTTAGCTAGATACTAAACACAGAGATAATTAACCAGGCGATAGAGGGAGAGAGGAAAAAAACAGAACTACATTTGGATTTATTTCAGCTTTGGAGTCTTCCTTCTTTCCTTTCCTTCTTTTGAAACAGTTGCAATTGTAACTAATTTATATCTTTAGAATCACGTTGCCTTTGTTTTCTCACTTACCCAGAAATGACAATGGATGGAGTTTCCTTATTGATTACCTCGGTGGTATGAAATGTGAATTTTAAAACACAATGTGCTGTCAATTGGAAGGTAATAAGGTATGTAATGACAGACCACTGAACACTAATTTGAAAGTCAGTTTCTGAATGGCAAGGTATCAATGCATAATTGTATGTTCTGTCATCCTTTGACAGTTTAGCTTAACAGTATAAAACAGTGCTATTTTGAAAATCATTTCCACATGTTCAAGAGTTTCACATGGGGGATCCACATGGGGGATCAGATGAGGCTGGGGACTTAGGGGTACAGTTTAGAGTCACCCCACTAGAAGTTGAGGACCTCCACGGGGCACTGGATGTTACAAGGCACCAGGCCCTGCCGGGTACACTCAGTGCTTTGGGAGTTGGGGAGGGTCCTCTTGTGCCCACTGGCCTCCAGTTTTGAGGCCTCATAGAGAAAGGGTGACGTCCCAGAGGACTGGAGGGTGGCGTTAGGGGTCCTAATTTTCAAAGAGGGTAGTAGAGGGGATACAGGAAATTATAGACCAGTTAGCCTTATGCCCATTCTGGGGAAGACCATTGAAAGGGTCATAATAGTGACAAATCTAGTAACCCTAGATAGGGAAGGGAGCTTGGCAGCCACACAGCTTCTGCAAAAATAGCTCCTGCCAGACAAACCTTTTGAATTCTATGACAAGGTTTCAAGATGGCTAGACAGAGGGGATGCAGTGGATGTGGTTTACCTGGATTTCTGCAAGGAGTTGACAAAGTGCCCATGATATCTTGGTTGAGAAACTGAGGAATTTTTGGACAGACCAATGCACTGTCTGATGGATTAGGTCATGGTTGAATGACTGAAAGCAGAGGGTAACCATTAGTGGGGAATCATCAGGATGGTGGCCAGTGACAAGTGGGGTCCCCCAGGGCTCTGTCCTGGAACTGATACTGTTCAATCTTTTCATCAGTGACATGGAAGAAGGGGTGAACAGTCAGCTGATCAAATTTGCACATGATACTAAAATGGGGGCAGTGGCCACAACTGAGGAGCAGGTACTCTGGATCCAGAAGGATCCGAACAGACTATGGAAGTGGGCAGGAGACAACAGGATGGCGCTCAACATGGATAAGTGCAAGGTCTTAGGAATGGGTGTCATAAGTACAGGTTAGGTGACAAGTGGCTGGACAGCAGCATTTGTGAAAGGGATCTCGGGGTACTGGTTGACTGCAGGCTAAACATGAGTCAGCAGTGAGACACGGTGGTCAAGAGGGTGAATGACACCCTTGGTTGCATAGCCAGAAGTGTGGCTTCTAGATCGAGAGAGGTATTACTACCACTCTACATGACTCTGGTGCACCCGCAACTGGTATTTTGTGTTCAGTTCTGGGACCCTCGTTACAGGAAGGATATAGCTAGGTTAGACTCAGTGCAGTAATGGGCCACAAGGATGGTGGCCGGATTGCAGGGAAAGCCATATGAGGTGAACTGAGGGAATTGGGTCTCTTCAGCCTGAAGAAGAGACTCCGAGGGGATCTGTTGGCAACATAGAGGTATGTGAGGTGTCAAACGTAGGTAGGTAGAGACCTGTTCTCTGCTGCAAAGGAAGGCAGGACACACTCCAACGGAGCAAAGCTCAGGGAACCAAGGTTCAATTTGGATGCCAGGAAGCACTTCCTGACAGTTACAACCCCGAGGGTGTGGAATGGGCTTCCATGGGAGGTGGTTGAAACCCCATTGGTGAGTGTGCTCAAGGTTAGGCTAGACATGCACATTATGGGCATGTCATGAGCAGAGCTGGTTGGAGCTGGGGGTCAGCCTAGATGACCCGGGAGACCCTTCTGACTCACTCAGTTTCTATGTTTCCATGTAGGAATAGAGTAAGGGAGTTTGCTACTGCAAGATGTGATGATGGTTACAGTACTGGGTGGCTTTAAAGGAAGATTAGAGAAACTCATAGTATTGGATCATAAATAGCTACTCCATAACAAAAGCCCCAGCCTTGAATTTTGGAATAGTTAAGCAGGGCCTTTTGCAGGGCTTTCATTCATGGGGTTACCATAAGTTGGAAATGACTTGATGGCACATAACAACAAACTGGTCATCATAGCTATTTAGGGATGGAAGAACCAGCAGTACCCAAACTCACTGAAATTCTACAAACTTTGACGTTTGCTTCAGTTCACTCTTGTTACCATTTGTGGCCTGATGGTTGAGTTTGTTCAAATGCATTTCAGAAGTATGCATTGCAATTTGCAATTCTTTTGGGGCCCATGGACATCTTTGGAATTTGGGGTAAAATGTCCCGGATGTTACCATAAACCTATTGCGAGCACCCCCTTATCTATATGTGACTTTGTATACATGTCACTGTGAACTCTCTGTGTTTTTCTTTTTCCCTCTCTCTGCTTTACCACCATTCTCTTCCCCATGTTCTTTCTATCCTTCTAGCCTCTCTCTCCTTTCCTTCCCATAGTCTTTACCCTCTCCCTTCCTCCCTCCCTCCCCTTTTCTATTTGTTTGTTCATTCATTGCACAGAATGATTTGTGAAGTGTTTTTATAGAAAGGACAATTCCCTACCCTGAACATCTCTGGTGAGGTATGAAAGACATGGCACATTAAGGAACTATTTGCTCCAAGGATTCCTGATCAGGAGGAAAGCTATTTTTCAACAGGGGGACTGTCCCTTCTCTATTAAAGAACTACTGGAATTATTATAATTGTATGTTACTGATGTAGGTTGCCTTTGGGAGGGCTTCTGGCCTGAAAGACATCCTATAAATATTTTAAATAAATGTAAGTATAATGTAAATGTTTTAAACACTGATCAAGATGAGGACCCTACCAGAAGTAAATGAGGAGATACATGAGTGACAAGGACTGAAACCCTGTCCTGACTTGAGAAATGATTTTTTAATCCTCCTCATTACAACACCAACCCCCTCCCCCAGCAAAATGTTTGGGGCATTTAAATGGAATACCTCAAAGCCCAATCCATTTTCCAAGTAAGTAGAATGCTCATAGCTGGGCAGAGACCAGGTGATGCTGGTTGTCCACAACTGGGTAGGAGGATTTTGGACAGTGATATATGTTCACAGTTCCCAACCAGATTTAACAAAAATTGGGATGTTAATTTAGGTGCATTTCACTGAGATACCAATTAATAGTGATTCAGAAAACCCAAGGTCTTTGAAGGCATAGACAGAGAATAAATGGTTTCTTGCTAAATACAGAGAAGCCTTTTATATAGATGGAAGCCCAAAAGTGACGCCCAAAGAGAAAAGGAATAACAGCAATATTTAAATAGGCAGGTGGACTCACAATTAAGACTCCCTTTGTTCTCTTTCTTTGAATTTTTTAGTTTAAAGGAAGGGTGAGAGTACTTTCAAATGCTCAAAGTAGAACAGATCAGACAACACAGCCATTTTGTTTTCCTTTGGACTGTAAGGAAGATTATATGGAATCATAATCTTTTTCTGATCAGTATCAATGATCAGAAATGTCAGCGAAGCTGCAATGTGTGTGCTTGGACAGAACAACCCTCGCATTCCCCAGACCTTTGCCAAGTCCAGCAGGCAATGCTAGGCTCAGCAGAGGCACCCAGCCCACTCGAAGGCAACTTCCTGGGATGGCGTGCACAACACAGCAGCTTGCAAAAACCGCCTGGATTTGTCTTAATGCACGTTCACCACGCTCCATAAGCTTGCGATGCTCTATGCAGTTCCGTATTCTAGCAACAGGTGGGACACCGCAAGAAAACCAGCAGTGTGCTGTTTGTGAATGTCACTGTTGCAGCTGTAGGCTGTTGTTTTCCAGCAGCCTGGCTAGTGGTGATAAAATCTTGTTGAGTTTATTTATCTATTATTCTGAACGTACCAAAATTTTATGCACATCATTGGGACAGAAATAACTTTATCTTTAGGAAAAAAGATAAAAGTAAGGGCAGAACCCTGCATTTGGCCTCAGGGCTTTGAATGGTCAGTTCTTAAAAGTCTGCAAATGAATCTGTGTATATTCACCAATATTTGCTTCACTGAGTTAAGGTCGCCAGCTCTTTTTCTGATTGCATGGAAGGCAGGTATAATACACTGAGAATAAAGGGCTCTCTCAATCAAATTTGGCCAGATAATTTTGCTTTGGTTCCTTTCAAATTAGAGTTTAACAAAATGCTCATTTTTAATAGATGCAATGAAAACAACTTAAGATGTTTAAAGAAGACAATTTTGATGCAAAACTGAGATATTTATCCATCAATAATCTCAACAGCAATGATACCCTGGAGCCCTGGAGTGATGTCTTCCTTTGGCCACTTCTTTACATTACTTTCAAATTTGTTTTCATTCTTACTCTTGCCTTCTGTACAGTGAATGTGCATAGGGACACATAGGGCTTCCTGGCCCTTGTGAAGTTCCCCCTGGACCAGTCCTAAAATATTCTCTCCTCACATGCAGATAAGATGTGATCGTGCCCTGCTGGAGAAAAGATAGGTCACAGATACCCACCACTCTTTTTTCATAAATTACAAGGCATGAGCTTCTGTTCACTTTATACAACTCCCTGGTTTTATTTTGCATGAATCTCCTAATTTGCACAATTTTCCCTCTCAGATTGAATCAAGTATGTAGGAAAGTTGCTCACATTAGGGCCTAGCAAATTTCTAACTGGATTGCTGCTCCGTTTGCAGTTTTCCTGTTTCTGCAGAGCAGCTGTGATTACAAAGCGAAGCAGAAATCAGGCATGTGTTGAGTGATCTCTGGTGGCGCCTCTGGAATGGAAGTCACTCCTCAGTCTGACAAGGGCTCTGCTCTTCGGGCAAATGAGTAACATAGTCGGCCCCGTTTCCAGCATCCCCTCACAGCAGATCTGGTTGGCAAGAGCTCAACGACTTAATTATGTATAATTATGTTCTATCTCACTCATTACCCAAGATGGGTCTCTGAGCAGATTACAAAATGTAATAAAATAAGAAGAAGATATACCCAATAAACAATAACATTAAGTTAACCATAGAGATGACAACAATAAATAGTAACAATAATAACACAGAAAAAATATACAATAAAACCACACAATAACCTCAACTAATTTAAACTCTCTATATCTCTATCATCTATAAATACAGATGATATAGATACAGCTATAAATAGTACATATATATGTACTGCTGTAGATCTTGAGCATGGTGGAAATTAAACCTGCTACTTTGTCCTTCTGCCAGGAGATCAGATCCCCTGTCAGATGAAGGAGTGACTTTGATTTCAGAGATGCTGCCAGAAATCACACACATACATAAATTAAAGCATCCAGAAAAGGAGAAAAATCTACTTTTGTTTCATTTTTCAAAAATGGCTGTACCTAATGAAGTGGCTAAGTGATTAATCAGAAGCAATATTTTTATAGAAGCTAATCATGGGTGGGTGGAAGGGGGAGAAGCAATAACTTCCTTGATGTCATTATTTAATGGACTGGAAATTTCTTTTGTCCATGTAGGGAGAAGTAGAAAAAGCTATTTAAATAAAAAGTGAGTCTGCCATCCTTAAAATGCTTAAGCCCATTGAACAAAGGAAACTTACATTATGGTACAAATCTGTGGGATTGCACTGTTCATCTTAAAGTTAGTAGCAGTAAATGTTACATTATTCTTCAAAGTAAACTACAGGTGTTTGCTCCTGGTGTGTGTTCTGCTTTTCTTACATGCGACACACGTGTTTCTTTATGTAAAGCCAAATTCTTTAATGCAAAATATATGGGGTGTGATCCTATGGCTTCTGGCAAGTGTCTTGGGGACCATAAAATCATAGAATAGTAGAGTTGGAAGAGGGCAAAGTCCATTGAGTCCAACCCCCTGCTGTAGGATCTCTCCTACAGCCATAAACACTCCTGCAACTTGGTGAATGAGAATCCTTCTTTGGATCTTCCCTTACCCCTTGTAGTCATTGCAGAAAGATTCATGAGAATCTATTCTTGAGGTCAGAAGGCTCTTAGAAAAGGGGGCATCCTGTGGGTGGGGAAAGGATAGGGGCAGGTAAAGATCCACAGCATCATCTGGCTTCTCCATTGCCCATTCCTGTGCATCTCCACTGAGCTAGAAGGTCTCTGCAGGAATTAACTCAACACTTCTTCAGAGGAACCTCTGGGAATACCCAGAAACTGGCTTGAAGGCCAACTGGGGCAGGGAGGAGGAAATGCTGCTGAGGCATCATGAAGCAGGACACAGTGGTGAAGGACTATGACACAGAGAGAACCAGGCAGCTTGCTCCTAATTTACAAGGGGACAATGAAAGACATCCCCCTGCAACTCCGGGAAAGCAGACCCCTGGCAAAGAGGAAGCAGGGATGAATACGGAGGCATCAGGTGAAGTGGGATGTGCCACACAGTGCGATGGGATACTCAAATGAGGGAGGCCACCCAGCGGAAGGACCCACATTGCGAGTGGCCTGTGGTTGCCACCTTGGATTGAGTGTGGTAGGTCAGAGCCATCCCAGGCAACACCCGATCGATTTCCTTTCTGAAATTAGGAAATGCTGCTTCTACTCTGCAAAGTCTGTTTCAATCTTTCCTTTCTGTTGAGTGAAAGATGATCTGCTGCTAGCCCAAAGCAATGCTGGCTTGTCTGTAACTTCAGCGTAATAACAGTTGATTGACTGAAATCCCAAGTTACTGGCTTGTCTGAAGAGAGAGCCAGAAGTCGAATTCGACAGGCTGAGAGACTTGTCTAGCTAGTTTTCTTTCTCAGAGAAACAGCAAGAGGTAAAATTGCCTCCTTTTCCTCCTGCCTCCCAGCGATAGCCCAGAAGGGCACAGGGTGCCTGAAAGCCCTCAGTCATCAAAGCCACGTTCACGATTTTTTCCTTTAGAATGGGTGGTGGTGAGGAATAATTGTCAAATGTAGGTAATTCTGACAGAAAACAAACATTTATTTTCACAGAAAGAACTCTGAGAATGCACATGCTGATTTATTGAGTTCTGTGCAAATTTAAAATTCCTTCTAACCTAAGCTAGGGACCAAAATGAATGCCCATCTATTTACTTTTTGGACACAGTAAGTGGTGCCTTCCTGGAACAGAACTCTCAAGGGCAAACAAAAAGCCCTCCTTTCAAAGCAATGCACTGCCACTAATTTTGTTAAAGTGCTTTCCATTCTGTATTATTATTTCTGAGTAGTAATGATTATGATGCCTTTCCCCTTTCTAGAGTATCCTAGCCAATCAGGGATCATTCAAGTCTTTGATGACATCATAATGCCACAAAACCCATTCCAATTTGGTTATATTACATCCCACAGAAAATCATAAAATATGTGAGGGCACCTTTCAACATTGACAAAATATGTTTGCAAAGGGCCTCTTCTTTTTAAGGCAATCATGCCCAAGATTGTCTGTGTTTAGACATACCTGGGCCATTCAATCAGTTCCTTTTCCTGGACTGATGGACACTGGAGCTGTTCAAGTTTATGGAGTAGAAGCCAATGGGCAGAAGTTATTTTTTTTAAATGGTGCTAACGAAAGCCTAACAAAGCCTGGATCAAATCCAATCACTTTGCAACTTCCTTCCTTCCTTCCTTCCTTCCTTCCTTCCTTCCTTCCTTTCTTCCTTCTTTCTTTCTTTCTTTCCATTTCTTTCCATTTATTTATAGGCCACCTATAATTGCCAAGGCCTTCCTAAGTTGCTTACATGGTACCCTAATTTAAACCCTAAATTAAACATCTATACAAACAATTAAAAGAGGCCACAACATACAGCCAAATGTTTAAAAAAATTCTAAAAACAATATTGGGTTTGTTTGTCCGTCTGTCCTCTGTCTTTTCTGTGTGTGCCAAATCTTTTAGACTGTAACCTTGGAGTAATGATCACCGTGGTTGATTACTGATTTGTAAGAAGCCCTGAAGACCATTTTGGTTACAAAGTTAGAAATAAACAGTGTAAGCAGCAGGCATATCTCCCCGTGCCACAAGATCTGGCCATATTTGGTTAAGTCTTCGACCCTGCTGTGACATTTTAGATTCCAGTAAGGGATGAGTGATGATTTCAGTCAGTTCGGTTTTGGCCACCTAAACTCAGGGGAAAATGAAGTATGGAGTTCAGAGGAAGACTAGCTGGTTAAGTAACAACCACTGTCGATGCTTGTGGAATAAATGAGTGAGGGTGAGATGACAGATGATTTTGGAAATTGAACATAATTCAGAGGTCAAAGTTAAGCTAGCCCAAGAACAGTGGAGTCAAAGGAAGAGAACTCAGAGATGACAAAGTAAAAAAAAATCTTTATTTTGGAATTGGAATAGAATCTATTGAATCAAAATAATAAGAAATATATAACAATCCTAAATCGAAGTGGGGACTTTGATAAAGTCAAACTGTGGAATATATATTATTTTTAGAACCATCTGAACAGATTCAACTTCTCCGTAAGACCAAAATTTCACCCACATGATCATATATTGAATAACATTTGATGGTGATGCTCAGTTCACCAAGAATTACTCCAGGGCTGGGGTAGTTTATTCTCCTTTTTTGGAATTAGCTAGGTAATCAGGGGTGTTTAAAACTTCGTCTGTGAAAATTCTCTTCTGGAACAAAAACAGGCCTGGCAGTCTTTGAATAGTATCCTAAATGCTTATTCTACTGTGTATTTAATAGTATGAATAATATTATAATATTACTAACAGTTGCAATTAAATAAATAATACCAGTTCAATATTAAACCTTTTAATAAACTATTTAATGAACTGTTTAATATATAGTCTATTTAATCGATAAATAGTAATAATGTAAACTATTCATTATCTTATATTGTAATAGAAAGATCTTCTAAATATGGGTCCTTCTGACACCATCTACACAAAAGCACACATTGATGGGCAGAGAGCCCAGAATAACCTGATGAAGTCTAAATATTTATAAATATTTTAATAAATAAATAAATAAAATAAGTCTGAGCTTGCCCAGTGGGCCCTGACTGTTGACTGTCTGTCTTGGGGAGCAGAAAACAACGGGGCAGGTGGATGCATGGAATGACCCTGAAAAAGGACAGATTTGGCTCACTGGAACACTGATATTTATATACTGCTTGACCATACAAGTGTTCACAAAGTTGTTACTGAATTTTTTTCAACAAAGGGGACATAAAAATGAAAGAACACAAAGACAAATAAGAGATCCTTGAATGTTTCCCAAGAAAGTTTCATTCTTAATCCAAGCCTTAAGCCCACCAACTTGAAATGGAGCCCTATTGATTTCATTGGCACATACTACTTAAACAAAAGTATGTTTGGGATTCGAGCTCTAGTAATCAAAAGCAAGTTGAGTCTCTGAATAGAACTAAGAAAAAACAAACACATGAATGCCATATTCTTTGCTATATTTAATTAAATGTAATATATGAATAAATAAAAAGGCAAGAGGTGAACTGAAGACCTTTAATTCTGCTCTTTAATCAGAATAAACACAAATCACTGTGTGGAATCTATTCTCATTAAATTTGAGGTTGTGCATGATGCCTCAAGGGTGCAGTCCTGTCTTTGCAGTGCAGGTCTGTGTAACTCCCTTCTGCAAAAGGGAAGTGGGTGGAGGAGGGCAGTTCCACACACAGGTGTGAATTGGCCAGTAAGGGTCTTGAATGGCAAACAAAACAAGGTTGAACCTGACAATGAGGGGGTGAAGGAGAAAACAAGGACATGTGGTGCACTAGTTAGACTGGGGAGATCTGTCTCTACTTGAGCATGAAGCTTATTGGATGATGTAAATACTCAATCCAGTTCCTGAGACTCTCTAAAATTGAATTTGGCCCTCAGACTAAAAGAGGTTGTCCAGTCACACAGGACAGCATTTTTCTACAAAGACCTGCTAACGGATATAATCTACTTTCTGTTTCATCACATGTTTGAGATCCAAGAACTGTTCCTTTTCTGCTTCACACACTGGTGTGGCTGTACTGTAGTGAATAAGAGAATATGTACTCTCTGAAGAATATGCAAGTTTCATACACATGTCCATTATCTCCATTATCTTCTGCTCTCATGAATAAGAAGGGTTGTCTTCTATTTGCTGAGAAATGTTTTCATATTAAATTACATATTAAACCTGGACTGAAAAATCTCAATGGATTGTGTTAATGCCATGATCTTCTGAAGTATGCACTTATGGGAAAGGGGGACAGGTCTAGGTGAAAATGTTGTCCTAGATAATCTGTGGAATTTCAGAGAACTTAAAACTGGAGGTATTGAAGATATCAATTGATATCTTCATTATAGCAGTGTGGGATGTTCTGGTTAGGGTTATTGTTGCAATTTCTGTTATTATTTCACATCTATCTTTTACCCAAAATACAAACACCCCTTTGGATTTAAATCAGAGGAATATTTATTTATCTATTTAAACCTTTTATATGCTGTCACCACATGACTCGGTGTCTTGGGATGGCTCACAACACATACAATTAAAAACAATAAAACAATAACAAATTCCATAAAAGATTATATAAAAGCAAAAACAAAAACAGTGACTGTTAATGATAAAATAGTAGTTTTTAAAATATCAGAATACAGGTTTATTGGCGATGGAGACTAAATTAATGACACCTGAAATGCTGTGTAAGAGTTTTCAGACACGAGTTATAACAGAGGAAATATGTCTAATGTAGTGGACCTTAGTCTGAGAATAAGAATCTTCCTCCAAAGACATCTCATATCACTTTTGCCCATATGATAAAAGGCCAAGGGTAGCAATTGTGCCTTCTCCTGCATTCTTCCTCCTCTTTTTGAATTTTATTGTTTTCTTCCAGGAAGGAACAACTTGGCAAAGTTTGGTACTTGGTTACTGCCAGGAGCACTAGAGGTGGAATCAGTGAATGCAAGTATTTGTTAGAACATACATCCTAATCAACTTAGTACGATGCACAGAATAATCTTAAGTGGGGCAGAAATGGGAGCAAAGTGACTGGCACTTGTGACTTCTAAAACCCTGCCATGCTGCTCCAGCTCATATGGGCAGTTGGGTGGAATATTTTCGCTTTTAATCACCATACCAGTTGTTGGTTGCAACAGAAGGTAAACTAGGTACCTCCAGGCTGGCATGGTTGGACTTCCTGGTTCTGGGCTTGCTTGAGGAACCAAAGAGGTTGGCATCCAGCAGATTCAAGTTCACATCCAACCCATTCCCATCCTCCCTCAGAAAAGCATACTGTGGGTGCTATCCTCACTGAAAGGATAGGATGCCCACATAATGTTCTTGAGGCATACTGGGAGCCACTGGGGGATTGCCCCCTCCCACTGATGGAGTTACCAAAAGTCAGCAGAAGGTCTAACTGGCCATGCCCTATCTCAGTGCAACCAGTGAGTCTGGAGTTTAAGATTGCACTGATATTTATGAATAATAATAGAACGATGCATGCTTTAAATGGTTTGCACTGTTCAGCTTTTGCTATGGACATCTGCAGAATTGTACGGGTCCTATGTTGTCATAAAAAGATACTGATCATTTCTCTCCCAGTCCAGGGCATTTTTCTCTTGTCTCAATGCAAACCTATCCCTAGACATCTGCATAAGAGTTGTACTGCTGTGCATCTTCCACTTTGTCATAAATAACTACATGTAATCCTGACTTAAATCTCCATGCCTTGACAAGTCCTGCCAGTATCTCATCTGTCAACGTTCTCTCCATCTGAATAAATTTGTACACTTGCAGAAACTACCAGGGGAGGTATCAATTTAACTGACTTCTCCTTCCAAAAAGTATTTTTTTCTCTTTCATAACAGATATCAAAATAATCATTGGTTGTATATCATCCTTTCCCTACCTCACAAACATATATCTTATGCAAAAGTCAGGAAAAACAAAGGAATCCCACAGGAAATTGCTGGAAATATCTTATGCATGGGTCCTCTTTATGGATAGGATGCATAAAGGAAGCAGTAACCTTGACCTTGGAAAAGCGGAGCAGGGCTGTCATGGAGAGGGCATGTTGTAGGGCTTTCGTTCATAGGGTCACCATAAGTCAGAGATGACTTGAGGACACATTGCAACAACTTAAGTCTGCTATTCTGCCTAATTATGATGCTTGCTTTGTCAGATGCCTAAGGCTGGAGCTGTTCATGGACCAAAGTATGAAGCAGTTGAGCTGACTGTAGATGGGTGAAGCTGCTTTTTAAATATTTATCAAATATCGCTTTCTGCATGTGGATATCTGGCATATCAAGTCAATTCTAGCCTTTTTTTCTGACAAGTTATTATCCTACTTGCAGAGAACTTTTAAAGTGGGTGGACATTTTCAGAAATGCTTCTGCCTGCATGTAAAGCAAGCTCAAGGTCCACTTCACTGTGTAAGTACTTGTCTGTGCTTGGATGTATATGTACACCAAACTTTCCGTTTTCTCCAAAGCAATGCAGAGGAAATGTCAGCATCACCAACACCTGCCTCCACCACAATACCTTGGGAACAAAAGGTCACAGTGTGGAACACTGGTATTTGAGCCGGCATTCCACATTTTCCATTCTTCTTCCATTCTCAGCACTCTGTGCCTCTGAGCATACTCTGTCTCCATTGAGATTTTTTAGTCCTTTACTCAATAACGATGCTTTTTCTAAAGGGTTTTTAAAAGGTAGCTTTACATAGAAGCATGAAATGGCAGAATATTTGGATCCAACCCTCTGCCCAGTATTATGTTCCGTTTTCCAAGTTAAACCATCCCTCTCAGATGGCTGTCCAGTTGCATCTTGATCACCTCTAGTGTGGGAGAGCTCTATAGGTAATTTGTTGTATTGTTGTACTGCTCTAACAGTCAGGAGATTTTCCTAATATCTAGCTTAAATTCGGCTTCTTGTAACTTGGTCATGTTATTCCTTTTCCTGCACTCTGGGATGATTGAGAAGAGATCACATCCTTCCTCTTTGTGGCAACCTTTCAACTACTTGTAGAGTGCTACCCTATCTCCTTTCAGTCTTCTCTTCTTGAGGCTAAACATGCCCCCTTTCTCTCATGGGGTTTTGTTTTCTGGCCCCTGGATCATCCTTGTTGTCCTCCACTGAACTCTTTCCAGCTTGTCTGCACCTTTCTTAAACTGTACTCCAGACGAAGCCTAACTAGTGCTGAGTAAGGGGCAACTAGTAACAACCAGTTACAATTTCAGATCTTCCCTAAAAGTTGACAGCACAGTCTGACCAGTATATAGGAGAGTGTTGTAAGGAAGAAAACAAAGGTGGTGGTGTGTGTGGGGGGGTTAATGGGAGAAGAGGAGGAGAAGGAGGAAGAGAAGAATGTTGGGAAACTCCCCCTTGACCTCCCCCACCAAACTCCACTGCTAAATTTCTGTTTGCTCTCCCTGTTCACTTGGCTGCTTGTATCCCAGGATCCCTAAACCAGCTGGGGCAGCGTCCTCTGATCTGCCCAGCTAGGAGTCAGGAACCAGAATGACTCAGAGCTCCAAAGTGTCCACTGCTGCCTCCCTCTTACCTGTCAGTCATGCGATGTCAACTGTATAGCATTCATTCCTATGCATTGGAAATACATGGGATGCTGAGGCAAGTGCTGTTTAGTTTCTCAGATATCTTTGCTTGTCTCAGGACTTCTTATGTACGTCTGGAAAAATGCAATGTTCTTGATGATCAAGATGAATAGTTGAGTGGAAGCAAGGTTAAGGAAAATGGAGACAAAAACTAGACATCCCTAGGCAAGCTATTGATAGAACAACTAAACATTTAATTACCAGGTTTAAGGAAAAGCAACTCTTCCCAGACTGCAGCACTTGAGGTACTGCAAGCCAAGATCAATGTCTCTCTCATTCCTTTCCCTTCTTCTATGTATCCTGCTTCAGTGCGTGACCTTCCAGTTTTAGCAAGTCCCAATTTGTCCCATACTTCTTAGGATGGTAGTCTTGCCAAAAAACAATGATATATATCTTCCACATTTCTCCAAAGGCTGAATATATGCACATTTGCACAGCGATTCCTCAAGTCCAGGTTTTGAACAGTAGGGCAAATACTATCTACCCTCTGGTACAATTTGATTGATTCCCCCCACCCCGCAAAAATTCTCTCCCTTAAACCTGCAATCTGGGAAGTTAAAATATTTATAAATGCGTCATCAAAACACAGAAAGATTAGGAAGAGTATCCTTTTTTAAACATGAGAAATTGAAGTAGCTTTCTGTTCATCCACAGTTATAAAAGTGCTTCCAAATAAGAAACCCCATATGTTGAGGAAGATCTTTTAGCCAAAGGGGGGAGAAGATTTTCGGAGACTGCCTTCCAGCAGAGGGGCAGTCTCTGAGTCAAGCCCCATGGAAGTTTAGAAGCAGCGCCAGGATGACAGAGTAGTACATTTTCCCTTGTCTTATACTTGTGAGTAACTATAAAGAAACTAGAATAAAGAAAGTTAGTTACTTTCCTAGTAACTAACCCAGTTTTACAGGTAAACCAACTCATTAACAACATTTTTTTAAAGACAGTTGTGAAACCTGGTGAAATAGAGAGAATGAGCGGGATATGATTATGGTTGGGTATGGAGATGTTGCTCAGTATAACGAAGAGGAAATGGTGTTGAACAGACTAAAGGAAAAAGGGGGGGAATCTTAAAACGGGTGGTCTCTTTCATAGAAGCACTGTGGGTGACAATATTGGGATCCATATGTAATTTTGTACTGGGAAAATACTATTATTTTCTCAAATGGAATGCTCTTTATGATCTTGAGATAGAAAGTAAATACAGGGAACATCTACATGAGGAATGTTGACTTCAATTGCCCCCACACTGACTGAATATATCCATGTGCCAGTCATGGCAAAGAGGTTAAATTTCTTAATGACCTCCCCCCCCCAAAAAAAAACAAAACAAAAACGGATCCTAGAACAGTTGGTCATGGAACCAACCAGAGAGGTGGAGTTCATGGATTAACGAATCCATGCTTCCCAGGAGCTAGTATAGGATGTGAATTCTGTTGAACCAACTGGAAACAGTGACCAGGAAAGCTCACATAGTCCTCCTCCTATTGATTTTTTCTTCAGAATAATCTTGTTATGTTCTTACGTTAATAGCTAAACAACAAACAGGTGCAACTTGGCATTATTATTGGAAACAACTCCACCTTTTGAATTTTTCCAAGGGGTATTGTCAGGAAAGAGTTAGGATCCCTGCGGGTGGATCCTACACCAGATGGTCCTGATCAAAGGGGAGTTAATGATGCCCAGAAATTCCAATGACTAAGGGAGTAGTTTGCATCTGACCATCAAGGTTTAAGGGAGTAATTCAGATCTCAGCCTCATCAAGACCAAAGGCCCAAGGAGTCCAGAGATGGCAAGGCCAAATTCCTTATTGCAGGCAGCTGGGATGGCATCAGGGGATTGGGAGATTGGTCATCACCCACTGGTCAACGGATAAAATGGGGGGAATAAAGTACTGAGAGCAAGAGAGAGTCTTTTAATTCCTCTCCTGGTGATGCTACCTGCCCATTGCGAAGAAGAGACCAGCTGCTTTCTTGTCAGCAGGAGTTATAGACCTGAAGGTAGTATATATGAATTGAGTAGTGCAGTCCTAATTTTCTTATTTCCTTGTCCTTCTGGTGCAGCAACTTCTTGGGAGATTTCTCTGTGGTTGTTGCTATCCATCATCCTTCCCCCTTTATCCTGTATAATCCTGAACCCTTTACTCCTCCGTCCACCCTTATACTTTACTACATCAATAAATGGATTTGTATCCCCTAAACTGTGCTTGAGTGAGTCATGTGCTACTTTTGGTGCCTTGACTGACTCCATGGCCAGTGAGGGTTTAAGTTATTTTTCACCAGGGTTCAGGGAAAATAGGGGATTTTCATTGGTGGACCATTGCAGGCACAAGTAAGAATTTCACTCATTACTTTTTTATAAGACCATCCCCAAATTTGCACATTATTTTATAATGAGACCTATAAGAATTTATGATTTCTAGCACACAAACAGCAAATCTAGGAAGAAGCAAAGAGGACAAAACAGTCCATTCTTACATTCCCAATATAAATAGCTACACACTTTCTTTAATAATCACAGGTGGCTTGAAGATACCTGCTTAAATAAGCTGTGCTTTCTAGTGGCTGTCAAATGATACAAAATCCCATCTGTTTATACTGGAGTTAACTTCCTGCCTCTGACTGTGGGACTCTCATCCATTGAGATGGAAGTCTGAATCTTGCAGATGAGATCTAAGCTGTGGTCTTGACTTTCTATGCATAATACTTGAGATTTTTTTTTTTTTTTGGATGGGGAGGGGAATATGATGCAATTTAAGAGAATACTGATATTGCTTCATCTGATCTTATCTTGGATGACAATGGGCTGAATTTCTGTCCCTAAGGCAGTCCTTGTTCCTTATTGAAAGAGAAAATTAACTCTTGTATTTAATTATGAAGCAATTGATGCTCTTGGAAAAAATCTCAAGAGTAGAATCTCAGATCCCAGGGTATTGAATAAAGCACAGTCCTAGTGTGTTGGCCAGAAATGGAAAATTATCTTCTGTGAAATGTCAAAATTAATGAAACATTGAAAAGCATGAGTTTGACTATCTTCTGTTGCTGATTGAAATAACAGTACAGAGTTCAGTGCTGGCCTGTAGAATTATTTGAAGACAAATCCTCCAGTGCATATACTTTTCATCTAATATAACCTTTGATGTCTTTAATATGAGGAACAATATCTATCGCAGGCCAAGGAGGTACAAGTTGACGCCTCCAGTAAAATTCAAAATGGTTTTCTAACTAATGGAAAGTGATTGTTTATCTCATGTGTCTTAATTACAGTGGGTTGTATCCAGATTTAGCTGCACTTTGGCTTGATCCAATGAAATAAGAACATTAAAAAGTCACGCTGGATCAGATCAAGGGTTCATCTTGTTCACAGTCTGTCCACACAGATTTGTGGTGGCCTGTGGCTACAAGCAAGGAAGAATGACCGAGTCTATTCACACAGTGGTGAAACATCTGTTCAAGGGATCCTGTAAGCAGGACAAACGCCTCCCTCCCAGTGGGACTTGTTAGCCATTGCTAAATAGCAACTACTGGAGCCTCTTCTCATATTATGGTTTTAGAGCTATACTTTAGATATCTTATGTATACATCAGTGATTGTGGTGGGGACAAGAGTATTACAAACAGAGAATTCTGCTTTTGATTGACTGAAGCAGCTTTGCAATGACAAATCCAAGGTTACAGCATGGAACATGTGAAATAGCCCATAGCACCATGCTTTTTTGCCTCCTGGCAACGCAGACATGCTTACGTAAGTTTGACTGAGGTAGAAATTAATCTGTGCTCTGCACTCATCCTACACAGCAGACCAAACAAAGAAAAATGTGCACTTGTTAATGGAAAGCAGTGCCAGACAAGTATACGTCTGAGCAGAGCAATGTCAAAGGAGGAAAAGATGCATGGTTCTCGCCTTTCCTGCCACTTTCCCCTCATTGCAGTGCCCCCAGGGAGAATGACACAGAAGCACTGCATCTATTCTTCAGTGTGTAAGAACACCATGGCTTGTGCATGTGTGTCATGGATCGGAAAATGAGCAGCCCTATCTTAGCTGAGAAGACTCACAAGTAACAAAATGCAAGAATTTCAGCTAAAGCTAATCAGGACAACATTTTACACTGGGGGATTTCTTTTGAGCTAATTACCTGGCACTTAATAAATCTATTTAGGGAATGTTATAAAGCTTATGGGAGATTTTAAACTCCCATATCGTATTTTTAGTTGTCCACCAGTCTTAGGTCATTAGCGGCTATTATCATGCAGTAAACAAAAGAAACAAGCTTGGGCGGGTTGCCCAAATAAACATTTCAAGCAACACAGTCCGTAAAGTTGTTTAAATATACAAACAAAGCCTGAGCAGCTATGAGGACATACAATCGGACAGTAAATGGGATATTATTATTTTTTATTTATTTACATTTCTCTACTTCCTGTAACCAAAGCTCTTTGGGAGGTTCGCAGCAGGAACTGCCACCTACTGAAATAACAACCCAATATAGGAAATTAGCAGGACTCAATCCTGCAAAGAGCCCAGAGGAAAATTGAGGATGGGGGCCTATATATTTGGTGAGATGAGAGTATCTGCCACTCTCCTTCCTTCTCTGCAGTATTGTCAACACTGGTCTGGATCTTGTCATAAACTCCAATTCTCTGTTGCACCCCACTCTGGTGTCCATGTGGTCTACCTCCCCTGGATCTCTATGGGTTCTATCTTCATCCAAGCAGGATCTGTGGTTGCAACCATATTATGAAGGTAACATTGGAACTGGTCATGTATTGAATACCAAACCACATCAGCTGGAGCATAGCCTTTCAATCTATACCCTGAGACAAAAAAATCACACAGCTCAATATTCCACCATTTCTCTTTCATTGAGTGGATCATGTTTAGCCCAGATAGGACTTTTCCAATAAATAGGGACAAGGAGCAAAGTGATATTCATCCACTGATTCTCAAAAGATTGAATATTCTCGTTATATAATAAACTCTGGTTGGAATCATAGGCAACTCAGGACATGATGGCTTCTAGATCTACCAGCTACATTCATGCTTATTGTTAGGAGAAAAAGCATGGAACCCAATCAATAACTGAAGGAATTTGTCAATTGCGGTTGTATACAAACATGGGGATACTGATTAGAATATAGAACAGCTTGGTAAGACATTCATGGTTACACACATTGACTTGATCCCATTCAGGAAAGTCATGTGTACAAGTTTACTGAAATACAAGACATTA
Source organism: Varanus salvator macromaculatus (assembly GCA_023646645.1). Taxonomy (NCBI): domain Eukaryota; kingdom Metazoa; phylum Chordata; class Lepidosauria; order Squamata; family Varanidae; genus Varanus; species Varanus salvator. Next base: position 19,372,392 of record JAIXND010000621.1, on the reverse strand, counting down.
CATTTCCCAATATTTACTCTATCTATTGGTCTACCCCCTGGTATCTAGTAATCACCCATTGTGGCTTCACCAACTCAACCCAAGTGAAAACCCCCAAAGACCTTATAATAAAAGCAGACAACAGAGAAAGACACAGAACATTGTGGTTACTTTAGACTCACGGTTAATTTGAAGAATGTAAATTGACCTTTACAAATCAATAATGCATGGCTTTGTTCACGAACTAATTGTTTTTGTTTCACATTTGCTTATTAATCGTACTGTAACTGAGGAAATACATAAGAGCAAGGAAGTAAAACAATATTGGATTTTATGAAGTTTGACAAAGTCTGAGGCTATTTTCCAGCTAGGGAATGAATCAAATATGACTTGAAAAAGAAATGAAAGTTATGGATCATTACAGTCCTTAGTGATTTTTTTTTAAATCCATGAACATTTACAGTGAAAGCCTTATGAGCAGAACATAAAAAAAGAAAAATTCATGCAACGGCCTGTGTTTGTTTATCGCATTTTGTTTGAGAGTTGTAAGAACAGTCCAGGAAGTTCTTATGAAGAATTATGGCATCTGTTTACAAATAAGCTTCAGGAAAGCCAAAGATTTTTTCATGATTGTGTGCAAAGACTTAATTATTTTGTGTGTCTTAACTAGGGGTGACCTAACATGTCAAGCTAGAATTCACTCAGGCTCTCACTCTGTCTGTCCAAGTCCTTCTGCTGATTGTGAGTTATTTGTTTGTTTTAGTCTTCATGAACATTCATGCGTATTTTCATGTTTGTTGTTCAAAATGCCCACGTTGTTGTTACTGCACTGTGGCTTGCAGTCTGGATGAACAAGCCCTATCACCCAGCCTTCTTGGGCCATCATAGTTCTCATGGTTCTCATGGCTTAAAAGTGACCATGTGTCGATGTTTCTCCACATCTACTGCATCAGCCATCCTGGTTTATCCTGCCTTCCTGTAGGGTTGTTCCCAATCTCTGCCTGGAATTAGCATCTGCTTCCTCTTTTGCATCATTCATCCCAAACTGTATTTCTCAACACTTTTGTGTTTTAGCTTTCACCCACTAATGCTACCATGTATCTCCTTGCTTCAGTATCAACCATCTCTTCTATAGATGAATAGATGTGTAAAGATCTTAAATATGCAAACAGCTTGATACGCATATGCAAATCTCTGGAGAATGGCAACCATTCTGTCCTGCCTTAAAAAAGAAATAGTTATTTCTGACCAATCAAGGCCTGAAGTGGAGTCCTCTAAGGTCGATGCGCAAGAGGTCTCCATCCTAGGTGCCATAGACCTAGGAAGCATGCAAAGAGCTCTAAACAGATTTTCTAAATTCAGTTTCAGAACAAATGTGAGGGCAGAAGGGCTTTGGGACTAGGTTTTACTCAACTTCTACATGGTGAATGGAGCTTGCATATGCAGCCTATATGTGTCCACTCATAGGTACATAGGTTCTGTTTCCACAGGGGATTCCATTCATTTTCTATAGTCCAAGACAGATACCTGTAGCATTACAACATATAAAATCCAATTGGATAATTGTTATAGTAATAAGCAGAACTGATCATTCTATCCAACTTAACTCTCCATCTGTTTAAAAATATTACTTTTTAAGACACGACCTGAAAACAGCTTCTTTGGCTGGTCAAGGTCTAAACATTCCAGTGAGCTGGGAATAAAACTACCAAGAGTCAGTCTTTGAAACTCCTCTGAACTTCTGAACAACTAAGCTTTAACTGATGTGCTACATAGTTCATGTCAGGCAAAGCTTACAGAAGTTGAAGTTACTAACTCCCCTCAGACAGAAAAATCACATCATGGCAGATATGAAGAAGAAGACTGAATTTTAATGACAGTTGCCATAAAAGAAGCTCAAAAGGTTATATGCAACATATAAATCCATGGTGAGAAATGGCCTATTACTACTGTCATGCACAGCTCTGTTGGGAGAATTTTCTAACTTAGTTGAAGCCCAGTAAAGTTGATCTGGCTTTGAATTAATGGTACCTTTTTTCTGATCTACAGCTTGATTGTAACTCAACCTGTTCTCTTGGTGATCAGAACAGGACACAGAACCTGAGGTGCTTTCATGGACATTTGAACCACCCTTTCAACCTGTTCAGCCTTCATTTACTAGCTGTAAGCCTCACATGAATTATTAAAAAAAAATCATGATCACTTACAAGATGGGAAAACTGGGTAGAAGTCTTTGGGACCTGATCTTTCCATTGCAGCTTATCTGAGTATTTCTTTACATATACGTCTACAAGTTCATTGGCTATCCATTTTCTGACTACTCAGGTACTTTCATTGTCTTCCATCCATTTAGTTCTCCCCATAGGAACTAGCTTTACTTTCGTTGCATGGTAACCAACCAAAAGAGGAGCTGTGAAGGTGGCACATGCTACATACAGTTTTAGAAGTATGGAAGCTACCATGGAGGTGTCAATAACAGCATTCTAGATAATTCTGAATTCTAAAATCACTCTTTCCAATCAGGATCTGGAACTTCAGACACCGGAGAAACTCTGGCCCTCCTGGGGTTCTCCAGGTAGCCATTCTCTCTTCCTTGTCCCATCTCCTTTTCCCCAGCTGTTGATCATTTAGCTGTATGCATCCTCAGCTTCACCAACTACTGGAATGTGTTCTCTGGGAGCTTCCCCCAAATGGAAATTGGCCCTCAGTCTGAAAGGTCTTTGTTTCTGGTTTATATGATGATGGTGGTAGTGATAGAGGATAACTGCCATTTAGGTCTAATCCTAAACGTAGGTCTATCACTTATTCAGTCCTATTCCTGAATTTATGTTTCAAGAGATTTTTTCAGAAGCTAATCTCAAGGACTAGGTAGATTCACAGGGAAAAGTGGTCCTTGAGGTATTCAGATGCTGGACTAGGTAAAGCTTTATATGTTGAAACCAGCAGAACACTAACACTAAATTTCAGCCAGTGCTGACTTTAGGCATTCACTTTACTTAGTCCTTAGTTAACAAACTTGCTATTGAATTCTGCCCTAGCTGTAGCTTCTGAAACATCTTCAAAGACATCTCTACAATATAATGTACTGTAGTAATCTAACCTAGAAGCTACTAGGGCATAGATCACTGATGGTAGGTGATGGTAGGTGTGACATGTGAGGGGGTGTCACACAGAGGTGGGTAGAGACCTGTTCTCCCCTGCAGAGCAGGGCAGGACGTGCTCCAACAGAGTCAAGTTCAGGAAACCAAGGTTCTATTTAGATGCCAGGAAGTACTTCCTGACAGTTAGGTCCCCGAGGGTGTGGAATGGGCTTCCATGGGAGGTGGTTGAGGCCCCATTGGTGAGCGTGTTCAAGGATAGTCCAGACATGCACATGGTAGGCATGTCATGAGCAGAGCCGGCTGGAGCCAGGGGTCAGACTAGATGCCCTGGGAAGCCCCTTCTGATTTGCTCAGTTTCTATGTTTTTATGTTATGCCTCCCCAAATAGGGTTGCAAAGAAGCCAAAAGGAGGTCACCATGCTATGGAGACCACCTAAGCTTCCAACAGTAATGATTGATCCAGAAGTACAACCTCAGTCTGTGCAGCCAGTCTATCGGCTGCCATTGATCTGGTTGGCCAATGTGGCAACAGAATATTGGACTAGATAGGTCTCTGGTTTGAACTGGCAGTGTTCCTCTTATATACCCACAATTAATAATATTCTTAGAAGCTTTTCAGTATCAAATGGCATTGCATTCCACAGACTGAGCTGGACCTGTCAACACTAAGGTACAAAACCCAGTTGAAATCTAAGAGGAAGCATCCTAACATTCCTGAAAGGAAATAATATGAACTATAAAGGTTAAAGGTAAAGGTTTCCCCTTGACATTAAGTCCAGTCATGCCTGACTCTTGGGGGTGGTGCTCATCTCCGCTTCCTGGCCGAGGGAGCCCGCGTTTGTCCGCAGACAGTCTCCCTGGTCACGTGGCTGGCATGACTAAACACTGAAGTGCCTGGAACGCTGTTACCTGCCCACCGAAGTGGCACCTTTTTATCTACTTGCATTTGCATGCTTTCGAACTGCAAGACTGGCAGGAGCTGGGGCAGAGCAACGGGAACTCACCCTGTTGTGCAGATTTGAGCGAGCAACCTTTTGATCAACCAGCACAGCAGCACAGCGGATTAGACCACTGTGCCACCTGCAGTCCTAATATGAACTATACAGATGCCTTATAATGTGCAAAAAAACCATAGTTTTTGTTAAACTTGTGATGAGTACAGTTATTTTTTTTGCATGCTCTACTTTTCAGCTGCCCCATGTTCTCTTTGTCCACACAAATTGATGCTCTTAAGAATACTAACTCTTCATTTCCAAAAATCTGTTTCTCACTGTTTTCTGAACACCTTTGTTCTTTATATCTCTTTTATAACCATTCAGTCCTGCTTAAAATGTAGGCCTGTATGTTCAACATAAACTACTTATGAGCATCAGATGCATGAAATTAGGCACACCACTTTGCTAGACATGAACATTGTCATGCTATGAATGTGATGAATTATACCACACACACAGTGGTACTTGTGCTGATTGGAGGTGTTGTGTCATGTCACAAATTAGAAGAGATGCATGTCTGTTGGGTTACGCATAACGTCTTTCCCCGAAAATAAGACCTAACTGGAAAATAAGCCCTAGCATGATTTTTCAGGATGCTCGTAATATAAGCCCTACTCCAAAAATAAGTTCCAGTTCTGTTGCAACATCTGTTGCAACACACGATAGACATATTTAATTATAAAATAATAATGTTAATATATAAATAAATATAAATAAATAATATTATTGACATTAGTACTTAAAATAAATGATAATATACATTATAATTAAGTATTTGTAAATACTGAAATGCGCACCTTTGGACAAGAGGTAAACGCCTATGTAAACAGATGAACACAAGATGTATTGCCAAGTGAGTACAGACACAACGCATGAATAACATGAATACATCTTATGTTGTTACAGACGTACTTAATGCATGGATGCAAAAAGCAAGAGACATGCAAACAGTCTTGTATTTCACAATTCCACTGAGTACAAGAAAGGAATTGTGGAGGACTCTCGGGGCAAGAATCTTATGACTTTTGTAAGAAAAAATAAGACATCACCTGAAAATAAGCCCTAATGTGTCTTTTGGAGCAAAAACTAATGTAAGACCCAGTCTTAGTTTTGGGGAAACATGGTATGTAACTATGTATATATGTAAGCTACGATGTTCCTTTTGTGGCTTCTACAAGTTCTGTATATCATTCCCAATGTAGTATTTCCCCAGTGGTGCACTGTAACACCCTCATTTGTTAGCTGCAGTTAATCTAGCTCTCATCTCCCCTAACCATGAGCAAACTGGCAGGGCACTAGGTTTGAAAAGTGCTTTCTGCCTTCAGGAGGCTGGGGGGAAAGTTAAGGAATGCTTTGCATATGTCTCAGCTCAGCATTAGGTAGTTGAGCAGCATAATATAGTGAGTAAGTATCTACTTGTTTAGTGTTATAGACCATGTTGAAGAAAAAGTCCTTGGAGGACCATGGGACACACTGACTACCAGTTGTCCACACTTACGCAATAAAGGGGCTGACAACTGTACACCAGCTCCCAAATCTACTTGTGCGTGATGGGCCATTACTTCTCATTTAATTCAGCAAGAAATGTTTAGATACTGTTGAGAAAATGTTTTCTTGCAGGTCTCAGTAGCCTATGTTGCTCGATTCAGCCAGGTTTAGGGAAATGATACATGACATTTTGACAGTGTTGCAGAAACACTTCTGCTACCGACTTTGGAGGCATAACAAGCACTGCAGCATTCTGTTTATAGAGAGATCAAAGAAATGGAAGAAAGAAAATAGTTTGATTGGAATTTGGCAATCAAATTAGTGTAGGAAAACACAAAAGCAAACTAGGTTTCAATCAAGGTTAGGATAGATTCTGGGATCTAATGTGGACCACATTGCCCCCATTTTTTTCCAGCAAAGTACCTTACCCTGAGTTTCATGGGTCCAAGAAAAAAGCCAAACACAACATTGTTTTCTATCTTTCCTTTAGCCTTACACTTTCTACTTGGATGGACAGCTCCCTTGCTAACTGCTTGTGTATTGGGGCCTTTTCCTCCCACTGCTGGACAGCTCCTTTGCTTCTTCCAAGAATCGGAGAACCCAGGATAGATGGGTCTAAAGGTTAGCTAGAAAGGGATACCTTCTGTCACAGTCTGATATGATCAAGGAACATAAGCTGGGATGGGGCAGTATTGATAAATCCTACAGACAGGATGAGGTTTGATTGTATGGGCTGGGGCCAGAATGAGAATGGACCACTTTTAGTATCCATGCCAAATATGCCCCAGGACATGTCCTCACTTCATTGCATGGCTTATAACGGCTGTGCTTTACTCCTATGGGAGAAGATATGTACTTGGGAGCACAGTTGTGTTTGAGAGATCCGTTCTCTGTCTTTACTTGTGTTCTATTTAACTCTCCCATTGGCAAGGATGTTACGGGACTGTGCAATCTATTGCACAGCATTCTTGCAAAATTTCATCAAGTTGCAGTGAGCCAGAAGAAGCAGGATCATCATTTCTGATCTATCAATCCCTCCTTCCAGTGATTGTCCCTGGGTAACAACCATTCCATACGAGTATAATGAGACAGAAAGAAAAGTAGGCAGTCCACTGCCTGAACATAATATGAACATGAACAGTTATATGTAAATATTCATACCTTTTCTGAACATTGCAAAGCAATATCTTAATTTTTAAGAAGTGGGTAAAAAATGTGTACAGCTGAGAAAAGGGTATAGAAGGATAACAATCAATATGACAGAAAATGCACAGACAAATGATTTCTTTAATCATTTGATTTATTTAAAGGGAAAAATACTTGCAAAATGCATAAAACAAAGTATTTACAAAATGCATGTGATTTCAGTCATGAGCATAATAGAAAAAGTATGTATTTTTATGTGGACATCAAATCAACTGCATTCTGAAGATGAAACAGGATGGAATAAACGTAAGTTAACAGTGGTTACATTTCTGGAAAGTATTCTATTAGTTTGTGGATTGTGAAAAATAACCTTGCTCCTCTTCTGCTTCCCCGCCCGTACCCCTTCTCCTTTTCTCTTTTTCCCCTTTGCTTTGCAATAGAGACATGCATGAAATATTAGAAAAATGAGAAATAGAGCAAAAGTGAGCTGTACAGCAGCTGTTCCATCAAGCTGTTGTGAGAAGGGAAAGGGAAGCAGAGAAATGCAATTGGCTGTTCCAGAGGCTGGTTACATTTGGCTTCTCCTCCCCTTGAACTGACTGTGTTCTAGCTGGGCATGGAAGAGAACAGTGCAACTAAGAACTAGGCTTGGCCTGAGCCTCTTCTCCACCCCACGCACTCACTCAATGTGATCTGAAGGTGAGAACTGGGCTTATGCAACAGTTCGACCCCTCCACACAGTCATGCACATATTACTTGTCAAAATGATGTGCATTTTTCTAAACCAATAATAATGGAAATAACCTGTGCTGTCCTCCTTTTCATGTTTTGCCTAAGTGAATTTCAGCTTCAGAAGAGTCTGCTCTGCTTCATATTGAAGTAAATGATTACTGTGTGTGAGCATCAAGTGCAAGTCAGTTCTTTTGCTTCACACACAAATATCTTTTCTGAGGAAACTTGAACCCCCTTGTGAATAAGCCAGTGTGTACCTAAATAAAACCTAAGCCATGTCAGAAAACCCATCATGTTCTGTCTTAAATCTCCATCTTTGACAGATAGTGGATTAAACAGAAAATGAGTTACATCTCTCAGAACTATATAAATGTGCGTCCCATGCCTAGAGCGGCATAATAAATAGCTTCCGATATGGATGCGGGGAGCAGGTATAAGATCTGCACAGGCATTTGTGCTTGTCTCTGCCATGAAAATCATCTTTCACCCTATTGGCAAGGGAATTGAAATCCATGCACGTTCAGTGACACAATGCTTGTGAAAGTCTGCAGCAGCTGAATTTGCTGCATCATTTCACTGGGATGAGCGGATGCGCCTCCTGCCGATGCAAAGGGAGTTCTGTGCAGAACCAATGTAGCACTCATGGGATCACGAGATTATCCTGTACAAAATAATTTCATTTTGATTTTAGCTTTAGTGAATCTTGCTTCTGGTTGAAAGGTGACTTACAAATTCAGTAAATACACCAAGAATATGTTCTTACTTTCTTGTACGGGCATTAGCAATAGTTACTTTTGGCATGGGTCATGATCACCTCTTTTGCAGCTTTCTGTTGATGGGCATTGTATGAGAGGGAGGAAATATGACTGAGTACATGTGTGCAGTGCTTGGCTTTTGTTTTAAAACAAAGAAATCAGCCATGGAGGATTACTAATGCATACTAGTATGGCCAGATACTCCAGATGTCCAAACTGCAGGGACTGAGTCAAGTGTGGCGAAAATAGTTTCTCCTCATTCTGAAGCAAGTTCTAATGTATCCAGACCATAATATATGAAAGCAGCGGGCTGCCTTTGTACATGAAGCTTCTGATTAAGCAAGCTGAGTCATACGTACTTGTTAAGATCACATTCCCCATCTTCAAATATTTGATCCAATTTCTTGTTATTGTCACCTATCTCTCTCCTGCCAGGAAGGAGATAAAAAGGTCAAAGGGGGGATTAGAGCAGCCAGAATAAACCCTGCATTGCCCTAAAACCCTGCACTGTTTTAACCACCTGGAGGAACACAATTGAGTATTGTGAATGCACTATTTTTCAAGTGAAAAAGAGAGCCTCCACATAATTGCCCCATGCCTGGCTATCTGGCAATAGAAGTTACTTGCCATATGTCTGCAGTGGGCTTGCCAGGATGTGTGATGGGGACTATATGGATGGGAGAATGAATGATCTTTGAGATTACAGGGATTTTTCAAATTCCATTTCACTGTTCTTCTCATGCCCAATTTACATGTGTTTGATCTCAGATTGCCCTGTACAAATAGACTTCAGCGATTCAGGTGAAGATTTGCGCAAATCTCCCCACAAATTTGCCCAAATGCAAATTTGCCCAAGTGTCCTCCACAGACCACAGTGGGACTGAGTCAGTCTACTGGGGAAATTTGTGCAAAGGAGGTGATTTGTGAAATGTGGAAATTTGCACAAATTGAACTCGGAAAGAGGAACGAGATGAAAAGAACCACCTGTGTGACAATTAGCAAATGTTTTTGTCAGATAATTGCCTATGCTCACGCTCAGCTTTGTGGGCAAAAGTGAAACCCTCATTCATCCCTAGGGAGCTATCATGGTTGAATAAGTGCTTGATCATGGAAACAGGGGCAACTTTCATGGAAACAGACACCTATCAAGGCTTAGGAGTAAAGGTGTATCATTCAGAAGAATGAGGTGCTACTGCCTGAAAATCTTATTGAAAAACATAGAAGTAAAATCCCCCAAAATCCAGAAGTATAGCCAATATTCAGCATGTCATTAGAGCTTTGGTTTATGCAGCACGTGTCATGTACAGGCCCTAAAACAAATCTCTTTCTGACGAGGCTCAGCAAGAGGGGCCACTGGATTGTGACATGTTGAGGCTTTTGCAGAGGACCGGTGACCTTGCAAAATAATGGTGGCAGCAAGGCTCGGAAAAAGTGCTAGACCCACATGGAGGAATGCCAACCACATGGCTGAAACATCAAAAATGCAGACAGAGCCTCTTGCAATGCCATTAATAATTTCATTGAAGACAGTGGTGAGTTTTGCATGCATTGTTTGTAATGGTACTGACAGGAAAGGCCTTTGTATAACTCATCAGGTGTGCGGTTTTGATGATGAAAATGGCTTTGTAGCCTTTGGGAACATAGTTATGATGAACGTTCTGCAATGACTCACTAGAAATCTCTTTTCGATTCACTATCTTTTTGCTATTCCTAATGATATTTGGCAGGTGCTAGCAAAATCAAGTAGCAAGCAGGGACTTTAGGATGTGAATGTTTTCACTCAGCTTCTTGGTGGTGTGAGATTTCACATTTCCATTGCCAGTTGTTCCAGTGGTCTTGTCTGGGTTTTTTTTGGAACTAGTCATTTTCTCTATTGGTTACATCCAACCTGTGTTGACCTACACCTTGGCTTGCAGGATACTATAGATACCAGTCCAGTGGGAGTGAAAACTCAGAGTCTGAGCAATGAATCTGCTAAAAATTTGCTTGGGCTTACTAATGTCAATTGAAGCTTCCTAGAACATATTCAACATTTGGCAGGATTAGATCATTTTTCTCCAAAGAGACACACACAATAGTATAGTATTGCACTGCAATGTATCTTGTATCAAGAAAGTCTCGTTTGCATCATCCTGAGAGAAGAGTATCTCATGAACTCTATGGCATAGAAACACTGTCTCAAGAGGAGCTCTTCAAAACTGCATACTGAATTCTGAGAATAAACTTTTTTTTGTTGTTAGTCGCGAAGTCGTGTCCGACCCATCATGACCCCATGGATAACATTCCTCCAGGCCTTCCTGTCCTCCACCATCCCCTGAAGTCCACTCAAGCTCACGCCGACTGCTTCAGTGACTCCATCCAGCCACCTCATCCTCTGCCATCCCCTTCGTCTTTTGCCATCTATTATTCCCAGCATTAGGCTCTTCTCCAGGGAGTCCTTCCTTCTCATTAGGTGGCCAAAGTATTTGAGTTTCATCTTTAGTATCTTTTGTTTTAGATTTGCTTTTAAGGAACAAACATCAATGGAGCAATAAACTAACTTTGATTTGGCAACATTAAAAATGTCTACCTGTTTGCTGGCTTTGGTACTTCTCTTAACCTTTTGGTACCTCAAAGGTTAGAGTTGCACACCTTTGAGTTTGCCTTCAGTGATTTTGTCATCAAAGGTGGGCTACCAGTTATCCCGCATTAGAATTATTCCATCTCAAGCTTCCTGCCTTGTGACTGTATCAGATTATGAGCATTTTGGGCTTGTCCACATCAAAAAGTGAATTTGAGTGTGCATGCCAAAAATAGGCATTCTTCTCCCACTGATTAAAGCATGTGTGTGCATTTTCATGTGAATTTTTGAATTTATGCATTCTCAAACAAATTTTCTCTGTTCTGTGAATTGCATCACAAACTAAGATGTTTACAGACTCTGGTCATGTCCACATTCAAGAATGAGACTTGCAAACTAGGTAAATTTTGCTTTAATATGAACTGCTACTAATTTTTCATGCATCACTAACACTGGTACCAAGTAATAACTTTTCCTCCTAGGCTTTTAAAGCTAATGTTATCTTGCAAAGCAATTATATACACACTTCCTCCAAAGTAAATTCCATATATTTTAATGGGACTTACTCCCTGCTAAATGGGTATGGAATTACAGTTTTGCAGTGCAATCCTATACAAATCTGTTCAGAAGTAATCCCCACCGTGCCCAGTGGGACTTGCTCCCAGGGAATTCTATATAGGATTGCTCCCTGGCAATGCAATTCAGTGATGCTACCCATAACTTGAAACAGTATGAGCATCTTTTTCAGGGCAGAAGTGCGGAGAGGTGAAGACTGCTTCCATATTTCCCCATTGTGCACAGCCAACTGATTCTTGCCACTGAAGTGCAGCACTTTGGTGGGCAGTGAAGGATTCTGCGGCACCAGCAGGATGTCCCATAACTTGGAGTCACCAGCCTCCTCCCCTCCCAGCTTACCCTTCTCCTCCCCAGCCTCCTAAACCCCTTCTCCAAGGTTGTTTTCATGAGCCTGGAAGAGCAGGTAAAGGGGGGTGCTCCTAGTGTAGTTTTTAACTCTGAGGTCAGAGATCTTTTCTGACCTCAGTGCTGGAAGCCCAGATGATGTGGTGACCTTTGATGCTACTTTGGCACAATAGGTTCCCTCAGGAAAGCACACACACACACACACACACACACACGCATGCACACATTTTAAAGTGTTTATATATTGTGTTCTCTCTGAGGGGGAGAAATGTGATGTGGCAATTTTATGAACCTGCCATAAATAAGCACTATGCTAAGCTATGGGCATTAGGTCATTATATAACATGTGGCAACATTTGAGGAAATTATTACCCAAAATGGAAATGGGTGTGATGTCCAATGCAGGGCTGATGCCATGAAATTAACTTTGAAAAACAACTTGATCATTAAATTTGAAGGGAGACAAATACCCTCTTTGAAGGAGGGTAACTACTTGGAGGAGGGCCTTCTCTGTGGTGGCACCCAAACTATGGAATACGCTCCCCAGAGAGGTCTGCCTGGCTCCGACTCTCTACTCTTTGCGACACCAGGTAAAGGTAAAGGTAAAGGTAAAGGTTTCCCCTTGACATTACGTCCAGTCATGCCTGACTCTCGGGGGCGGTGCTCATCTCCGTTTCCTAGCCGAGGGAGCCAGCGTTTGTCCGCAGACGGTCTCCGTGGTCATGTGGCCGGCATGACTAAACACCAAAGTGCACGGAACACTGTTACCTGCCCACTGAAGCAGTACCTTTCTATCTACTTGCATTTGTATGCTTTCGAACTGCAAGGTTGGCAGGAGCTGGGACGGCGCACGGGAGCTCACCCCGTGTGCAGATTCGAACCGGCGACCCTTCGATCTACCAGCCCAGCAGCACAGCGGTTTAAACCACTGCACCACCTGCAGTCCTGCGACACCAGGTAGAGACCTTTTTATTCACCCTTCATTTTAATAATTAAATTAATAATTTTAATAAGAAATATCAGTCAGTTGCATCTTCTTTCTCTTTCTCTTTTCCTTTTCTTCTTTTAAGTTTGAATGTTTTAATGTTTATTATTGAATTTTAATTGTATTTTAGATGTTTATTTATTTTGTTGTGAGCTGTCCTGAGGCTATGCAAAAGACAGCATAGAAGTGTTTTAAATAAATAAATAAAATAAATTTTTTTAGAAATACGATCCCATGGAAAGCAGTCACAATTCTTGAACAAAATGGATCTGGGATAATGGAGTAGATGCCACACATTCACACTGTGAAAATGATGTACACGCTTATTCTTGATATATAGTGACATTAATGCTATATAATATAGAGTAAGTCACCATATATAGACTTACTCTGCAATACGTACTGCCTCCATACTTGGTATAATATTCCTAAGGTGGGATCATTACAGTTCCACAGGCTTGACTCTAGGGTTTGGTTGCCTCAGGCAAGAATTGAAAATTAAATTCAGCATGATGAATTCTTTCTCAATTTTTGGCTGGTCCTAATATCAAGTTGCCCTGGGCAACTACCAGCTTAAAGAAACAAAATAAGCTGAAGTATTTTATTCTCTTTAATCTCAGGGACTCAAGTCTATCTGTCCTTCCTTCCTTCCTTCCTTCCTTCCTTCCTTCCTTCTTCCCTTGTCTAAGCGAAGACAGCAGGAAGCTTTGAAGTCCCTTTAGTTCTTCAACTACAAATTAAGATTGCTGTGAAGAAGGAAGCAGTAGAATCCTAAAGGAATCAAAGGGGTCTTGCCAGTAGAAATTGAAGACAGGCATCAGATATTCGGCACTTTAAACAGATCCTGAAGCTTCTGGCCAACCCCAACCCTGCTGCCCTTGGCAATGTTGGACGAGAGCTTCCATCATCCCTGGCCAACTCCTCTGGAGAGCACCAGAATGAGGAAGGCTGAACCAGTCCCATGCAAGCAAAAAGCATCATCAGCATTGTGAGAAAGAACATTGCAGAAGATTGCAGACTAAAGAAGCAAGGGAATTCCCACTGGTTTTCTCTTGTTTATGCAGCTCCGATCCAGCCGGTTTGAACAGATTCAGTTGTTCAGCTAATGGCAAGGAGAGGTCAGTCCTATAGGGACTGTGCCTCATCAGCCATAGAGATTTGTTCCAGTATAACAGAAATGCTTTCATGATGAGAGATCTTCTGTGTTTATGCACATAGCCATTAGCATTTGCAAAAGCCGATTAATTTAGTGTGAAGACAGGTACAACATATGGAAGCATCCTGGCTAGATCCTGCACAGAATGTTTTCCTTTCCATGGCTGAGTGCTGAGTTTGGTCCCAGCCCCCAGAGCAATTTTGCAACAGCTTTTCTTTAATTAAACAAATAAAGCAAATGAGAGAAGAGTCTTGTTCAGTCTGCTGCCCTCCACATGCTTTGGATAGCAACTCCCAGTTTTCCTGACCATTGGCGATGCTGAATGGGATGGATGGATGTTGAAATCCAAAATATGTGGAATGCACAAAGTTTGGGCAAGGTTGCTTTGCAGGGATGCTGAGGGAAGATGAAGATTGGCTCATGAGGAGAGTGCATTCTGTGCCAAATCCTGTTTTCAGATTTCCTGTAACTCCAATTCTCTCATGAAATGGGTTTCTATTTTCCTACCTCATTCTCAAGCCATTTTATGATTTATTTGGAATTGGTAGTATTTTGAGCTTATCCAATTACTGTGGGGATGGCCGAGAGTGATGCTGATGCTTTCTCCTCTTCTTTCTATTACTTGGTTTTCCAATCTCCTGCAGCCTTGAGGCTTCCTTGGCTTCCTTGTCCACAAAAGCCCTACAGAAGGAATTACATGAGAGGAGCCTGCTGGGTACTGATAGAAATGTGGGAAGCAGGGAAAGGCAGAGATTGAAAGAGAGATGATTCTGCAGGGAAAGACGGGGCAGGTGCGCTGCTCCCTGGCAGGCTCAGGGAAAAGCTAAGCGCAAGAATATCAAATGCAGGCCATGAGAACTCCAAAATTTCATCTCCTTCAAAATTCTTTTTGAAAGCCTTTTCTCTTCTGCTAATTTGAATGACAACGGTTGAAAGGTTTTTGTATTTTTAATTTCCTTTATTTGGCACTGCACCAGCTAAAAGAGCTATTAAAATACATATAGACAGTTGAGTTGGAAGTTCAGCCACCAGTAGAAGAGACCTTCACTAGTATAATGACGTCCCATAAGTTTCTGTACTTCAGGAAAAAGGGAAGTTCCTTGAAGTCTGTCCATCTGTCTGTCTTTCCTTCCTTTTTAAGACCAAATGAGAAAAGTGGGAAATTGATACATTCTGAAGAAGAAAAAGATGTGTTCATAATTCTTTTGGGGACACTGCCTAGGTTTTGGCTTAGACTTACAATAATTATAGTTTTGGTGATTCTTCTTAAAATATACAAACAGGAGTAGGAAGAAACAAGCTGACAGAAATGGGAGTAAAATTAATTATATGCAGGTAAGAGCCATAGCTATTAGTTACCCCTCTGAAAACCCTTCACTTCAAATCTTGCCTTTGGATCATGGTGTCTGGAACACTTCAGTTATCCCACCCACTTAACAGGCTTTCAGATGGAGTGTTGCAGACAAGCCCTTGGAAAGGATTCCGTTCTGCTCCCAAAACAAAACAAGCACGACTCCATTTCGTGTAGATCGATACAGAGACAGGTACACATATGCATATTGGATATATATCTCCAGATGTACGTTCAAGGACTTGTCAATGAGGGAGATTTGCTGGAAATTGTTTTGAGGCTTTGAGCCAAGAGAGATTCAGGAACGCTGATTTCTGAGTGCTCATCTAGCTGTGGCATGATGCAGAAGACGGGAGTGGAATTGCGGAGACAAGATGTCCATGGGGATGTGTGAGGCATTTGTTTCAGATTGTACAAGGATTTAGACATAATCTGCACTGAATACTGACTTCTGAGTTGTAAGTTTTTGGGAAATACACCCCATACACATTCTGGTCAGGGGTACAAAGCAATGGTTATTAAAATGATGCTATATTATGCAATTTCTCACTGTGGAATGCATGAGCATGTTTTCAAAAAGATGAAGAAAGGGCTATTGCTAGTTTGCTCCAAGTATGGCAGTGCGACATGGTAGCAAATATTCATTGGCTCAGTTCCATCATTCTTATACATGAAATCATACTCTGTCATTGTACATAATGTATCCCCATGAGGGAGTGGAAATGTGAAGACAAGATGTCCAGGGGGCTGTATGAGGCATTTGACACATGTGATGTTGAACAAAGAACAAGTTTTCTCTGTGTGTGTCTGTGTGTTTGCATGAAGGGACATCCATCTGAATTATTTTCTTAAAGGTCTGAGAACACTACCATGGTGCCCACTTTGGAAGGTGGAGTAGAAAACACACCAAGAATACAGATCAGCATGTTCTATTGTCTTAGAAATAGACAATAGAACATGCTGATTAGAAGGCAGAAATACCCTTAAAAATTTAACCTGATATGGGGGAACATTGTTACCAGTAAATTAGAATGTGTTATGGTGGCAACCTGTCCAATTCCACAGAGGACAGCCCTTTATGTCCAGTCCAAATCCAGCATAAGAATAAAGAACCAAAAGAAGGGAAAAGAGAGACCTTGAAGCTGCTCATCAGCAGTTAGCACATGGAAGCCAAACTAGGCAGGCAAACAAATTGCTTGCTCACAATCTTCCCCACCATGGGGAGAAGCATTCCTTTTTTACTTAAATTATAACAATTTCAAAATTTGCTGCTATACATATAAAGTAGCATAGGGACTGCAGGTGGCGCAGTGGTTTAAAGTGCTGTGCTGTTGGGCTGGTTGATCAAAAGGTCGCCAGTTCGAATCTGCACAACGGGGTGAGTTCCTGTTGCTCCATCCCAGCTCCTGCCAACCTTGCAGTTCGAAAGCATGCAAATGCAAGTAGATGAAAAGGTACCACTTCGGTGGGCAGGTAACAGCATTCCATGCACTTTGGTGTTTAGTCTTGCCACATGACCATGGAGACTGTCTGTGGACAAACACTGGCTCCCTCAGCTAGGAAACGGAGAAGAGTACCACCCCCAAGAGTCAGGCATGACTGGACATAATGTCAAGGGGAAACCTTTACCTTTACCTTTTTATATAAAGTAGCATATGCAATTTTTATGCAAATATGCACCCTCTTTTATTCATCTTTTTGATTTAAAGTGAGTGGCTACCATAGATTATGCTCTGGTGATCTTACTCCAGGCCCAGATTTGAATATTTGAAGTGCATAGCATTTCTTAAAGCTTCATTTACTTCTTAGTTATGCTCCTTTCTTTTAAAATAGAATATTTAGTTTAAAGTAGCCCTATCTAGTCTTTCTTAATTCATTTTCCGGTTTTCTTCAACTTTGGAAATGAGCTTTGCATGTTACTTTAATCTAGACTTACAAATGGTACTTATGCTATTAATGTGTTGTAATACCATGGACATTAGTGGAGGCAAAGTTTATGCACTGGTAATTGCCTCTTACTACTAAAAAAGATACAAGGGGTGAGGGGCACCAAACCAAAATGAGATCCCCTTTAATCTCTTCTTTTAATTGTGGACATAATTCTATCACTACTTCAACAGGGGCTTGGATTTCCACATTGTTTGCTGTTGAAAAGTTACTGGGTGATATATTTGAAGGAGGCTAGGAGAAGGCAAAGAACAGCCTTCTCCTGCAAGGTCCTTGGAATCCAAGTGATCAAACCAGTCAGTCCTAGAGGAGATCAACCCTGACTGCTCTTTAGAAGCCCAGATACTGAAGATGAAACTCAAATACTTTGGCCACCTAATGAGAAGGAAGGACTCACTGGAGAAGACCCTGATGCTGGGAACAATTGACACCAAGAAGAAGAGGACAGCAGAGGATGAGGTGGCTAGGTGGAGTCACTGAAGCAGTAGGCGTGAGCTTAAGTGGACTCCAAGGGATGGTGGAGGACAAGAAGGCCTGGAGAAATGTTGTCCATGGGGTTGCGATGGGTCAGACGTGACTTCATGACTAGCAGCAGCAACAAGGAGAAGGAAATAAATTTGGAGATGCAAAGGGTGAGTTTGGAGACGCCAGGAGATACTATATGAGTGGGAAAACAGCAACAATAGCAAAAGCGATGGAAGACAAAATACTGTCCATTGTGACTTTCCTGCTAACATAGATCACATTGCATCACATTCGTGAAAGAGGATCCTTGCACAACTCCAGGAGACCCTATTGGCATGATGAGTTTTGCAGGAATACCTTCCTCACATTGGACACGATGAACATTTCACTACATTGGGATGCATGAGAATTTTGTTCCTATTT
The DNA here is from genome assembly GCA_023646645.1 of Varanus salvator macromaculatus. NCBI lineage: Eukaryota > Metazoa > Chordata > Lepidosauria > Squamata > Varanidae > Varanus > Varanus salvator. The sequence continues at coordinate 19,354,388 of JAIXND010000621.1, read as the reverse complement.
GCCAATCTCTAGAATGTCTCATTTATAGCTCCAAAGGTGGATTTTTCACACTTGAATGAGGAAATGAATGAGGAAAAGTATGTGCTGCAAAATGTGATTTTTCCTAGTCAACAGGGATCGGTGTGGGGGGGAACCCTCAATAAACAAGACGAATGGTGGATTCGTGGATGAATTTGGTGGATGAATTCAGAGAGACTCAATGAAGTGAAACATTCCACTTCCACCCATTCCGGACATCACATATGTTAGCTCAAAGTAATTAATTTTCGCAGTGGTGTCAAATTGTATATTGAGCTGAAAGTGATGTCCAGAGGTAGTGTAGGGTGTGGGAGTGATTTGGACCAGTGATTTCTTACACTCTTTAAAAATATTTTATATCCTTCCTTCTTTCTTCCTCCCCCTGCCCCACTTGCTTTTCACCTGAAAAGGTTCCTGAAGTAGCTTACATAAGTTCAGTAAGGAACCAGACAATACCTGAGCACAAGATTTTGATCTAAAAGGCACAACGCAAAGGGAAAAGGCAAGGTGAGGAAAGAAGAAAATGAACTTGTCTAACAATCCTGAAAGCTGAAAAGCTCTTAGAAGGGCTACAGTTTGAACTGCAAGAAACAAAGGTGAGTTGAAAGGATATTTCAACTTTCTTGTTGCATCCAAGTGGAATCCTACAGTGATGGGAAATGTGCAATCCCCAACATTTATTGATTGATTGCATTTGCATCCATCTTTTTCCTGCAAGAAACCCAAGACAATTTGCATAATTTTCCATTCCATTTTGTTCTTGCTACAGTCCTGAGAGGCAGGTCAGGCTGAGAACTGCTCAGCAAGCTTCACAACAAGTGAGGACTAGACCCTGGGGCCTCCAGAATCCCTGCCCAGTGCTAGAACCACTACACTGCCCCGGATCTCAGAGATAAAGGTGGACAGCAACTTCCTTCACTGTGAGCTGAGCCTTTGCTGAGATCAAGCTGGGATCCAGTATAGCAATAAGCAATCATGAGGGAGATCTTTTCATCCAAATAGATCATTCATTCATTCATTCATTTTTGCTTACAGTATTTGTTGGATGCCTTACAGGGCAGAAGCTCTGCTGTATGATGATAAAACACACAATGCAGTATGATATTAAGAGTGATAAAACACAATAAGTATAGCAAAACAAGCCAAGCACACAATAGCAACAATAGCAATAACAGGTTGGAGGTTAAGATCATAGAACCATAGGGCTGGAAGGGGCCAGGAAGGCCATCGAGTCCAACCCCCTGCTGGTGCAGGAAAGCAGTTACACCATCCCACTCACATGACTGTCTATTATCTTCTTGAATGTCTCTAGTGTGGAAGAGCAGACAACCTCTCTTGGTAACTGGTTCCACTGTTGTATTGCTCTTTCAGTTGGGAAGTTCTTCCTGGGGTCTAGCCTGCACCTGGTATACTTTAGTCTAAGGTCACTGTTTGGTGTCCTATGCTCTGGTCAAAGCAAAATAATATGTTTGAAAGGCCCTCTTGAAGGCCTGCAAAGATGATGCATGGAGGACCGCTGAGAGCATCTATCCCAGAGCATGAGGGCACTGCAGACGAGTTCCTCTCATGGATGGCTACCCATCTAATTGTTCTTAGAAGTGGGCAAGAAAAAAGGGCCTCTTGACCAGTGCAGTCAAGTATTTTTTAAATAACACGAGCAGTCCTGTTGCTCGGTACCACTTGTCTTCAACCATCTAGGGATGTATGCATAGAGTATGCTCCCTGAGCCTCCACCGATATCTCTCTATTAGCATACTGTTTGCATTCAGACATGGACTGGTACAAATCTTCACACAGAAGATAGTCCTCTGACAGTCCTTCACATAGAGGACTATCCTTTGCAAAGTAGGGTCATGTGGGCCATCCTAGTTCCTGGGAGTCATGCCAGCATAAGGTATTAGATCCATTGTGTTCACACCATCCTTTCAATACCCCAGGAGAATCCAGAAGTAACACCAGACGTCTCATCAAGTAGTGTCAGATGGTTTAGCAGCTGTGTGGATTAAAACCTTTCAATGGCATGAAGGATTTAACTAGCTGTATTTTTGTTAGTCTAGTTTTGTTACATTTTGTTACATTTTGTTACATTTTGTCTAGTTTTGTCTAGTTTTGTCTAGTTTTGTTACATTTGAAAAATAAAATGTAAATTGTAAGAATTTGGTTAACCTCAGCACATGTACCCAGGGCTTAAATATAACTCTGCTTCACATTTGCCTAATAATGGAGGGCAGTCATTTCCTACCAGTGGGAATCTCCATATCCAACTTCCTTCTTCCTGTGGGAGTAACTAGTCTGTATTTCATATGGCAACAAGAATATTTGCATTCCATTCTCTCTTTCTCATGCATGTTCTCCCAACATAGAATGGGATACAATATTTTTTGCTCTGACCCAGTGAAATAAAAGACTGTGGAGAAAACACAAGGTCCCATGGCTTTAAAGCAGGAATACAAGAGCAAAATGGAAGCCACTTCAATGAATGCGGAGTAGCAAAAAACAGCTAGACACACAATGTGTACTTCTGGTGAAATTCAGCAAGGTCATTTTCCTGTTGAAAATTAAGTGAGACAGTTCCCCATTATTGACTTTGCTGAAAGGGATTTAGTAGTTTAAATTAACTGTGATAAGAGTCATCCAAGAGCCAAAAAATAAAATCATAACAGAGTCAGGGAGGAGAAGAAAAAATGGCATCTGTCTCACTTATAGCCTGCTTTTTTATTCATTACATGAATTTCAGTCGGCATGCATAAAAGTACTCACACAGAGCCAAATGGCATGTTACGCTAATAATGTAACTGAAGGCTAGCTTTTTCTTGCTTTAGTGTAAGTGTTTGTGGTCCCAATTCAAAGCTAGACCACTGCAAGCCAGGAGGGGATGAGTAAATTGAGCCCCCTCCAAATGTTTACCAAAACAGATCGCCTGAAGATAGCCTAATCTTCTCCATTACTAAGCAAGATCAGGTCTGGTTGAAGTCTGGATGGGTGATTTAAATGTTGTTAGACACCCAGAGAGCTTCAGCTATGAGTGTTATAGAAATGTAATGTAATAATAAAAATCAATCTACTTGTACCTTTTATCCAGTTCTGCCAATGATGACGATGATGATGATGTCATCAGTATTTCAATTAAACATTCACACTCATAAATATAGAAAGAGTATTAGTTCCAAACTTTGAGGGGGATCTAAACTGAGTGACGCCGAACTAGGCCAACTGCAATTCACTGAAGTGACATTTGGAACAAATCTTGAGATTAGTGTATTTCAAACCATGTCCTTAAGAATAAACATACAGGACACACAATGAGCACTCTATCAACAAAACAAAGAATTAAGGCTGCACCAAATGTCAAACCAAATTACACACACAGAACATGGGGATCAAACTCTGTGTGTGGGCAGCGGGTGGGGCATAGAAATGAGGGGTAGAGGCAGAGTGGAAGTGCTTAGACCCTAGCAAGAGACATGGGCCGAGAAACCATTGTCCACTATTCCTGGGACCTCGTGTTTACACAGTGTGTGCCACCCTGGTGGGAAGAAGAGTATTTCCAGTTTGGATGCAACTTTTCACATGGGAAGATGCTATATCCACATATTAAGGAGATAGTTCCTTTGATTTATGCTGTTTGCAAACCTGCAGAGCTCAAGCAAAGCACTGTGCTTCTAAAGTTTTATCTCTATTCACTGGAATGGGAAAAGCAAGGAGAGACATGCCACATTGGTCTTGACCTGGCAATATTGCATGAAATGAAAGGAAACATTATATTCTTTAAGGAACCATTTTAATCTAGGAAAATAATGGTGAAAGCAATGAGTAATACCAAATGGGCCATTCCTTATTTTTGTGAGGTTGTTTGACATTCTCTTTTCTGCAGTAGGCCAAAGGATGATGAGAGCTCATTTCATAGGAAATGGACAGTATAGTCATCGCAGACCTAGACAGCAAAATCAATCAATCAATCAATCAATCAATCAGAACCCAGTGCTTGAAAAACTCATGATTTCTGCATTATTAGCAATGGACAGCACACCTGAGGTTTGTGGAAGGTGTTAGTCTGATATGCAATAACAGTGATCGTTTAAGCTGTGATGGCAAAAATTGCAAACCTGGGATGGCAAGACTACTATTCACATGCACATAAATGTTGAAAAGATAGAGCAGACACATTCAAATGTTAGATTCAGAAAAACTATTTTGGCCCAGCGAATACATTCCTTTTCTCTTCTTGGCTTGGAATGGGGACCAAGTTGTACGTGTTACAAGTCTGCATACCTGCAGGACCAGTCTCTCCCAGCGCCGCCCTTCTTTCTGATACATAACATCCAAACTCTATGGCACTGTTAATATCTGTACATGTGTGTTTTTGGTATAGATTAAGTAATTGCATGTTGAGCACATCTTGCTCCTGTGTCTATTGTGCATTTTTACATGGATATATATATAATGCACTGAGTTTCCCATGAAGAAAGCAATTTGAAACAGACAAACAGATTGTTCTTCTGTTGAGCTTCTGATGGGTATCTAATATGTGATTGATATCTAGATCTTGATCACTCTTTTCTTCCAAAATTATTATTTTTCAATAGAGGAGCAATACTCCACCACGAGTTGACTTAAACTGACACAGTGAATCTCTTGAAAAATCAAGACAAAGTTTGCCCAATCATCAGCCTGCCTCAGATCTCATTATACTTGTAGTGATATCCCTGGAAGGGCCAGCATCCCTCTTCTAAACCTTTCATATGGACCAATTCCTCCACCAACATCCTGTACTGTTTACTGATTGAAAACAAAACCAACAATTCTTAGACAATCAACGCTGGTTAAATTAGGATTGTAGCAGGCTAGGGACAAATGTTAGAGTTGTTATTCCAGTCTGATTAGATGATTATGACCCGCCAAAAGCCGAAAAAGGTTAGGTTTCTTTGAGAAAGAAATCAGTGTAGATTTATGGGGATTTATGTTGCTGTATTAGCTTGTTACATATGTATGCAAGGAGTACTTTGCATACTTCATGAGAGTAATTTGGTAACAAACAGGTTTCCAATCTCAGCCATTATTCTTGGATCAGACTATATTTATCCAGTGATAAATCTTGCATCAGCCCATGTTTATCCAGATACCAGTATTTTTTAAACTTAAATTTTTTAATGACTAAAGCATAACTAAAGGGGAAACTCCTTCATGGATCACGGCCTTGTCGTGGCGAAGGGGCTTGTGTAGCTCGATGAAGCTATGAGCTATGCCGTGCAGATGGACAGGTCATAGCAGAGAGCTCTGACAAAATGTGATCCACTGGAGAAGGAAATGGCAACCCACTCCAGTATCTTTGCCATGAAAACCCCATGGACAGTACCAAAAGGCAAAAAGATATGATGCCGGAAGATGAGCCCCTCAGGTCAGAAGGTGTCCAATATGCTACTGGGGAAGAGCAGAGGGCTAGTACTAGTAGCACCAGAAAGAATGAAGTGACTGGGTCAAAGCCGAAAGGACACTCAGTTGCAGATGTATCTGGAGGTGAAAGAAAAGTTCGATGCTGCAAAGATCTATACTCCATAGGAACCTGGAATGTAAGCTCCATGAATCAAGGCAAGCTGGATGTGGTCAAACAAGAGATGACAAGACTGAACATCGACATCGTAGGAATCAGTGAACTAAAATGGACAGGAATGAGTGAATTTAATTCAGATGACCATAAGGTATACTACTGTGGGCAAGAATCCCTCAGAAGAAATGGAGTAGCCTTCATAGTCAATAAAAGAGTAGGAAAAGCAGTACTGGGATACAATCTCCAAAATGACAGAATGATCTCAGTTCGAATCCAAGGCAAACCATTCAACATCACAATAGTCCAAGTCTATGCCCCAACCACTGGTGCTGAAGAGGCTGAAGTTGATCAGTTCTATGAAGGCCTACAACACCTTCTAGAATTAACTCCAAAAAATGATGTCCTTATCATCATGGGGGATTGGAATGCTAAAGTAAGAAGCCAAAAGATTGGAATGCTGAAGTAGGAAGACAAAAGGTAACCAGAATAACAGGCAAATTTGGCCTTGGAGTACAAAATGAATCAGGGCACAGACTGTTAGAATTTTGTCAAGAGAATACGATTTAGGCTTAAATTGAAGAAAGTAGGGAAAAGCACTAGGCCACTCAGGTATGACCGAAATCATATCCCTCATGAATATACAGTGGAGGTGACAATTAGGCTTAAGGAATTAGATCTGATAGACAGAGTGCCTGAAGAACTATGGATGGAGGTTCTTGACATTGTACAAGAGGAAGCAACTAAACCATCCCAAAGAAAAAGAAATGCAAGAAAGCAAAATGGCTGTCAGAGGAGGCTTTACAAATAGCTGAGGAAAGAAGGGAAACGAAAGGCAAGGGAGAAAAGGAAAAATACACTCAATTGAATGCAGAATTCCAGAGAATAGCTGGAAGAGATAAGAATGCCTTCTTAAATGAACAGTGCAAAGAAATAGAAGAAAACAATAGAATAGGGAGGACCAGAGATCTCTTCAAGAAAATTGGAGATATGAAGGGAACGTTTCATGCAAAGATGGACATGATAAAGGACCAAAATGGCAGGGACTTAACAGAGGCAGAAGAGATTAAGAAGAGGTGGCAAGATTACACAGAAGAACTATACAAGAAAGATCTTAACATCCCTGATAACCACGATGGGATGGTCACTGACCTCGAGCCAGACATCCGGGAATGTGAAGTCAAATGGGCCTTAGGAAGTCTGAGCAACAACAAAGCTCATGGAGGTGGCTGTATTCCAGCTGAGCTATTCAAAATCTTAAAGACGATGCAGTAAAAGTGCTTCACTCAATACTCCAGCAAATTTGGAAAACTAAAGAGTGGCCACAGGATTGGAAAAGGTGAGTTTACATTCCGATCCCAAAGAAGAGCAATGCCAAAGAATGGTCAAACTATTGCACCATTGCACTCATTTCACATGCTAGCAAAGTGATGCTCAAAATCGTACAAGCTAGGCTCCAGAAGAATGTGGACCGAGAACTACCAGAAGTACAGGCAGGATTTCGAAGAGGGAGAGGAACTAGAGATCAAATTGCCAACATACGCTGGATCATGGAGAAAGCTAGGGAGTTCCAGAAAAACATCGACTTCTGCTTCATTGACTATGCTAAAGCTTTTGAATGTGTGGATTACAACAAATTGTGGCAAGTTCTTAAAGAGATGGGAGTACCAGACCATCTTATTTGTCTCTTGAGAAACCTATATGCAGGTCAAGAAGCAACAGTGAGAACTGGACATGGAACCATTGATTGGTTCACAATTGAGAAACGAGTTTGGCAAGGCTGTATACTGTCGCTCTGCCTATTTAACTTATATTCAGAGCACATCATGAGAAAGGCGGGGCTAGATGAATTAAAATTGCTGGGAGAAATATCAACAACCTCAGATATGCAGATGATACCACTCTCATGGCAGAAAGTGAAGAGGAACTAAAGAGCCTCTTGATGAGGGTGAAGGAGGAGAGCACAAAAGTCGGCTTGAAACTCAACATTAAGAAAACTAAGATCATGGCATCCGGTCCTCTCACTTCCTGGCAAATAGATGGGGAAGAAATGGAGGTAGTGACAGATTTTATTTTCCTGAGCTCCAAGATCACCTTAGACGGGGACTGCAGTCAAGAAATTAAAAGACGCTTGCTCCTGTGGAGGAGAGCTAAGGCAAATCTAGACAGCATACTAAAAAGCAGAGACATCACCCTGCCAACAAAAATGTGTATAGTCAAGGCTATGGTTTTCCCAGTTGCAATGTATGGCTGTGAAAGCTGGACCATAAGGAAGGCTGAGCACCGAAGGATTGAGACCTTTGAGTTGTGGTGCTGGCGGAGACTCCTGCGAGTCCCTTGGACTGCAAGGGGATCAAACTGGTCAGTCCTAGAGGAGATCAACCCTGACTGCTCTTTAGAAGGCCAGATCCTGAAGATGAAACTCAAATACTTTGGCCACCTAATGAGAAGGAAGGACTCCCTGGAGAAGAGCCTAATGCTGGGAACAATAGATGGCAAAAGAAGGGGACAGAAGAGGATGAGGTGGCTGAATGGAGTCACTGAGGCAGTAGGCTTGAGCTTAAGTGGACTCCGGGGGATGGTGGAGGACAGGAAGGCCTGGAGGAAGGTTGTCCATGGTGTTGCGATGTGTCAGACAGGAGTTCGCGACTAACAACAACAAAGGGGAAATGTTTCTAGTTAGGGAATTTCTTACATTGGATAAATAAATTTCAACTTTTTAGAATTGGGCCAGTGTTCTGCACCTTTGACTTATGTCAGCCATTCACCTTGATGGTTCCTGATCCAAGTGCTTACTTATCCAGGTCAAACAGGTTCCCAAACTCAAACAGGACTCCTGCATCAGACTTGCAACAATGGTTTAATTGTTATTGAAAAGCTGTTTTAAAACTTTCTTCTCTCTGCTTGTAACCCCCCAATCTGAAGCAGCCCAAACTGCTCCTCCTATTTTTGCTGTTCTTTGTCTCTAGTTCTGATCCCAAAAACTGGTGTAAGAGTCCATGACAGTAAAGTCAAATCCCCCCCCCCACCCCTTTTCAAGTCGCTTGTTATGTTCTTCTGGCAAAACCAAAGAGTCATTAATTCTAATGCAAGATACGCTGCATGATAGCATCCTCCAATAGGTTTTTGATTTCTCCACCTTTGTTGGCAATTCTTTCAGGATAAAGAAGCCTGTTCTCAGTCAGGAAGGTGGGCAACATTTTAACCAATCGCCATTTACTATGCTCATCAAAACGCCAGGGAAATTGTGCCAGGTGTATATATGAATCAAATAGTGGCTTCCTCATCAAAATAAATGTGTTGCATGCAGAAACCTGAAGCCAGGACTTAGGAATGATCTGTCCACTCCTTCAAAGTGCAAGACAACTTTACAGTTCCCAAACACAAGCACTTTCCTTTGGTGTATTCTAAAAATTCCCACACAAGCATCTGTGCACAAACACTTGCTTGCTACCTCAAGGCAGTGGGGGCAAATCTTCCAAATTTCGACTTCAAGGTCAATCAGCCAAATCTCTCTCTCTCTCTCTCTCTCTCTCTCTCTCTCTCTCATGCATGTTGATTAGCCTTCCCTTTTATGGCTTCTTATTTGAATGCTGCTAAAATGCCATCATGCCATGGACTCTCTTGCCACTGAATGATTTGGCAAACATGTCCTTGCAGAGAGGAAACCTTGCAGCAGGTGCAATTTACACAATAGATTAGAGAATATAGAGAAAGATTGGATGGATTAGCCAACAGGAATTAACTGTTGCTTAATTGTTTATGGCCCTGTTCACTCATTCCAAATTAATTTCCAACACTGATAGTACAGTGTCCAGTTTGTTACAAGACCTTGCTCTGCTCACAGCCTTTCTCAGATGTCTGCAAGAGTTATAACTCATTGATTTGTTGTACTTCCAATATCGTGCCTGTTTACTAGAGGTGAGTAAGTTTCTCTCTTCTTACTCCCATGTCATTCATGTTCATATTGGCTCAGAAAGAAACTGGATTTTCTAGGCTCCATTTCCACACTAGCTGACGGAAGGGAGGGCTCTGGGCATGTCCCACTCTGTCAATTAGTTTAATAACTACAGCTGTCCAATCAGTTGATTCTTTCCTGATTAAATGGGCCACAACCAGGAAAGCACTGGACTTCAGAATGGAGGCTTAAGTGAAATTGGAGGTGTAAAACTTCTTCCTGCCAGAGGGCAGAATTCAATTCTGAAGAAACTTTCAAGGATGTCAGGGCATTGTCAAAAGCAAAATGGCAAGAGGGAGTGAAGTCAAACTACCAGAAATATCAGTGGAAGGGATTGTGTCAAATGCACATGTCATCTCTGTATTGCAGAGCTTTACGAAGTATTCAGCAAAGGCACCAGCCATATCAGTTGGAAAAATCTGCCATTGCCTCTGTAAACCACATGGTTCCATTAGCCACCAGGCAGTCCCTGAGGAATTCTGATGGGTCCTCTGCCCTTACAATTGCGAAAAGTCACTGTTAGTCTATATCTCAGCTGGCTGTGATTCAACACAACAAAGGGACCAATTCAGAGTCCCTCACCTGCAGATCATTATCCCCATATTTGGGGGATCTTCATGTCCCACCATTTTTATTGTTATTGATTTTTTTATTTATATCCTGCCTTTTTCCTACAAAGGGCTCAAGGCAGCTTACATCCTCCTCCTCCTCCATCTTATCCCCACAACAACCCTGTGAGGTAGGTTGGGCTGAGAGTCTGTGACTGGCCCAAAGTCACCCAGTTGGTTCCATGGCTGAGCAGGGACTTGGATCCAAATAACCTGAATCCCAGTCTGCTCTTAACCACTACGCCACACTGGCTCTCAGGATTGGAAATTCCTGTAAAGGTTGAGAAAGGAGAAATGCAGTAGTCATCAGGAGAAGTCATCTCTCAGCCCTCATTCCCAAAATGATGTTTCTCCATTAGTTCAGGAAACAAGGTAAAGATAAAAGAAATAGAGGCAGTGGAAAGGGGGAAATAACACCTCCCTCCTTGCCCCTAGCACCATAGTTCTGCTGTTTCTTTAGACACTGCTACTTAAATTTAAGAAAAGACAGGAAGGAGAGTGTTTGAAGTGGGTGGGTGAGATGGCTGAGATGGACCCTCAAAACTACATATCCAAGGTCTTCTGATTGCTCTGTGTGGAATGTTTTCAAGAATTTTATTTTAGTTCAGAGAGTGTGCTCATGTCTGGCTATAGCTGTGTATGTTATGTATGCTTTACAGTCCATATATTTATTTGATAACCCATTACTCATTCCCTGCATTGTCATTCTGGAGGGGTTGAATGGTAAGCCATTTGACCACAAGTTGCCAGTTATGACCTGGAAGCTTTTTATAGATGCAGAGCAAGAGTGGGAACTTGAGGGGGTCCAAGGGGACAATATTGTCCTCTCCATTCCATGGTCCACCACAAGGAGCACCCATGCACACACCATGAGATTCCTATTTGCATTCTTTACTGACTATGCTTGAGCAATTTGATCTTTGCAAATCCTGATTTGACCTGGCCTCACTGACACTTTGTTCTTTATGTTATCTGGAAGCACCACCGCAATTCAATCAGGGATCCCTTGTTACATAGCTCACCACTGATGGGGGCATTCAAGTAGGACAGCCATCTGTCAGGGATGCTTTAACTGGAGTCCTGCACCAAGCAGAGATTCGGACCCATGATCTTATGGGTGGCCCTTCCAATTCTACTATTCTCTGATTCTCTAAATCCTTTCAAGTGCAAATAGGACCAAATAAGGCATCTCAGTGAATGTTGCTTTCCAACAGCCTCTACAACTGGGTGAAAGGAGAGTGCTGGCATTAGGAAGGATTATTTGTCAAAGGGTGTGACTAACATAATAATTTGTGAGGCCTGTTCACAGCTTGCTGGCTATTACTTTAAGTCACAAATCACAATAACTGTTCAGCTGAAATTGCAACAGAGAAACCAGAAATACTTCTAAAGCCAATGAGCCATTAAATAGTTGACAGTAATCTGCTCAGGAGCCTAGAATTGTTAATTAGGCCCAAAATACGAATGCTGGCTGCCATAGGCTCTGATGGGCCAGCTCCAGTGCTAATAGAAATTGGTGTATTTTACTCATTGCAAGGGTCTGGGGTGGGGGGAATGTCATGTCATTAGCATGACTTACCATGCAGAATTCCTGGGCCTTATTGCAAAAGGGGGGACAGCTCTGGGGCTTGGAACTTTCTGCTGATCTGCATCCTCATCAATAAAGCAAGTGTAACAAGATGTATCTACCTGCCTTGTGGTGCTTGCACAAAGCTTCATTAATTAATGTTTGCAAAGTACTTTAATATGCTTGGTTTTTTAAAAAAAAATCAGCAGTCACTCAGAAGAACTCTAATTAATAATAAGAACTCTAATTATTAATAATGCCCCAGAGGAGATTTTGACTGGGAAATTCCAAGCTGGATGAGATCCAATTGTTTAGGTTAACTTTCAGGGTTATGTGTTACCATGACCAGAAGTGCTGGTTCATTTGTGCCTCCTCATTGCATAAAAATATACTATTCCTTTTTGAAAGACCCTGCATTCTCCATCCATTGTATATTGAAATAGAAATGAGAAAATGCAGGCAGTAAGAAATCCATATTTTGGGTAACTGGCAACCTCCCAGCTCACATTCTGTATTTACAGATAGGCATTCCTACAGATTTGTCTTTCCAAGACAATGTCAGAAGATGGCTAATATTAAATGTTGCCAAACTTCAACCTTCTGTCTTTTACACACACAAACACACAAACCAAAATGTGTCCAGGGCATAAAAGTATCCTAGCATTTCCATAGCAATAGTTTTATGTGGTACTTTTGTGCCCCAAACTAAGGAACAAAAGAAGTTTCAGTAGAGGTCAATTTATCTCTTAGCTTAGCTAAAACTTCTTAGCTAAACAGAATGGAAGTTCATAAAGGGGATACTTTGCTATGCATGTTCTAAAGACAGTAGACCAAGCTATTGTTATATGGAGAAAAAGGTCCATGGACTAAGCCTAGTTGTACAGATTGCCATGCTTTGATTAAACAAAGATTAAACCTTAAATCACCAGTATTTTCTGACAGCTATTGACTGAAACCTGGAAGAAAAATTCAGCCAGAACTAAGGCTTTTCATATGTAGCAGTTTCCATGTCTGAGCCCCTTCTCGTGTGGGGTTAAAAACCATCCCAACTGTGGCTAGTACTCATTTTTTGTTAACTGGGTTGAAATATTTGGAGGATGTTATTCCAGCGGTCACCCACTTCACTGCTTATTAATTGTAATATTTTCAAGACATCGTACCTATCTATAGGTTCCCAGAGTTCTAGATAAATTTATTTGTATCCTGCAATACAATAAAAGAATAAAACTAAACTGAAGTATTGGAGAAAAAAAAGCAATAATATAACTGAAAATGTTACAGTTTTTGAATAAGATTTTTTTAAAAATCTGTAACACATGCTGCACATATATCATCCCTATTTATTAGTACATACAATTGATACTACTAATAGTACTAAAACTGGAAGGATCTTGTAAGTCCATCAAGTCCAAACCTGAACTCCCATATGGCCACAGGTCCATACCTTTCCAGTTTAGCAAATATATTTTGATACACTAGTTCAATATATAGTTCTATAGGCCATCTATAACATAATGTACTAGTATTATTAAGATAAATTACACAGACTTCAACAAAGACATGGCAAATATCCACATATTAATCCATTTGGAAATTACAGCTAAAGGCCACACCTTGAAAAAAATTGCTAAATCTTTCACCTATTTTGTTGCTGCATGTGACTATTTAACCTTCCAGTGTTGTAATATTAGTCTTTTAGCTGTCAAAAGTACATAGAAAATCCATTGTGTTGAGCTTGCATTAAACTGCAAGGGTAGTTCAAAGGTAATTCAAAAGGATATCTATATCCTTAAATATTAAAGAACTTTCCATTGCAATACTCATCCAAACCAACTCTCAAAAGAATACTGCCATTAGGCATTGCCAAAAATTATGGGGGAAAAGGCTTTAGTAGCATTACACATCAGAAAACTGGCCAATTTAATTAGGTGCTTATCAAATAGATGTTATGGCATCCAGCATGGAGGAAATCTCTTTGGTAGAGTATTTTGCACAAGACCACTTCCAGTGATGATCCTCTGTCCCTTTATTTTCTTTTTTTAAATTAAAATTTTTAAGGTTTTTTAAACTAAAACTAAAAAAACAACAATCGCCGCACACACCGGATTTACTGGATCAGCCCCTACCACATATTTTTAAACATTTTATGACCCTACTAACATCCATTTATAAAAGCTTAAAAACATTATTAGATCAAAACCAAGTCCTGTTTCCCCAGTCAATAAGATAATAATAGTAATAATAATAATAATCCAATTTAAATAGAAGTCGCCATCTTCCTCCTCTTCCTCCATGAGATCATGTTCATCGTTTCTTGCAAAGTCCTGTTTCTCTTAGGTAGTGTCAAAGGGAAGTAAGTATCTTCAAATTAAATAAAGTTACAATATTTTCTTTCTTCTTCAATGGAAAGTTTAACCTAAACATTTCTGGACAATTCAAAATCTTTTTAATTTTCTATTAACAAATAGCTTCCTCACTACCACCGTTGCATATAGACCTCACAAATACCCATTTAACATCTCTACAATTTTCTTATTCTACTTGATAATAAGTAATACCTATAATATCTTTTTAAACATTTTCCTTTGATTACTAGTATTTCACTTCCCTTAGACACTATTTAATCAAATATGATTAATTCCATATAAAAACCGAGCTGCTTACCATCTTTAACAAATATAATCAACAACAGTATTAAAAATACAATCAATCCATTTAACAATAATGTTTTTTACACAGAATTTCACTAAGCTAAATTGGAGCTACTTCATCAACACTAATAGTCTAGCCTTTCTACATCACATGTGAGTATATCAAGCTATACGAATCACCCATTTATCTGTTTTTTTTAGAACAGAAAAAAAAATTCCCTTATACTATTCTCCCTTTACACCCCTGCCATGTTTATATTTTATTTTTCCTTTATCCCTCACCAGATCTCTCTATATTTCTTAACGGAGAATTCAATTGCAGCCACATGAACATAATTTCATCAATTAGATTGCCCCTTCCTAAAATGCAACGCAGATCAATTAAACTTATTTTCATTCCAGTTTCAAATTTCCCTTCTGACTGTAGTGGAAATTTCAGTTGCAGCCAAAAAGACATAACTCTAGGTTGTTTTTCTTTGAGATAACATGCAGATTCCATGTAAACTCGCTTCGTAATGGCTGCAATAAATCGTACATCTTAAGTTGTGGCCAAACTATCTTTTCCTCCAGCTTTTCAGATGAAGCAGTTGCATTTTCTTTCTTTCCAGTTTCAGATACTTGTTGGATATTTTGAATATTCTGTTCAATTGCAGGTTGTTTACATAACGCAAAATTGATAGTGGTACTTAATTTCTCAAAGCCAACTTTCTGTTCAGCCATAAGAGAATTAAGTCGCTCTAGAATAGTCTCCTGATGCTTAATTATCGCCTGTTGAGAGATCTGAACAGATATCAAGGAAGATCGTAATGCAAAAAATGATAGCTGTAAGTCCTCCATGTCAGTACGATAGGCTTGTCTCAGAACAAAGGGGAAGATGGCTGCTACTTCTTCTTGGCAGCAGTCCAATAATGGAAGGAATCTTCTGTTACTCAGTTCCACATCAGAATCACAAATATTTGCCCTTGGAGAGATAAAAGAAGTAAATCTTTTCCTTACTTACAGACAGTTCTGTCTTTCTCTCTCATTATGTAATTCACCGCTTTTCAACTCCGTGGGGCGGGGGAGGATTCATTCCCCCTCCATCTGAAGGGCTTTTTAATTAACAAGAAATACAACTTATTCCATGGGTATCATTGCAAAAAAAACAAAACAAAACAAAATACTTTTCAGCAGGTCTGGTCTGTTCACAAAAGCTAAAACAAAAGCTAAGCCTAAACAAAAAAGCAAGTCGAGGACTTCGTGGAGAGCTAAGCTTGAATTTTCCCAAGTAAGTGCAGAATTGCTGTTCAAACACATGCTGGGAACTTTGCCAAGCAGTCTATCTTCACCCCTACAGGGCTTAGATCAGGCCCCCCGGCCCACCACCAGTGAAGATATCAGCATGCTAACGGAGCCCCGCTAGTCACGTCTGCCTTGTCCCGACGCCATACTTCTTCCCTTATTTTCTCTGCTGACTCTGAAGTCTTTACTGTCCTGCCTCTCCCCTCTCATGTTTTTAGTTATCTTTTTTTTAAACAAATGGACTGTTAGCCATCTTGTATTTCTCAAATAGAAAGATGGGGTAAACTATTTAGTAATTAATACACAATGATGCAATTTATTGCTTTCTTATCATGATAAAGTAATTGTGACATAGTGTATGAAACAAAAAAGCACAATACAATTGAACAGATATTACCTTAAAAAACAGCATAATCATCAACAACAACAACAAGCACAAAGAACAGAAACAAAACTAGGGCAAACTCAAGCCGTACCAGTTCAGACTCAATGGAAGAATGGATGGATCAAATGAGCTTTATGTGGGGCTGCCGTTGAAGTCTGAATACTTCAGTTGGTCCAGAATAGGCTGCCAGGATATTAAGAGGGACTGGCAGATATTTGCATATAACACCAGTCCTATACAGATCACACTGGCTGCCAATTGAAGTTTGGGCCCAATTTAAGGTGCTGGTGATGACCTATAAAGCCCTAAACAGCCTGGGTCCTTGATAGCTGATGGAGGCCTCCTTCCCTATACTTCCTCCCACCCCTTGAGCTCTGAGGCAGAGGTCCTCCTCCTGGAACCCTCCTTGAAAGAGATTAAGAGGGTGGTTACCCGGGGGAGGGCCTTCTTTGTGGTGGAGCCCTGACTATGAAACATGCTCCCCAGAGAGGTTTGCCTGGTGCCAACCCTTTTTCTTTCTAGTGCCAGGCCAAAACCTTTTTTATTTTCCCATTATTTTAATGTTTACTGAGTTTTAATCTGTTTAATATTATTGTATTGCCACATGCTGTGCCATTTTAATTCCTATTTTACTTGTTTGTTGTAAACTGTCCCGAAATGTCAGTAGAGGCATGGTCTATAAAAACTTCAAACAAACAAACATAATTCTTGGATTGGTGCTGTAAGCTTGTATGACTTGGTAACAACTGTGAATGGGGTGATGAGGAAAGGAAGGTGTTTCCAATACGTTAATGATGGTATCCTGCATTTCTGTGTCATTCACCTACTTAATTTCATTATGGGTTATTTAAGTACTGTCCCTTGAAGCCCATGAGGAGTTTGATGTATTTCTCTCTATTTTCTCACCTCTGCAGGCCACCTAGACTTACACACAGAGTGGACAAGCACTTCCAGCACATTTTGTTATTCCATTGCACCACTGGGTATGTGTTTGGTTTCTCTTTGCCTGAAAGTAAGTAGGGAATCAGACCAAGCACACTGGCCCCAGACTTACATCTTTGGGTGCGCTGCCCCACCTCCCTCCATTCAGACTTTGTCATGTTGTCTTTGCCTGAACATGAGTAGAATTCACTGCATGATCACTGAACTTGCCTTATCCAGCTACTAGATTGCATAGAGCTCTACCAGTGTAAAAGTGAATAGGACCACATTTCCTGCTCATACTTGTCCAGATCAGCACAGCAAGGTCTGTATTGATAGAAATGGGGCCAACATACATGGTCCCAATCCTCTAGCCCCTGGGTCTTCAAACTACGGCCTGCAGGATGGATCTGACTCGCCATGGCCATCCCTCTGGCCCGCTCCACTGTTTGCCACCCATGTGTGTGCTTGCTGTGTGGGCAGGAAGGTGGTGGCTTGCTTGCTTGGAGATGGTCTCCGAGTGAGCAAGCTGCCACTGCCGCCTGCCTCCCGTATGCACTGTTCGCCACTGCCTCGTAGCATGGGCGGGGACGTGGTGGCTTGCTCGCTCGGAGATGGTTTTGGACTCACTGGGAGATCTCCAAGCAAGTGAGCCACCGCTGTGCGTGCCTGATGCCGCTTCGTGTACCTGATGGCACCTCACCGGCCCGTGCCCCCAGGCACCCCCACCTCACCGGCCCACAACGGTCACCGCAGCCTTTCAACTGGCCCCCTATTCAAAAAGTTTGAGGACCCCTGCTCTAGCCACTTAAAGCCCTGACACATGCAGGCAAGTGCCAGAAGAAGGCTTTTCTCAGAACGTGAATCTCTACAGAAGAGTGCAGATTGCTCCATAAATAACTTCTGTTGACTGAATCTCAGTTCGGCATTCTTTACCTCTGTTGAAGGGGGAAAAATGGTTCCTGGAGCAGATGGCAGGATTTCATTTGCTTCACTTGCCAGTTGTTCGATGCAGAAATGATGCATCCATTCAACACTGAGACCAAGAAAAGGACACAATTCTTGCAGTCACACGCAGGGCAATGCCTTCTTTCTTAGATGGCTTGAAAAGGAGCATAAGAAATCCATGGAGGACACAGGGTCTTTCACCTTTGATACTCCACCCAATTTGGGTTGAATATTCAGATTTTCAAAGGCCTGTCCACCTATCTCAGTAAGGCAGGGAGGGGCAAAATTATGGTCCTCCAAATGTTTGGACTGCAGTTCCCATCAATTCCCATGATAACTCATGATGAGGGATGGGAGATGTTGCAGACAAAAGCATCTAAAGAGTTCCAAGTTGCCCAACCCTTGAGATAAAGAATGAATTCTAACATTCACACCCAAGCGATCCTGCTGGGACAGCAAAATGCCTTAAATTTGTATGCATTTATAGTACAAATAGGAATTTGAGAACTTTTACTGGTGTAGTGGGGAAAAAGCCTGCATAATGCAGAAACCTGATGTCTGGGGTGAAATTTGGCAGGGAAGGATTTCCATAAGCATCTCTGACAAATGCACTCATAGAGTGCAATCAATCCTGCAAACACAGAGTCTGCTTCAGACAGTCTTGATGTGAACACAGCAATTGAAAGCTCCTTTAATCTGTCAATAATAGGCTTCTTCCTCCTCCTGTGGTTGGTGCTTGCTTTTGAAGCATTTCCCCGTTCACCCCAACCAACCCAAGCATGGGATTATTTTACTGGCCAGCTGCATAACCAGGGGAAAGGTTTCCAGACAAATCGAGGGAGAGAGTCATGAGAGGGAGCCAACAATGGAAAGAAAAACAACAACAAAAAGGGCATCTTAGCTCCTCCAGGCTGCAGAAATGGTCTATTACTGAGATGTCTGGTCATGTTATACATGCAGTGGTGAATATGTTTGAAGTTGGGAGAAGAGATGAAAGCAGAGGTGAGTGGGGATTCTACATCAGCTGTCACTGAGCATCCACTTTTGCTAAACTGATGATCAATGATAACAACCTGAACAATAGAAATAGAGACCACAGCAAAGATTGGATGAAATGAACTACTAAGTAAACTATAGATCCCCTGGTGTGGAGAGGCATACAAATTCCGACTCAAGGAAAGGATGAGAGAGGAGAATCAACACAGCTATGAACACACTGCACCTGAAGGATTATACACCACGTGAGTCTTCTCGTTCTTCACATTTGCAAGAGCTGAGGAATGGTACGGGCCACCTACAGAAAGCAAACTGGATGCTGTGAGTGCTATTGACAAGGTAAGCCATTAAAAGTTTGCGTTCGTTGCTGATACAGCGTCAGCTGGGATTGAAGTCACCCCAGTCCAGGTCTGGGCTGAGCTAATAAGGATTAAAGGTAAAGGTTTCCCCTTGACGTTACGTCCAGTCATGCCTGACTCTCGGGGGCGGTGCTCATTTCCGTTTCCTAGTCAGCGTTTGTCCGCAGACGGTCTCCGTGCTCATGTGGCCGGCATGACTAAACACCGAAGTGCACAGAACGCTGTTACCTGCCCACCGAAGTGGTACCTTTTTATCTACTTGCATTTCCATGCTTTCAAACTGCAAAGCTGGCAGGAGCTGGGACAGAGCAATGGGAGCTCACCCCGTTGTGCAGATTTGAACCGGCGACCTTTCGATCATCCAGCCCAGCAGCACTGCGGTTTAAAGCACTGCACCACCTGCAGTCCCAATAAGGATTTTGGCTGGGTAAAAATGGCAGGCTCAACTTTGTTGGGGTTCTCATGGATTGTATCTAAAGAGGAAAAACAGCCACACACATGGAACCTAATATTTGTACATACCTTTGGTACACTTTTTCAATGAAATCAACATGTTTTGTACACGGTTTTGAAAGCCACCACATTTTCCTTAATCAATGGTAGCTTTTTTTTGCAAGCATCTATTTGCATTTTTCCAAATATATGCATTTTTCATGTATCTTTTGAAACATACTCTCTCTTTCCATGTAAACATTATTGGTAATATTTTGTTTTTTCTGGTAAATAGCATCTCGCATTTTCATAATATACATCTTTTGGTGGCAGAATGTTTTGGCTTGTGTTTAGGTTTGTGATGTGCAAATCTGGTATGTTTGCACAGAGAAGTGAACTGAGCCATTTTTCATTCCTTTTACCCAGGATTGATTTGGTAACTTCTTCATCACAGTGCGGAGCCCAGTTCAGTTCTGGTTCACATGTGAAGCATTAAAATGTTCCCTGATTTGCAAAGCAGATTTGCAAAGCAGATCAGACTGAGTTGATGGATCCCACTGTTCCAGTGCCTCGGGTGCTGACAGAAGAGAAAAAGATAGAAGTGGGGGAGCTATTTTCTTTTCCAAATCCTGCTGAAACATATGAAGCAAGTAGTCCAACATAAGCCAGCCAAACAACATTTCCTGTCATATATCTTAGAATCCTGCCCTTATAACTTCATTCAGTCCTTTTACCTCAACCTTCCCCTTGCATTTCCATTACTAGAGCCATCCCGCTGGAATAATGTGGCCATCTTAGGAGGATACTGGGAGATGGCAGCAAGGTGTTGCAGGGAGAAAGCTTGCATGCTGCATGGCTGGCCCTGCACTCCCTAAGTTCGCCTGATGCCTGGAGGACAAAGCGAAGATGCTGCGGTGTCACCAGCATGGGAAAACATTCAACTGCTGGGCTAGATGGCTTTTGCCCATGGCATCAGAAAGGATTCTGTCTTGCTCTTAGCCTCAGGCAGCAAAATAACTTGGGCCAGCCCTGTCCTTTCCTGCCACTCCTTACCATTACTTGTTCCAGATGGATTTGGGATAAAAGTAATGCCAATAGTGGAAAAGATGCAGGAGAGAAATAAATTAAGGGAAAGGGCTTAAATAATAAAGACGGATGGAAATGCATGAATAATAACTATTTCCCACAACTTGAAAAAGAAAAGGCAGCCTCACTAAACACACACACACATGTCTTTATATGGATGACCATAAATTACCAAATCAATTTTCAATGTTCTGTTCAATTGCCTTTTCAATTCAAGGCTTTTCTATTGCTTTGGACCACACTGGAACATAACCTTTGGGTTATGGGGCAACATAGAAATGGAATTAAATTAAATAGTTTAATAGTTTAATTGTTTTAAATTGTTTATGTTGTGAGCCACCCCAAGGCTAGGTTGCAATGGGGGTGGCATACAAATATGTTAAACAAATAAATAAATAAAAATTAAATTTAAAAATAACCTTCACCAGGAATATAGAGAAGGGTTCTAGTGAATGAAATCTTGCCCTTCACCAGGCACGGAACCAAGAGTCTGTCCTTCTTCCTTGGTGGGAATGAATTTCACATGACTGGGTTCCTGTTGATTCTTAAATCATAGAAACTTAGAAACATAAAATCACAATCCCTTGTGAATCACAAGGGACCATCTAGTCTGACCCCTGACTCCAGCTGGCTCCACTCATGTCATGCCTACTATGTGCATGTTAAAAAGGGATGTAGAATTGGATTACCTCTGCACATGCTAAGTATTAATATGCACATTTAGTTGTTGTTGTAGTCGCGAAGTTGTGTCCGACCCATCGTGACCTCATGGACAGCACTCCTCCAGGCCTTCCTGTCCTCCACCATTCCCTGGAGTCCACTTAAGTGCACGCTGACTCCTTCAGTGACTTCATCTAGCCACCTCATCCTCTGCTGCCCCCTTCTTCATTTAGTAGGAATCACTATCATTTAAATAGATATATAAGATATTCATACAATCATACAGTTGGAAGGGGCCTAGCCAGGCCATCAGGTCCAACCTCCTGCTCAGTACAGGACTCTAGTCACCCATCCAGATTTCAACCCTTTCTGACCTGCTTAGCTTCCAGAGCAGGCAAAATGTCCCAGTATTTAAGCTGTTTGAGTGCCCTGTCATGGAGAATAGTGTTTACCTGACATTGAAAAAGTAGTAGAGTTGGAGTAAGGCAGGTATCCGAAGAGAGCTTGCTCCATAACTGGGGGATGGAGTGGGGACATCACTGAAAAGGTTCTCCTTGTTGCCACCCACATAACTTCTCTGAGAGGGAAAGTTAGAAGCCGTTTCCCCTTTGCATCAGATATTTTATTGGAGCGACTGTGCTGCCATTTTAACATGCCTTTCTAAATTTGGATTATACATATTTGTAGCAGAACATGTTGGGCAGAACATTATGTCTTAAATAACTTAAATAATCAGTTCCGCTGAATCCAGCTCAAACAGTTATGCAAGCTCTGAGGCAATTGAATCACCCCCATGGCAGCTGCTTGTAGAGCACTGGTGGGGAGAAGGTTGAATGCTAGGGAGTGGGAGGGAAGGAGACTGGGGCATCGATGAGAACTGGCATGACCCAAAGGACTCTGCTTTTTCCTCTCCTGCCCTTACTAGCATGCCCCTCACCCTGAGGTCCAGCTGTGGAGGGGAGGGTCCTTTCCACATCCTTCACCCCATAGGCCCAGCTGTGGAGGGAAGGGTCCTTTCCACGCTCCTCACCCCTGAGGTCCAGCTGTGGAGGGGAGGGTCCTTTCCACACCCCTCACCCCATAGGTCCAGCTGTGGAGGGGAGGGTCCTTTCCACGCTCCTCAGCCCTGAGGTCCAGCTGTGGAGGGGAGGGTCCTTTCCACATCCCTCACCCCATAGGTCCAGCTGTGGAGGGGAGGGTCCTCTCCACATCCCTCACCCCATAGGTCCAGCTGTGGAGGGGTGGGTCCTTTCCATGCACATGCAAAGGCATGTCAAGTCCCTGCTCCAAGATTGCAAGATCTCAGAGCTGGGACTCTGAAAAATCCTATGGCTTCCCAGATGATGTTGGGAGGCCATAGAACTGCACCCTTAGTAACATTAGGGCTCAGTTCCATGCTGATTTGGAAAGGGAAGGAAGCCCATAGGTCATAGAATGTCTCAGCCAGAATACTCGGGGTTTAATGACATTTTTCTGTCTGAGCATGCCCAGGATTGTGTCCTTAGATTCATTCTAGTCACATATGCCCTGAGGAAGCAAATACCTGTTTCCTTCCAAATAGCACAGCCAGTCCAATGGACTATTCTGTAATCCTGACTGAGGTTCGTTTATATTTATAGGTAGAGGGAAAATGTCAACTCAAATGAGAAACATGCATAATGAAGCAACACAGATCTAATACTTTGAATGCCGGTCGATTCAATCTCCATACTTGTCTGTTTTTGATGGAAAATTTGCACAGATTTCATGGTGGCTGTTTGGGAGAAAAAATCACGATGTTTCATGGTTATTTCATGGTTTAAAGGGACAGATGTGGTAAACAATGATTTAATTAGGCTCCCACAATGATTTGTTTATTTATTTATTTTAATGGCTGCCAGTTTGTGTTAGTATCAAAGGGCTCCTATTAGTATAATTCCCTTTAAATCTGCTTGGCAAATCCTTTGTTGGTGGAAAAATGACAGGATAATCTTCAGCATATTAATGAGAAGGCTGAAGGTATGTTAAAAATCATGGTTTACCCCAGTTATTACTCCATGGTGCTTTTTACTCATGTCTATGAAAAAAACTCTTTAGACAATGAAACTTCTGCAGCTTCTCACACATAGATTTTCTCTCACTTCACAGATAACTTGGGCTCCACATATGCAATGCAAAAAAGTCCCCATTGTTCTGCTAGATACAACTTCTTAATTTCCTAACCACAGAGATATCAGCTGCTAACATAATTAGAGGGGGGACCAACAGGTCTCTGGGTTACCATCCCCAGTTGTGAGTGTCACAAGCTTGGCTCCCCACTTCGCACTTCCAAAACAACGGATCTTTCTTTGGCAATAGCTTTTTATTCTCTGATGCTCTTCCAGCAAACACAATCAACCAAGGATGGATCACTGAGGATGCACAGGGTGATCTAGCAATGCCCTCTGTGCATCCTCCTTTTGAGTACCCCTGGGCATCTTCCTCTAGGCTGTCCCTTCTGGATATGGTAAGCTTCTTCTCTGTCACCCTCTATTTGGTTGGTCTATCTTTATTGATGTTGTGTCATGGGGTCAAGAGTTGTGCCAGACTTAGCTGGCTGCAGGAGTTCTTCTCCTACTGCAGTTGTAAATCCTGAATTCTCAGTGCCCTCCTGGAAACCTGGGAAGAGTGCCCTTGAGATAAGTCCCTTCACTTCTTCCATTTCAGCATCGGAAAATTCTGGTCCCCAGTGTCACAAGCCAAGGTTCCTCATTCAAGCAAATGCCAGGCACATGCCTTTTCTTTACAAAACACACCTTATTGCTTCTGAATATGAATCTCCCAAAATGGATGTCTAAGCACAAAGCATTGTGCACAAAGCATTGTGTTGAACCTAACCTAGTGATTATCTCCCAAAACTCTCCTTATGATCACATAAGGAGACTCTGCAGGTGAACATCCCTTCGCTCAGCATTCTGGTCATCCACTTGGGCCTCTTGCCTCTGCTGGTGTTCCAGCTCAGAAGGCAGCAGCTGCTCCACATCTGAGAGTGTCTCATCCCCAGTGACTCCTCCCTCTGGCTGTGCATCCAAGTAATTCCCAGAAACTATCCAGCATGGATAAGTGGCCTACCTCAAGATGATCATTCCCTCCTTCTGCTTCTGTTGAATCCCAAAGCCTTGAATTGACACCATACCCCGATCTCATCTTCTGAAATTGCAGCAACTTCTGTGGTGCAGCTGGAGTCCTGTGGGAAGGTTCAGCCTGCCATTCTTCTTGCTTTCAACATCACCACCTTCCAATGCCCATTCCTGTGCAGAGGCGGTTTCCTCCTGGACTTTCAAGGAAACCTACAGTGGAACTGGTTATTTAAAGTGGGTGCATGGTGGCATCCTATGATTTGGTCATTTATCTAGGGAGAAATCCTATGCCCCTTAAAACATTTGGAAGGGTCATGAGATAGCTTGGATTGTCAGCTCAGAAGTCAGAGTCAGTCCTCTTCCTCCTCCTCCTCTTCCTCCAGATTCTTGAACTGGAACAAATTCTTACCAGTATGAGAAAATGAGAGGCAAGGACAAGTCTATGAAAGAAGAAGCAATGAGACAGTGTAAACAGGGAATCTCTGATGCCCATGAAAAACTGTTATTATTGTGCAATGCATTTCAGAACCCTAAATACATCTCACAGAAGAAGTTCTTGATGAAGAAAAACATATTTTCCAAACTGTGTTAGGCATGGAGAGAAATGCACCAGCTGCTTTCAGAGAGTGGGAAAGTGACCTTGGTTGGGTGCTGGGTCGGTGAGGAAGGCAAAAGAACAGACACCTCTCCAGCCTCCTTTTCTTCCCTTTTGAGATGCTTTGGTAAGAAGGGCCAAACAGCCCATCTAGCAGAAAAGAACTGACAGAAAGAGAGGAGATGGAGCTCACCATCACTCCTCCCAGTCTGTATTCAATGGCTGTAAGTTTTCAAGTTCAGAGACCTTTGAACATAGACCATGCTCTTAAGACATTTTTTATCTTGTGCTTCAGTAATCAAAAATTTCCAACATGAAATATGTCAGAACAGAAGGAAAAAGATTGAGGAGTAGGAGGAAAAGAATAAACAAAGGCATCGGAATTAGAATAGTTCACGTTAAGAATGGGAGAAGCTGACTTATTTCACTTTCTACATTGCTAGCATTGCTTTCAAAGGAAAGCTTGTTCTATCCTGTTTCAGCATCAGTCTACAAATGTTTTATTTAAAATCCTGTCTGAAAATATGTATGCTTTTTCTTGCACATGGAATTTCATACACATTTCTGTATGCAATTTTCATGAATATGCACACTTTCTCGGCAATTTCACAGAATAGATGTCCTTTTGGGTGGCATTTCCCCTAATGCATGCAATATTGTATACTATTTCCCTAATGTGCACATTTTTAATGTGTGTGTTGCTTTGTTTCTAGTTGGAAGCCCGCATTGCAAAATTTGGTGAAGTGTGGAAACCATATTCGGCTTTGTGTATCAGTTTCCTGAAGTCCAATTCATGTCGAGTGTGTATTAAAATGTGAATAAAATGAATTCCACTCGCATCCTAGTTCATGTACCTCGATGTCATCATGCTAGGTAAAATTTGAGGAGTGGCCAGAAAGAGTGCTCTTTCAGCAAAAGTGAAAGAATAGTCCTTCTACCATGTTTTACTCCTCCCTGGAGGATTAGTTCCTTAAGTATCCCTACTTTTAATATTTATAGAAGATGTTCTGGTTCTGGCAGGTTTACAATTTATGGGCACTTTGAATGAAAACCTGTGGATTCCTGCTTTTTGAAATCAATCTTCCTGGTAAATGAGCTAATTAAAGAACATGGCCTGGCTGGAATCCACCAAGAGGGATCCTTTACATGGTGGCCCTATTTGCATGGAATGTTATTTTGTTTCTGAATGTTCTGAATTATTGCTCTTTTCTATGTTTTCTGTTCATTTATTCTATTATTTGTTTAAACCTTATACACTTACCCACTCTGAAATCTCTTTAGTTGTTGGGCAGTATAAAATTTATTTTGTTCATTTATAACATTTTTATACTGCCACATCGAGCTCAGGGCTCTCTGGGCAGTTTCCAAAATAAGAAACATGTAAAACAGCAATAAAAACAGTGCAGATGATAAATTAAGTTAAAACCAAATATTTATTTTATTTATTTGAGCTTTGCATCCCATTTGCACTAGCCAAGTTGTTTTCTAAATGAACCCCTTGCCAAATGGTTCTCAAATATGCAGCACTGACAACTCATGGGAATTGATGCATTAGCAAAACAGTTCACGTGGAAACAATATAAAACCTATCTATTAAAATGCCTAGCAAATAAAAAGATCTTCACCTGGAATCTGAAAGCAAGCAGTGGCTGTGCCAGGTGCATCTCCTTGAAGAGCTTGTACCACAGAGAAAGCTCTTCTGCTGACCATCTTCCCCTTGTCTCCTTAGGGGACAATTCTTGGAGAAGGATCTTAAGGAGTGAGTAGGGACATAAGGAGCCAGATGATCCTCTGAGAAATGCTGCAAATCATTTAGTCAAGAAAATATGGCAGCAGACAGATCAGTGCAGGCATCTATAGCACTCTTCTTCACACAGACCCATTAGCACTGCAAAGCATATTTTGCTTGGACTGTTGTTTCATAATGACTTTCACCTGTTACAAGTCTTCATTTCAGAATGACCTATTAATTTCTCAAGTGTTAATGGATATGGACTTCATTGAGGGAAGCGTCTCCTCTGATTGCATGGCTCATAGCTAGTGAAAACACAACTCACCATGAGCATAAATCCAGTGATAACTTGCATGCAAATTTCCTTTCAGCACCTTAACCTGTGAGGCTACCTTCTGCTGGAGGGCAGTCGTATAGTATAGGATATAACATAAAAACATTTATTCTGAATGGCAATGTGTCTTAAGGTGCTACATTATTTGGTCCTACTGTAGTTGCCATGCAGGAACAATCGAAAGCTGTTAAAAGGTACAGGTAACAATTGACCTTTTGACCTCCTTTTTTCCAATCACAGAACTTTTTTTTATTTTTTTGATCTGCTGTCCTTTAGCATCTTGGCGGTCAGGAAAGATGCCCTTATCCAGAGGTCATAAAATCTGATGTTTCTTGTGAAGGAACAGCTTGCCAAAGGTGAAGTGAGACTATTAAGCATCTAAAAACAGGACAAGGCAGGATCACAAAGCTAAGCCAAGAGTCACTTACTTGCTGAAAGGTTTATTGCAGAAACCACTGCAAATGGTAGTCTGTCAACTGCACAGGTTGTGACCCTCACAGCACAAGGCATCACCAGTAATATTCTAGGATTGTTTCCTCATGTTAGTGTCAGGCTTGCTGACTATAGATCAATTCATATTTTCAGTTTATTCCCCCCCCCCCCTGCTGTCTCTCTCTCTCTTTATCTGGTGTACAAATGTTTAGTAAAATAATGGACAAGATGCAGAAGATGCAGTTGGTGGCAAGGTGGGGAAGAACCATCTATAACATTACCGGAGGAGGAGGAGGAGGAGGAGGAGGAGGAGGAGGAGGAGGAGGAGGACTTTCACTCATTCAGAATGAAAGCAAAGAACATAATCACATACGCTACAAGAAACTTGGTCCATTTACAGGCAAAAAATGTCTCAAAGCAGTTGACCACCAACATTGTCTGGACAAGAGGTGAACAATGTTGGAGAGGAAGAGCAATGTCCAGGGGCTTGTGTTGGTGGTCCTTGATGTATTTTCCCGTAGCAGATACACCACCGTGCCTGCCTTTGAACACACCACTGAGGGACAAAGTTTAGTAAGCTGGGCTCAAACTTCAGAGAGGACCTCCAGCTGACACCTGTCCAACTTTTGAAGACAGCAGAATTATTCAAGAGGGGCGCTGTTGTCTTCAAGAACTTAGCTCTATGCTTGGCTGTTGGTGGCAGCAGAAACCTTTCCTCTGTCTCAGGAGGGGTCTTCTTCTATTCTTCTGTTCTTAACAGATTGGTTAAAGGAGAGCTGCCCAACATATTTTTATTTATAGCATGAATAGCTCACCTTTTTTCCAAGCATCTCAGGAAAGCAGAAGTGTCTTATCTCATCTCCATTTTATTCTCACAAGGTCCCTTTGAGGAACATGAGGCTAAGAGAGAGTGACTGGCCCAGGGTGAACTCGTGAGCTTTGTGGTAGCATGTGGATGTGAACTGGCCCCTATCCTTGCCCGCTCTAACCCTCCAAGAATTCTGCCATTTCAGGAGGAGGTGTCTTTGCCTGGTCCCTTTGCTTGTGCTTCATTGTGAAAGAGATCTCAGGATTCTTTCCAGCAAGTTTCCAAGGCAGGTTGATTGCCCTCTTGCCAGGCGTGGGTGAAACATTTAATGTTTGGCATCATTTGGAGGTGGGAGGGTGAGGTGATGTATTTGTTTAAAAGTAAGAAAAGCTTTCTGCTTTCTTGTGCAATGTAAGGAGAAGGCTGAAACTCATCAGAGGTGCCTCAGACCTCCACGTTTCTGGAGGCAATGTTTTCCTCAAAATAGCCCATATCTGCAGGTGGAGGGGGAATGGCAACCGCCTGTCAGTCACTTTTTGCACATAAAGAGGGAAAGATACATTGAGACTAGGGAAATAATAGAAGAGAGTGTGGTTTATGTTTTGGAATGGATGGATAAAGTGGAAAAATGGCCCTGTGAAAAATATCTTGTATAGTTCCTTCAGAAAATTTGACCCCTTCACCTTAATATTCAGTTCCCTTGCAAAACCAGAGGGAAAAAATGTGTAAAACCTTGGGATTCCAGTTCAGATTCAGACCCAGGGATCTATCAGCTCTCTAGTTTTGCTTCTGTCCTGGTACAAAAAAGGATCCCCCCAAGCTGGGAGAATGAGCACCAACTGGCAAACACAGTTCAATAAAAACTAGTGCAAAGTAATGCATGCAGGGACAACTCCAGGAATGCACTGAAGGGATCCAAGCTAGCAGCAACTGAGCAGAGAATGGATCTTGGGTGGGCAACTCAATTAAAATTTCATCCCAGTGTGCAGCAGCTGTGAAAAAGGCAAACTCCATGCTAGGCATAATTAAGAAAGGAATAGCAAATAGACCTGCTTAGTTCCCTTATACCAATCCTTTGTGTGACTGTGTTTGGACTACTGTGATCAGTTCTGGTTGCCGTACCTGAAAAAGGACATTCTTGAGTAGGAAAAATGACAGAGAAAGGCAACAAACCTTATGAAGGGGCTGGAGCAGCTCCCTTCTGAGGAATGACTAAAACCACTGCACCTGTTCAGCTTAGAAAAGAAGCGCTTAGAAGTGCTTAGAAGAAAGCTCAGGGAGGAGAATGTAGAGAGGGAGACATTTTTCTCCCTTGAACCCAGGTTGTCCCATGAAGCTGACCGGCTCGGAGAGATAAAAGGACATATTTCTTCATATAGCATATAGTTAAATATGGAATTTGCAGCCATGGGAAGTGGTGATGACCACCAATATGAATGGCTTTTAAAAGGATTGGACAGATTCATGAGGGAGGAGGCCATCAGAGGTTAGTAGCCTTGCTGGCTATGAGCTACCTCCTTAGCAGTGGTGCCAGTTGCTGAGGAGCTGGGTAGGATGAAGACTTGCACCCATTCTTCTGTGGGGAGCTGGTTGCCACCATGTGTACAGAATGCTGGATCAAAAGGACCTTTGGTCTGATCCAGTATGGCTTTATCTTATGCTCTTGAGAGTTGTTAAAATCAAAGGTTGTAGCTGTACCATTGGGATGGTGTCTTCTTCAAGCTCAAGGGCCAAGTTCAGTTCCAGAGGGGACTTCATTCCAATGGTAGGCAAAGCGAGGAGCAACAGCAGCAGCAACTTCTGAGACTAGGAGAAACTACTGGGAGGAAGGGTCCAAGGAACGAAGTGATCTTGGGCACCTCACTAGGAACTGAATTTAGCCTGTACATCTGAGGTTCTTCATCCAGTCTTATTGGGGGAATTTATCCTAAACCTATTTGTGCACATCTCCTGTGAATTTGCCCTGTGTTTGTTTGACTGGATTGTTTTCTCTGTGGTACCATCATGAATTTGGATGCAATTACAGGCTCAAGGTGTTGTGTCTGCTTTTTAGACCTTTCCCTTTATTCCACTTAATGCATTCAAGTTTCATTAAAAGCAACGAAGTGCACAATCCCTGCCCCCTTTTCTCCTTTTGCGTATTATGCAGCCAGTATTAATAGAATCCCGCCACCAATGCATGCGGCAAATTCACACTGCTCATAAAATCCCAAATCAAGGTCATTGTCTTTCCTTTTCATTAAAACAGAAGAAGTAGATAGCCATACAATTTAAATTGCTCACAATTAAAACAAATAATGTGGCTAAGCAAAAGGGGGTTTGTTTGTGTGTGTGTGTTAAAAGCTCATTAAGACAGTGCTCTGCAAAGTCATTATAATGTATTTGTCAAGGTTAATTCTGTGGAAAAACAAATGCCATTAGCATCATGGCAATCAATACCCTCCACATTCTGCCTCAAAAACAGAAAGGGGAGAGGAGAACAGGAGGCTGCATTCGTGTCTTAAGTGTTTAAACTCGTATATTTACACAACATACTTTTAGAGTCATTAGAGTATATCTTGGGTTTCTCTCAGCTGTGATGACTTGCCTGGAAGCCAATCATTAATGAGTCTGATTTCTATCAACTTCAAAGCAACTGCAATGACACCATTACTAAAACTTAATGTTATAGAAGGTGCACAGAATATAGGGGTGTGCAGATGAAGGGGAACACAGGAAGTGAAACAGAGTACTGGAAGTTGGGGACCCACAATGGGAAGTAGCATCAAAACTCAGGACAGGTTTTTTGCTCAATAGCTAATAGTACTTTTGCATCTACAGCAGTGTAATGCTCAAAAGAACAAAAGAAGAGTGTTGACAAACCAGGAAATCAAACCAGACAGATTAAGAAAAAATACAGCTTTTGGAAACAAAAATGTATCTAGGCTAAGATATTTCAGAGCAGGGTCTCTTTATCAGTCCTGAATGTCACCTATTAATCACCTTAATGGGATGAATGCAGAGTCGGCATTGTCATTGGCATTGTCATCATCTCCTCCTCCTCCTCCTCCTCCTCCTCCTCCTCCTCCTCCTCCTCCTCCT
>JAIXND010000621.1:19279123-19322883 GCA_023646645.1 Varanus salvator macromaculatus | reverse complement strand
CTCCTCCTCCTCCTCCTCCTCCTCCTCCTCCTCCTCCTCCTCCTCCTTTATTAATTTATATTTCTGTAGCACTCCACAGCTGAAGCTCTCTAGGTGGCTTATACAATGCAATAAAGCAAATGAAAATATACAATAAAAATATCAGAAAAATAAAAATATTTAAAAGTTTAAAACAGATAAAAACTGCTACAACAGATAATAAAAACAAACAATACAAATTATAATAAAAAGAATGAGAGGAGGAAAAAATATATTGTTAATCATTTTATGGCTGTCTTATTGTATTATGGTCTTGCTTTTAGGAAAAATTGTAAACAACCCAGAGAGCTTAGTCCATTGGGTGGTATAGAAATGAAATACACAAATAAATAGCTTGCTGGCATATATGAACTTGTACCTGCTAATGCTATTGGATTTCATCTGAGTTTCTTTGGCTAACCCAGCAGTATCTGAATTATATGGGAACTACATCTCAAAAATAACCTCCCCTCCCCTCCCTTCCCCTCCCCTCCCCTCCCCTCCCCTCCATCAACTATTTAGAAAGAAGCTGCCCAGTTTTGTTTTGCTTCTGTAAAAGGAGAACTGAACCTTTCATCCTTTGGAAACTATTCCAATGATTCTTATATTACATGTATTCACACCTTAAGTTACACCACATGAAGATTTGGAAAACTTAAGGCCACAAGCTCTTTGCCTCAGCATAAGAGATTTGCAGATGGAATAAACTGTGCATGACTTTTATGATTAACTGACAAAAACAAGTATGGCCATAAGGAAACATCTGTCCCTAAACCCTGGGAACACTTTTAGTTGCTGAGGCGATGCTGCCTGAACCAATCACCCCATGGATCCAGACCCCTGAGGTGTTCCTTCCTTGAACCCCATGGCTCCAGGTAGCAGGTCCCCTTTCCACATTGACAGATTCCTCCATCATTCTGTCCGACATGGGTCAGAGGGAGATGTCGGTGAGGTTATTCTGGAAGTGGCTGGTCTTATCCTTTACCATCACACAATGAAATAGTATGCTTTATACCCATTGAAACCTGGCCCATTTTGTCAAAAATCCTGTGTTTGCTCTATCTGGGATCAGGACTCCTGTTGATTTTGCTTTGCCCTACATTTGATCTCTTCTTCTCGTGCACGTTTCCTCTGAGATATGAAGAAGGTTGTAAATTTTGATAAATTTCTGTAAAATCTAACTGAAACAAAATTCTCAGCCACCCATAGTTTGTCATCAGGGATATGTGTACGGTATCACTGCTAAAACAATAGCTAGTGTGACTATGAGAACTTGCGTTGTCTGATGAAAACTATGCCTTGTGCTAGTGTGTCCAGGTGATAAGCATGTGTAGCCACTTGCAATTTAGGATGTAAGAAGATTTTCTTTCCAGTTAATTTTTTAATCAGTTTCCCCCTTTTTGCACCATCTGGGCAGCACATAGACCCTGGTACAGCCTGTGCCTGAAATCTATACATTTCTCAGCTTGCACAGAAATGTGTTCAACAGCATGCATACAGTTGGAAAGTATGCATGAAACAATGTGTATTTTTGAAAAATGCACACAAATATGCTTTTACCAACAGGAGGACAAAGTATATATTTCAAAGATATTTTGTGTAAGTTTGAGGGAAACCAAAATGCACTGAAATATACACAGATTTTTGCGTAAAAGGAGAAAACCCAAAGCTTGCCATCTGATATGAGTATGGAAACAGAATTTGGAGAATTTTGCTGAGTTTTAATTTTGCTGATTCATACTTTCCTAGTGGTAGTCACCAATTAAGGGATGACTTCAGTAAAACTTGCGTGACAATTCCCCTTATCAAACAAACCACACTTTTATAAAAAGAACTGTTCAAGAGATAAGAAAACATCGCTAAACTCCTGATTCCATGCACCTGTGCACTTAGCAAATGACTCCATATGCGTAATCAAAAAGGAATCCAATTACCTTAATTTACTTAATCTGAAACTAAGAGAGTAAACTATGTGTTTAATTATAAACTTTCCACCTTAGACAGCTATAACTAATGAGTCAAGAAATTGTGCAATATGCCTTGAGCAACCCTACATTACTCCTGAGGTACTCCTTATACCACCAGTGGTTTAGAGGCAGTCACTTCTTATTAGTATTAGAAGCAGAAATGCCTATTTGAGGCATTAATCATGGCATTCCTCAGCACAGAGACTTTTAATTACACAGAACAGGTACTGTATGCATAAGCTTGTGCACATGGCATCATTTTAATCATGATTTAATTTTAATAAATAATCTTCCTGCAGCAAGCATGGAGTTCAGTTGTCAGTACTGTGTGTGTCCCTTGGATGTTTTCTGAAGAGTCACAAAGGATTGCAAAATCAGCCCTCAAACTGATAAAGCAAGACACTAAAATCTAGTGCTCTCTAATCGCTGAGGCACCAGGAAGACTCAAATTCAAATCTCACATTTCTCCCAGTGTTGGCTTCCTATCTGCATGGTGGTGGTGGTAAAAATGCCCCTTACAAAGTTAGGTGCTATTGTATTTATTGTAAAGAGACCCAAGATAATATATGTGAATGGTGAGGTAATTCCAGAGTCATGGCCAGATACAGGCCAATAAAAATCAGTGGGAGTTTTCAGCCATGACTAACTTGCCTCTTTGATTTTGATGGATCCCATGTAAGCAGGACTAACTCTGGCTCTAGTTCAATTACAGTGATATGCTTGTACTTCCTAAAGAAGGGGGGTTGGACCACAGATCTAGACCACCTGAGATTCCAAGATAACCCTCTGACCTTCCTTAGATGACTGTGCCCTCTTCCCCTGGGCCCACCATCTCCCTCTCGGGTTTTGCATGGGTTTTGACCATTCATAAAGATTAAAATCACTCTGGCTTTGGTATTGACAAGAGCTTTAAGTTAAAGTATGCAGGTTGGGGTGTTGGTCATGTATTTACTTATTCATTGGTATCTGCACACCTTGTCTTTTGTTTTCAGCCCCACCTGCCACTAGAACACATGGCCTAATAACAGAACATCTAAGGTTAGGAGGAGTTGATGCTGGAGAGATCGCACAGAATACATAGAAATTTCTTTTCTTCGTGTACAGGGTATCATAATGAGTGATTGTAGATCTCATTTAGATTCTCCCAACTTAACTTAAATTTTAGTTCCTCTCACTCCCATTTTCATCTGAGACATTATTAATAGTTTGCAAAAGGGCACAATTTGTAAGTTAGGCATTTTCAAAGTGCAGATTTTATGAAATTTGGAAAACATGAATATTTTCTTGGAACAAGCACTCCTGTTTGCGTACATGGTTGTAAACAGGGTATTTTCAAGAGGTTTGTAAACTCAAATAAATTTCTTATATATCTGCAGTTCAGAGAGCTTTTCAAAAGGAACTTGGAAGAGTTTCATTTCCCACAATTCTGCACAAGCCATTCTAACCATTGCTTGAATCCAGACTTTGGGCACAATCCCACTTCTTGGACTGCCGGAGCTGTGCAAGAAAGAGAGAAATGGATAGCCAAGAATCCAGAGGGCTGGTGTCATGAATGGTGAGCCTTCCTAGGAGGTTGGTAGTTTCCAAAACATGCTGGCCTGTAGATTGCATTCTTGCTCAATCTGTCACATTTTTATCCATTCATTAATCTGGATGGGCTAATTCAAATTAATCAAGGCATACTGTGTTCCGTGAGTGAGATCAATTGCAAGCATGTTCCCTCAGGATGAATTCCATCTTCCTTCTTTCCCGGCAGAGCGTACTGTGTACCTTGGGAGTTAACTCCACAGGTTCCAAGGATCCTCTGCAAAGGTCTAATGCCTGGAGGAATGCAGGCAGCCTCCGCTCAGTTTTTCCGAGGTGTTCACTGCTGCTGCAGTCTTTCCACCCACAGTTCTCTTCTTTTCAGGGGGTCTCTTAGCCCTTAAGAGGGATTCTTGATGCATCACAATGGGAAGGAGGAGCAGGACATCTTCCACGGGCTCCACTGGATAAATGCAATGAGCCATTCAATGCATTTGTTCGTTTGCAAGGTATCCTACACTAGTAGGAAAATTGAGAGGTGGGGGAATTCTTTTTTTCTTTCTTTCACACGGGGTGGAAGAGTTTTGTTTATTTTGAGCAAGTGGTGGTGGTGGTAATGATGGATCTCCTTCTCCTTCTCTTTTCTCTGCTAAAAAACAGAAAACAATGTAAAAATTAAAAGTGTAAAAACCAGTGTGAAGAGTCAATGTGGTGCAATGGTTAAGACAGTAGAATTGGGACTCAGGTGATCCGGGTTCAAGTCCCCGTTCAGCCATGGAGCCAACTGGGTGACCAGACACAGACCCCCAGCCCAACCTGCCTCACAGGTAACCCTGTTATGAGGATAAGATTAAGAGGGAGAAGAATTATGTAAGCCTCTCTGAGTTCCTGGGAAGGAAAAAAAAAGGTGAGATATAAATATAATGAATAAATAAACTAAACAAAACATCATGAAAAACCAATAAAGCTAAAAACAGTAAAAAAAACTAGACTGCATATTTTAAGGAGTACAATCCTTAGGAAAACAGTCCCGCAACTCCCAGCATTACTGAGCCAACCATGGTAGGTGGGGCATGCTGGGAGATGTAGTTCTTTCCTGTCTATGCATGCATAGAATTGTCCCCTGAGAAAGCAGCCCTGTGCTCCCCACCCTCAGTGCATAGAAGGGTGTATATGTGCATCCAGCGATTTCTGCCACTGCTGCACTTTGCACAGCCTATTTGATCTAGATGGCCATTTTCAGCCATCGAGATGCATTGCCAAGGGGGAGGAAGGAAGGAGGCTGGGGGCCAAGCGGCTTTGCCATGATAGGCTTTGGTCCCACACACTCCCAAGTTCTTGGGGAGACAACGAGCACAGTTCTTTCCATGCTAACTGGGAGAGGTAGAGCAGGTAGAGCTAATATTTCACAGCCCCAGTTCTCCTAAACCCCGTGCTCCCCCAAAACATTGAGAGCCCGGATGATTGCAGCCTGAAAGCTCAGTTCAACAACTGTGGATTTCTAAAAGAAAAATTCCACAGTACAATACGGGGGCAACACAGGAGAACCCTTTGCTGGGGGTCCAACCATTGAACCTTTGCGGCGAATGACACTCTCAGAAGGATGGCTCCCCTTTGATTTGCATCAGGATGACGGGATAGTTAAAAGATCTTTTAAAGTTTTTCTTTCTAATATTTATGCCCCTCTTTCTTCACACAGCCCACTGCTGCTGAATTTTTCATGCAAAGATCATACAGTTAAAGCAAACAGTTTTGTAGACTGGGGAGATGTTCACCAAAGAAGAGATGAAGAAGGAGAGGGGGATTCTCCAGCTCACCTTGATTCTTGCTGAAGTTTCAGCAGCAGATGCATCCCCCTTAATCCTTCTTTCTCTGTAGGTTCTTGAATAAGGAAGCCATGAGAGCTGAGTTGATCGTTATTCCGTTAAAGTCTGTAATCTGCCTATGGATTTGCCCTGTGCAGACAAAACTCTCCTGTGAATTTCTGTAGGATAACTTACTCTGTGCCTCAGGTGCATCATGCATTATTCCTAAATTCATGACAAACACTGCCAAAGACTTTTTTCTTTCTCTCAAGCCTGATCTGTGCTACATTGTTCAATGCTTGCAGTCACACTGGCTATTCTCTGTAGAGCTCTTAAAGTATTCATATGCTGCTGAGAAACATTTCCTGTCTAGCCATTGCATGTCCATGGCTGCAGGCCACCATCTTCATCTCCAGCCTGTTGGTAGGACTTTTCATATCAACCAAGTCTGTTTCAGATCTTTTGCCCACCATTTACTGTCCCTAGAGATGTGAAGACCTGGGAGGGGAGGAGATGGAAGATCTGAGAGAAAATGATTCTCTCATTCCTCCATTAAGAAATTATTGTTCATAATATTGGATTATGAATGATGAATGCAATGCTTAAAACAAGAGGGTCATAGATTGCTACCTAGCTTTTATTTTCTCAAAATGATTTCAAAAAGAACTAAGTAATAGGAAGATTTTTATGCAAGACCACTGCTTCATCAGATCATTATGAATCCTGTATGAGTGGCAGGACAAGCGCTACAGGACAAATCTCAAATGCAAGAGCAGGATGCATTCTGCCTACAGAGGCCACAGCAAATTTCAAGAGAGAAGAAAGAAGTATTTGGTCTCTCCTTTGCATGTTGATTTATCTTGCCTGAATTGGACCTAGGAGTTGGTGAATCAGCTCTGTTACCTTGACTAGGACTCAAAGCACTGGGTATGCTGGACACTTGCAGCAGTAGATATTTATTTCTGTAACATTAAAGTGGAGATTCTTACCCTTCTTGTTCAAAAAACTCAAGGGAAGAGAAAGTGCAGGTATCAGGATTTTGGAGGTGGAAGGAAACTGTGCCCTCTTGCACAATGGAGCTAAGTAAAAGCACACATCATTGAAACGTAATAATATATATTTAACTAAATTCAGAATACTGTGATATATTTTAGCTCCATGACTCTATAGTCCCTATATAAACCATAATTCATAATATTTGTGTGTGTGTGTGTGATTTGAGAGCCAGTTTGGTGTGGTGGTTAGACTGGGGACTTGATATATTCAGATTCCTGTTCTCACTCATCCATGAAACTCCCTGGTTGCCTTTGGCCATGCCACTCACTCTCACTTTCTAAGTTAGGGTTCCACAAGCACATTTACTGTAGAGATGCTGGAAAACCATTGTCAAATGTTGCAAAATAAGGAATCTCTTCCAACATCTGGTTCAGGAATGCAGTCTGAAGTCTTGCATGATGGCAAAAGGCCTTGACACAACACAGGCACTCATCTCCCTGCTTTGTGCCTGCTCCACAGTCCTTCAAACTCCAAAGCGGGTCTGTCTTTACAAACACAAGAAATAAAATTGTGCCTCAAAGAAGCTTTTCTCAATTCCGAAGAACTTTCAGTTTTTAGAAGTCATGTGAACAAAGTTTCACAAGAAATAGAAACTACCCATAGTAATGACTTAGCAAAGGAGACTGATTAAATGAAATTTAATGTAGCCAAAAATAGCATTCAATGATTCTTGGGCTTCCCTTTTTTTCTGAAAATTATTCCTTTATGTGCCTTTGGAAGGCATTGAGTTCAGTGTACATACTGCATCCTTTGTTTTTTCATAGCTGACAGTTTGCTCTATTTTCCACTTTCACTTTTACCCTTGTTTCTCATAAATGGGTAAAAACTAAGTGATGTTATATTCTTTAGTGTTCAGCAGATGGTAGCTCCATTTGTAACAAAATTAACATTTAAAAGTAGATTCAACTAGTGAATTTGTCATTATAAATGAATAAACAACATTTTTAAATTTAATATACCAAACATGGTAGTTTTATGAGCAAACTGAGTTATACATAATATATTTAATATTCCTAAAATAAAAAGTGGCTTTAAGTCTGGTACACAGCAATCCTATAGGCATCAAACCTACAGGATGCATTGCTCCAAAAAGTCAATGGCCTTCCAGAAAGAGCGAGATGGGGTGGATTAATGATGGAAGTAGTTTTTGCCTTTCTTCTAGCAGTCAGGGCTAGAGGTGGGGCCTGTGAGTACAGGTGGTGTGGAACACAGCAGAATGCATCCTTCTAGCATTCTGGACTTCCTCTCCTGTTTGTCACAGTCTTAGAAAGCAAGCCAAGCTGATGAGAAGTCCACCAAAGCTTGTGGAATGAAAGTTGTACTTCAGGCATTGCAGAAGACGGATGCTGTCTGTGCAGCAGTCATGTGGAGCCCCATTCCTGGTGATCCCCATGCAACCAACCTGCTCCTATCAGATGCAGGAAGCCAAGTGGCTGCTGCATGTGACATGGAAGAGCAATGCTGCTAGTGGTTGTGTGGGGCTCAGTAGGAACTCTTTGCAAAGTGGGCCAGAGTCCAGGGAGCCAAGCCCAGGACATCCAACAGATTCCCACGCCAGATGGATTCCTCCCCCACCCCTTCTTTCAAGTCAATCTAATAGTGAGAGTGGGCAGGGATGGGAATGGACAGGTTTGAGGATTCATCAAGTCCATGTCCGCTCTTCTGTTCTCCCCTCCTTCTCACCTGCAGGCCCTCCTTCAGAACAGAGACCTTGGAAGAGGAACTGACACAGAAGTTTCTTTGTGGGGAAACCTACTGCTTTGGTTCCCTTGGACCACAGCTCTATTCATGCACTTATGGTCTGAGTAGGTGAAGGGAAGATCACCATGCACTAGGATGGGATGCTATGCAAGGAACCATATGATCACTCCACGAAGGGCAGTAAAAGGAATGGGGGGAGTACTTTATAGTTTCCTCCAAAGAAGTCTATAGCTTCCTCATTTTACTCCGTTTTCCTCTGAAGGAGTGTCTGGGGTCAGTGAGAAGTGCTTCTTCCTACCTTTGGAACCACTGTTCAAGGCATTTGTCCCCTCTCATGGTTCTGAATCCTTTATCAGTCTTAATGTTGAAAGGTTGCTACCTTGCCCATAGCCACTTCATCATTAGGTACCTCCCCAGCA
The DNA here is from genome assembly GCA_023646645.1 of Varanus salvator macromaculatus. NCBI lineage: Eukaryota > Metazoa > Chordata > Lepidosauria > Squamata > Varanidae > Varanus > Varanus salvator. The sequence goes on along the minus strand of JAIXND010000621.1, from coordinate 19,314,393 downwards.
TATGTATATTGCCTGTGCAGCAGAAGTGTCAAGTATACAGGGTCAGGAAGCAGGCATGGGTACTTAGGGACGTCCATATATTTTGCATGCCTCATGAGAAAGCTATAGCCATGGCCAGGAGGGGTGCAACTTAAATTAAGGCTGGACAAACCCCAAGATAGACTGGGCTATTGCTGTTACTCTTCACTTCTGTGTATCTACAGATCGCTAGCATCTCATGTAGATTCCCTAGGCTCCCAAAAGTCTGTGGGAACAAAGACATAAATGTGTGATGTGCACTCCCTTATTAAGGTAGAGTCTGGGACAATAACACACATATTTTATGTGGATCAATCTGATTTTTCTAAATAGATAATTGAGGTCATTTATCATATTATAAAGAAATTTAAGAAAGATTTCTCCATAACTATGCTATTCAAATACCTTTTTCTTTGTTATTGCATTCAGCCATGTTTTTAAAGACGTGATTGTATCTTTGCTCCTCTGCACGAGAGATACATGAATATGGCTTTTGTCTGCCTCATGCCACTCACAATTGCCTAAATTACGGCGTCCATCAGATAATGTGGGACTGCATGGGATGAATTTTGTTTTATGAAGTCTGATTATTTACTTGTTGCCTTTGTGATAAAAAGTGCTTCTATCGTATAAGCAAAATGGGAGGAAGCAGGAAAATGAAGGACTACAGAAGAACGGAAGCTCATCACACATGCTTTGAGATGCAAAAGGGCTCGGGTTCAGCTCCTGGCACTTGCAAGATCTGGAAAAAACATTTGCCTGAAAACCAGGAAAACCGTTCCCTGCCAGGCATTTCTGAGTCACACAGAACAATGGTCTGTAGGGCACAAGGCAGCATCTGGAAACAAATAAAAAGAAGTGAGGAAAGGGAAGAGTCTCTTTAATATTCACAGGCACAGAAAGTTGGGTCTTCTGTGTTAGCTTTCCCTAATTTTGTTTGATGAAGACCTGCTCTGTCTACCCTGAACGGGAACCTCAGAAAATTTAAATTTAAAACTGGCCCATCTCATATTGCCAGATGTTTGATCCTAGAAAATGTGCAGAGAACTATGCATGGGATTTTCTGCAACTAGGGTAAAAAGGTCACAGAAACTTGGTGGGATGAAAGGCAAGTCTGGAATATGAACATAGAAGGGTATCACCTTTTTAGAAAGGACAGGAAGGGAAAGAGAGGTGGGGGTGTGGCTTTATATGTCAGGGAAGGGATAGGATGCAGTGAGATAGAGTGCAGCACAGATGGGGATTCGGTAGAGGCAGTCTGGGTGAAACTTAGGGGTTTTGACAGAGAAAGAGACCTGACAGTGGGGGTATGTTATCGCTCTCCAGGTCAACTTGAGACCCTGGATGATGTCCTGACAGGCCAGATTCTAAGAATATCTCGGGGGAGAGACACAGTAATTATGGGAGATTTCAATCTCCCGGATATTACTTGGGAGACTCACTCGGCGGTGACAGCCAGGTCACGTCGCTTCCTAGAAGCTCTAGAGGGTGGGTTTTTCACACAGAGGGTCCGAGAGGCGACGAGGGGGGGAAACATCCTGGACTTGGTCTTGACCAATAGGGAGGAGCTGATAGATGAAGTACAGATTAGGGGAGCTCTGGATGCGAGTGATCACTCCATCCTTTGCTTTGAGATCAGAGGACTGGGGCCGTGCAGCAGGTTGAGCACTAGAAGCTGGGACTTCAAGAGGGCCAACTTTGGCCAACTGAAGGCCAGGCTGGGGAAAGTCTCCTGGGATAGGTTACTGGAAGGTAAGCAAGTTGAGGAGGGGTGGATGGCACTCAAAAGGGAGGTTTTGCAGGCGCAAGCCCTGACAATACCTCTAGTCAGTAAGGTGGGGAGGCGGAGGAGAGTGCTGCCATGGATGCGAAAGGAGGTGGTTAGGGGGATTAGACGAAAGAGGAACCTCCATAGGAAATGGGTACTGGGGGAAATAGACAAAACGGTATACCGGGAGGAGGAGGCCCGTTGCAGAAGGATTCTTCGCAAGGCTAAGGCTGATTATGAGCTGAGACTTGCCAAGAATATCAAGAGCAACAAAAAGGGCTTCTTTCAGCATGTAAATAGGAAAAGGAAGGGGAGACAAGTGGTGGGACCACTAAATAAGGAGGAAGGAGATCCAGTGACTGACATGAGGGAACAGGCACAGATGCTAAATGACTATTTTGCCTCTGTGTTCTCCCCAAAGCAAGACGGGGGATATACGTATAGGAGATTGGATGAGGCTGGGGACTTAGGGGCAGAGATTAGAGTCACCCCCCTTGAAGTCGAGGGGCTCCTCAGGGCATTGGACATTACAAAGGCGCCAGGCCCTGATGGGTTACACCCGAGAGTACTTAGAGAGTTGGCAGGGGTTCTCTCACGCCCGCTGGCCTCCATTTTTGAGGCCTCGTGGAGAACGGGTGAAGTTCCAGAGGACTGGAGGGTGGCATCGGTGGTCCCAATTTTCAAAAAGGGTAGTAGGAAGGACATGGGGAATTATAGACCGGTTAGCCTTACGTCCATTGTAGGAAAAACAATGGAAAGGCTCATAATAGAGAGAGATCTAGTGATGCTAGATAGGGAAGGGAGGCTGACAGCCACACAACATGGCTTCCGCAGAAACAGGTCCTGCCAGACAAACCTTGTGGAATTCTATGACAAGGTTTCAAGATGGCTAGATGGAGGGGATGCCGTGGATGTGGTATACCTGGATTTCAGCAAGGCCTTTGACAAAGTGCCCCATGATATCCTGGTGGAGAAACTGAGGAGTTTTGGGATACACCAAAGCACTGTCCGGTGGATTAGGGCATGGCTGACTGACCGAAAGCAGAAGGTAACCATTAGCGGGGAATCATCGGGATGGCAGCCAGTGACAAGCGGGGTCCCCCAGGGCTCTGTCCTGGGGCCGATCCTGTTTAATCTTTTCATTAACGACATGGAAGAATGGGTGAACAGTCTGCTGATCAAATTCGCAGACGACACTAAAATTGGAGCAGTGGCCACAACTGAGGAGCAAATACACCAGATCCAAAAGGATCTGGACAGACTATGGAAGTGGGCAGGAGACAACAGGATGGCGTTCAATGTGGAGAAGTGCAAGGTCTTGCACTTGGGGCATAGGAATAGCTGTCATAAGTACAGGTTAGGGGACAAGTGGCTGGAGAGCAGCACTTGTGAAAGGGACCTCGGGGTACTGGTTGACCGCAGGCTAAACATGAGTCAGCAGTGTGATGCGGTGGTCAAGAGGGCGAATGCCACCGTTGGTTGCATAGCCAGAAGTGTGGCTTCTAGATCAAGAGAGGTATTACTTCCACTCTACATGACTCTGGTGCGTCCGCAACTGGAGTATTGTGTTCAGTTTTGGGCCCCTCATTACAAAAAGGATATAGCCAGGTTGGAGTCAGTGCAGCGTAGGGCCACAAGGATGGTGGCTGGTTTGCAGGGGATGGGGTATGAGGCGAGACTGAGGGAACTGGGTCTCTTCAGTCTGGAGAAGAGGAGACTCAGAGGGGATATGTTGGCAACATACAGGTATGTGAGGGGGTGTCACATGGAGATGGGGAGAGGCCTGTTCTCCCCTGCAGAGGAAGGCAGGATGCGCTCCAATGGAGCAAAGCTCAGGGAGCCAAGGTTCCATTTGGATGCCAGGAAGCACTTCCTGACAGTCAGGACCCCGAGGGCGTGGAATGGGCTTCCACGGGAGGTCGTTGAGGCCCCATCGGTGAGGGTGTTCAAAGACAGGCTGGACATGCACATGGTGGGCATGTCATGAGCGGAGCCGGCTGGTGCCGGAGGTCAGACTAGATGGCCCAGGAGGCCCCTTCTGACTCGCTCTGTTTCTATGTTTCTATGTTTCTATGTTGCCATCTACAATGCAAACTCTGCTTTTTAGTACCCATGGAAAAGAAACTGCCTGGTTTTCTACTAGTATTTATTTTGTCCTTGCTCATCTCCCTCCCTTTCTGTTTGTTGTCCTACTTGGTCTGTTTGTTGCTTCCTTTGTTCTGGGCTGGCACTGATACCTCCTTGGACAGCTACCAGGATCACCACTGCTCCTGCAGGCTGTCCTCCTCCTTTCAGTGCTGGTTACAGTTTTTGATGGCCCTTGGGCAAGGCACACAGAATTGGACCCCTCCCTTACTCAGCTAACCTTCACACCATCAACATTCCCAGCTGCTGTTGCTCTTCCCCCTTTCTCTCCCCCTTGCTACCATTTGCTTGCTTGATCACCTGAGAGTCACCACGTAAGTAGGCACTGAGAATTCTGCTCATCCTTCTTATCACCACCATTGCCTGGACCAAAGTGACAAGCAGATGGACAAGCATGTTGCAATCATGAAGAGGAAAGGACTCTTTTCAGGAAGACTCCGCCAGGGTGTGAACCCGCACTGGTCTGATATGGAGATGAGTGAGGATGAACTCCAAGGAAGAAACAGAGATCCTCCAGAAACTCAAGTTCTACAGATTTTCACTTCTTTGTTGATGGTTAGCTAAGCACTGGACTGGGGTTCTCAGGATCCATTCCAAACACCAAATCTCAGAACTCATATGCATCTGGCACCTAAAGGCTGCTGATGTGATTTACCCCAATTAATGTGCCGGCCTGCCTAAACATAATTCTCTGATCTGAGTGGCAGTTCTTCAGGCAGCACCCTTCAAAAGCTTCTCTCCCCTTTGGGATTCAAAGCCTTCTTATTCAAATCTACGATACCCAGACTCCTCCTAAACCCATTTGCTCAAAATGATCCTTGGCCTTGGAGAAGAAGGGACCTGCCACAGATCAGGGCAACTCAAACTGAGGCCTGAGTCAGATATTTTAAGAGAAATCTTCATAGACGTTTTTTAAAATCATGGTCCAGCTGCAATACCAATCTCTGGCCAGCCAGCAGCTCCCATCTCTGACAACCAATTAGAGTGAACTGGTGTAAACAGAGTCTGGGTTCTCTACTGGATTCTCTGTTGATGGTTCTTTAGTGTTTTACCATCTATTACTGAAATACTACAGTATTTAACACAAAATAACAGTTTTGGGTAGTTTTTAATGAGAATTCCACCCTTGGCAGCCTTTTTCTTTCAGTCCACTTTCATTTAACCTGGATCTGAGAGATTAATTTCCTTTTCATTATCATTGCAGCAGTGACCCGCAATAAATGCTGAGTTATGGTCTAATTTATCAGCAGCTGTCATTGCTATTTATCATATCAAGCAATAATCCTTCCATAGAGCAAAAAGGAGGTTTTTGCAGTAAATCTCAAAAGATATTGTCTGTTTACATTAATGGCGTATTGCACACTGACTATAGTAAATACTAGTACTAGAAATCAGATTGAACTTTCCTTAAAATGTGGCATTTCATCACATTCTTCTTATTGAAAAAGGCAAAATCCATATAACAAGTTGTCCTGTTCTCATATCTGTTAGAGATTTGCTCCCTACTTCAGAATTTTCCAACCTGTTATCCTCCAGACATTTCGGGTTTCAATTCCTAGCAGCTGCAGCAGCATGGTCAGATGCGAAGTCTGAAAGAGCTGGAGGACAACACTGTCCCAAGGAGTTGAGAAAGTTGCCCCACACCACGCATTTGCAACACACTCTGACATACCTCGCTGCAACGGCCCCGAGAAAAGGAGATGTCTGGAAAGTCTTCATAGTTCTTCCATTATCAGAATGTCTTTCAAGATACCTTCTGGAGAACATGGTGATTGTTCAGGTTTCCAGAAATTCCTTGAGGAGGAGATGAAGGATGGTGCCTTGAAAATGTTTTGCCTTCCATTTCTGTTCATAATGCAGCTACAAGAAGTACGTGCTCGTTCTGAATCCAAATGGAAGGGCCTTCTCAGCTGAGGAGCCCTCTCTATGTACCAAGTCTCCAGGGAGGAGTGCCTGGCACCGACACCACAATTTTCAGTGCCTGGTCATTCTGTTATTTGAACTGGCAAATAAGTAGTTATGATTTTTAATTGCTTGCTGTGGATTAGTGTCTTGCATATTATTGTTTCTTCCTGATAACTCTTATTATTTTTGAATTGGTAGGATTACTACGGATAGCTTATTGTTATTATGTTCTAAGCTGCATACTGTAAACCATTCTGAGAGCATTTACTACATAATGATCTATAAAAACTTTACAGAAACAAAGAAATAAGATGTGCCAATTTCACACTAATAAATCATCATCATCATCATCTTCATCATCATCATCATCATCTGAAATGTATGCATGTACTTGACTAGGCCAGATATCTTCCAGATCCCATATTTCTTAAGAAATGCTTTCTCTGTACAACCTCTGCCACAACATCACAAAAGTTAAATCAGCATTTTAATTGTCTCCATATTCTCTGCGCTGCTTGTATTTGACTTGTGCAATCATCTTCATGGTAAAATGCTGCATATTGTAATGGAACTTTTTACAACCGCCCTGAAACAGCCATAATTTTTAATGACTCTACCCAGAATATCAATAGTGCAACATGTACTGGGATGCACACCCAGGTAACAAGTTCTTTATGTTCTCCATATGATCCAGCTGCTCTTTCTAAAGCAGTTGCTTGTTTTCTTTTCATAGACTTTTGGCTGATATTTTCTGCACGGTTGACCAGACTCAGAAAAGCAGAAAACTCCATATAAACAAGAACACAAAACTGGTTGTAAAGAAACATGCAAGATTGGTAGAGGTGGTTTTGAAAGCAGCTTTGCCCCACTCCAAACAAGAAATTTCTTTTCTTTCATGGAGTTATCTTTCAAGAGGTAAAGCCAAAACCAATAGCCAAAAACAAAATCAAAACAGATCCTCACATCGTAGCCTAATCAATGGAAAGCAGTGGATCAAAACTGTCCAGGTTGGGCAATTGTCATAGAATCATAGAATCACAGAATCACAGAATAATAGAGTTGGAAGGCCATTGGTTCCAACCTCCTGCTGTTGCAGGACACCAAGTTACACATCCCACTCAGTTTCAGTTCAGTTTCTTTTATGATGTCTCTAGCATAGGAGAGTCCACCACCTCTCTAGGCAGCTGGTTCCACTGTCATCTTATTCTGACAGTCAGGAAGCATTTCCTGATGTCCAGCCTGAATCTGACTTGTTGCAACTTGATTTAATTATTCTGTGTCCTACACTCTGGCATCAGGAAGAAGAGATCTTGACCTTCCTCTTTGCGACAGCTTTTGAGGTACTTACGGAGGGATATCATGTCCCCCCTCAGTCTTCTTTTCTCAAGGCTGAACATGCCCATTTCTCTCTGTCTCTCCTCATAGGGTAGTGTTTCCAAATCCTGGATCATCCCTGTTGGCCTCCCCTGGACCCTTTCTAATTGTTTGAAGTTCTTGTTTCAAAGAAACTCATGTACATTCAGAGCCAGGTATGCTGGAAGCTGTTGTCCAAAGCATATTGATGACAGGCTCTGGAAAGGTGTCTTAGATCTAAGGCTGAGTGCCACAAGGTACCAAGTGGAGTTAGGACCTTTTGAGCAATGACGTGCTGCCTTTGAAGCATCACCTCGAAGAGATCTGCTTCATGCCTATGTTTTACCCTTTCAATCTCCGATGAAGACACCCCCACCCCGCACTGTGGCCACCTTTCCTCTTATGGCACCAAGTTACTTTTAGCCGAAGTGGAAGAAGTCCAGTGTTTGGAGTCTTGAAATCCCTTCCAGTCTCCCATTCATTCTCTTCTCTGCCATAGTTTGACCAGTGCATAAGAGAATGGTATTATCTGACATGAAAGGCAAGTCTCATTTGAATAAGCGACAGCTGCACAAGAGTTTATTTGACCAAATTCTGTACATTGCCAGAGATTTTCCAACTGGGTTCTGCCCCACACAGGAACGTGTTCATCTGCACCATGAATTCCTAGAGCAGGAGTGTCAAACTTCATTCATCTCCAAGGCTGAATGCAATTTGGGGAAGACCTTGGGGGGCATATTCCAGAGGCAAAAGGGTTGAAGTCAAAATATTCCCCCCCCACCACCTAATGCCCCCAGCAAATATCACCTTTGAATTTACTGGTAGTAACTGAGGGTTTAGAACTGTGGGTGCGGGGGCATGCAAAGGCTGAGGAACCACAAAACTGGTAGTCAGGAAAAATGGGCAAGGCCAGGAGAATGGACCGTGGCCGCTGGAACAGAAATTCACCAGGCTAGAACTTGTTTTCATGTATATGGAGAGGAAAACGAAATCTTACTGTTCTGGATTTTGCATTGGGTGGGTGTGAAAGAACCGGCTTCCTTGCAATCCATAAACTGGAGAATGTTGAGTCCTGTGATTATGGTCCCCCACCCTTCTTATTTCTCTCTTTGTTGTTTTATCTATTTATGATTCAGTGTGACAACATCTAGTAAAACACAATCATCTTCAATTTTTGAAATGGAAAGTCTATTTCTGATAAATAACAGTGGTCAGAGATCAAACTTTCTTGTGGTTTTAAACACTCTGCTTCCTGAAGCTACTCTGGATATTTGATCTATGTTATTTTCTCACCACTGGGACTCTTGAATCTCCAATGGGCATGCCCGCCTCTTTTTAGATGCACCCTCTATCTTTTGGTCAGTCAAATGTTTGCTTTACACTATTGGCTGTTGTCTGTTAAAGGTCAAGCCAGCATGAATGATCAGTCCAGAGAATCTGGGATTGGCCAGAAGAATCAAAAGCAATCTGAACAAAAGCTACCTTTTGGAGTGGCAGCAGTGAAATGAAGTTTATTCATTTCTCTTATACAGAATCTGAATGGACATGGACGTTGATCAAGGTTATGACCTTTTCATTAGGGAATTTGTGTGTGTGTATGCATGCACGCACGCACACACACACACACACACACACACAAACAAACAAACACACTTGTCCTTAGTCCAGGTTTAGAGGAAAGGCAAGCAGCTGCATATAGATTGTCTTTTCCTTTGTCAGGACTAAGAGCAGGCTTGTGAACAGGTGGGGGGTCTAAAATCAAGAAAACCATATGGGAAAATTGATCAAGAATCACTGAACAGTTATCTGACTGGTGTGGTGTAACTGCCATCCCGCACTAGTGGTGGGGGTGGGGGGGTGGACTCAATAGCCTTCTTGGCCCCCTCTGACCCATCTATTCTGTGATTCTGTGTTCGTAAGTGCCAGTGTCCTGATCCAGTCTCCCTACCTCCCATCCATAATGTCTATAGGTAGATCAAGTTGACACATTTACCTTAATTGCAATTCCACTCAGATGAGCTACGACTTTTGCAGATACATGATGCACATGCACATGTGCACATAGTGACTTCTGTGCATGCGCACATCAGTGGTGACAGACATCCATGCAGCATGAGTACCTCATGCGCAACAATACATACACACACATGCTTGAACATTGGCAGATCCACAGAAGTGCCTGTGGCAACTGATGCACTCGCAGGCAAGGAACATCTGCACATTTGTGAGTATTTGTGCACATGGACATGACATGGGCACATGCCTGACAAACACACCAGCAAAGATGGCAACAAGCACCCATGGACTCCACTCTCCATTGCTATGTTTGCTTTGCATATTTTGCCAAAGATCTCTGAAGACCAGACACTTGTCTCTTGTGATCACCACAGTATCTGCAGCACATCAGCTTGGAATATGCTTCGGGGAGGAAATTGGTTTTTTCTGCTCTATTTAGGAGCAGTCCATTTTTTACGATTAAAATCAGAAAAAAAAAACCCCAGTTAAAGTGAAATGTGCAAAAGGAAGACTTGCTTATAGCGAGCTCCCTAAATGCTTATCTAAAATATGGAGGGTAAAAAAAGGTGTTGGAATTAAGAAACTGTTGCAAACAGGGAAAGCAGGTGACATCTGTATCAATGCGACTCTTTGACCATCGCAGCTTTTATTCGGCACCTTGTTTGTTTGTTTATGCTTCATCTTTTTGTTCCTTCTAAGGAACTAAAGGCAGTTTACCTAGTTCTCTTCCTCTCAATAATATCCTCACAACAACAGCCCTGTGAGGGAGATGAGGCTGAGAGCTTGTGGGTGGCCCAAAGTCACCCAGTGAACCCCCGTGGCTAACCCAGACCTCTTGATTCCCAAGCCCTCCACTCTTAACCACTGTACCGCACTGGCTCTCAATCCAATATTTAGAGAAGCCATCCAGGTGCTCCATGGTGGTGAACCTCCTTTGGTGATAAAGTTCAGTGCCATGGATGGCTTTTGCAAAGCTCAGAAGGAAAGTCCCACTGAAGTAGGAATCACCAACCTCCCCCAACAGCCGAGTATGAGTCTCCCAATTTAGTGCTGGCATTGTTGGCAGCAATGATTACAATGCTCTGTTACGTGCTCAGAGTACAGGAGTATATTAACCCCTTCAGGGAACATAAGAACCAATTTATCCTTTCATTATTTAAGTAAAGTGAAAGTCTGCTCTCTTCATCAACATTTTAGGCCATCGTTACATCCCTCAACATCTAACGACATGATGTGTATCCTAATATATATGTAATGGGCATTCATCTTTTAAAGCCACGGAATGGCAAGAAGCCCACACACTGGGGAAGAGGGATTGGTCTCAAGAGCTATGGGGAAGGAACCAAAGCAGCCACCACAAGCCACTTGCTTATTTACTTATTCCAGGCTCTTTTGTGTTAGTTACAGAGTCCCCCTTGGAACTGATTAAAGTGCATTTGTGCAGATTTCTATCACACTCATTTTTCAACTGCACTCATGCATTCAGATCTGCATTCAGATTGGAAGGTGCGAACTGGGAAAATTGTCAATGATAAAGAAGTGACGTCAATTTCTCAGACATCCCTATTTGTGGGTAGGGGGTGCTGAATGGGAGGGTCTATACCTTGTGTACAAGATAAAACTTCATGGGAGGGAAGGAAGTACAATAAATATGAAACTTTTATTCCAGGAATCACTGAACAATGTGTAGGGCCACACTAAGGCTGCAATCCACTGTAGCTGCCTGAACTCCCCCAAACTCAGAACATGATGGGCATCCTATACAAGGCAGAGGGAAGGAGAGGTACTCTTCACCTCCTCACTGCTCCTACTCTGCAAGTCAATGAGCCATCCATCAGTCAGAGCCCAGTCTTGATTCTTCCTCCCAGGTGGATCAAGACAAGAGGCTTCCAACTATAGTCTTTACTATGTTAAAGTAGGTCAGCCAGCTTGGTTTTGTGATACAAAGAGAATAGTTCAAAAGTCTTAGGAAGTCATCCAATCACTGTTCATGCCAAGAAGCTGATTCCAAGGAGTCACTCTCCTTCTTTCCCTCCCAAATAAGATTAGCTCCTGTCTCAGGGAGGTTGCTGCTGTCAAGGGCCAGATATCAGGAATACTACACACTACTCAGTTTATTTATTTATTTATTAAAACACTTATATGCCGGCCCATTGCAACAAAGCCTTGGGGCGGCTTACAACATTTAAAAATACAAACAATATATTAAAACCTAACTATCTATCCCCCCCACCCCCCGGTGCATCTCAGCCAACCTAAAAATACACTCCAATATACAAAATCATAAACAACAAACCACTAAATAAGTAAACACAATTAAACTATAACAGATAATAACCAATTAACTAAACAAAATAAATACATAAATACCTAACAATAAGCTAAAAACAAATAAATGATTTAACACTTAAAATAAGATTCTATTGAGCTGGCATAGGATGGACCATGTAACATTCATCTCTCTCTGGTGCAGAACCTGAGGTGGTCTGGTTTTCACCAGCCGCTTGGCTTATTTCAGCTAAAAATTCTGACCCCCTTTTCTTTTTGCAGTTCAGGTGTGGATTCTGAAGGATCCACCTTGGGAAGCTGTATTTTGGGATAGTTCTTATGACCTCAGAAAAGCAGCAGGAACAGTTCTTTCTGTGCAGAGATCCTGGGTTCTAAGGTCAGAGTGCCTTTCTGACCTCAGCTGTGAGAATCAAGAACCCTGCCATCTCTTAGGTACTGTCTAGGAAGCCATTGGATTGCTCTCTAAGTGATTATGAAAAAAATTGTTTTTGTTCAAAAGCTGGCAATGTGGAGGGGCCCAAACAGAATCAGGGGCACAATTGGAATCAAGATCATGCTCTGTTTGCAAGAGTTCACTTGAACTCTGGTCCTGTTACAAATAACCCATCAAAGTTGTCATTTGCCCTATGAAGAAAGCTGCCAATAGGGAAGAAAGAACTTACCAAATTTGGGTTCCTTGAACTTTGAATTTTATCTAATCTTAAACTTGGTTCACCCAAAATGTTGAGAGTCTTTTACACATTAGCATTAATCTGTGCTTTTTTCCCTAATAAATGGATGCATTTAATTTTGGCTACTGCACCCATATTCTAAACAGTCTCCTGCATTTTGGAATGTCATCTTCATGGGTAAAAGCATTGTGTGTGCATGTGCATGTGTAATTCCTGTAATATGTACATTTTTGTATGCATTATTTGTTTGGAGAACTCCATTGAGAAATGTGGAGAAATGTAACTGCAGAGTTTGGTTGTGTCCTGGTTTGAAAGTGCCACTTTAGATTATTTTCATGAAGACTGAATATTGCATACTGACTGAATTTCTCCTCCGTCCTTTGTTCTCAATGTCACCTTCCCAAGTAGGGCAAAAAGCAGATGATTGGTTTCCTCCACTGCTAATTGTGAAAGCAAACAAACATGCAAAACAACAACACAGAGAAGCATGAAATGTAATCATTGCCTCATTCTGCAAGAAAATTTCCTGCTCTGAAATAGCAAACTTGATGTTCTAAGAGGAGAGATGCTTAAACTTAAGCTCACCATGGAGATTCAGCATCAATACTTGCTAACCAGTTTTAGTTTTCTTCCATGAGGTGTATTTCTGTTCCCATCATATATTCTGTGCCCTCTTGCCACTGGTTAATTAGGCAGATTGGAGTCTTGGCTTTGTTGCTGTCCTGTCTCCAGCTTTTCTGGTAGTCCAGAACATGTTCAAGGAGGCAATTCATTTGTGCTCCTGTAATTTGAGTTTGCAATAGCCAAGACAAGGACTCACTTTAATATACTGCTAATAAGAAAGCTTTAATTACAAAGCTCTACAGAACAGTTTGCCGATAATTTAGGTAGCTTCAAAATGGAGGTGTTCAGCAGGTAATGGGTAATTTATCTGCTGACCTTCTACTGCTTCTGTAAATCATATGTTCTTATTGCTCGCCATACTTAACAATATTCAGTCTGCTAAAATTCCAGCTTCAGAGTGAAAAAAAGGCTGGACTGCAAGGTAGAAACCATCCAGTGGCTTTTGTTTCTATGGAGCTTCATACTCTTACAACCTACTATCAAAGATGCTGTGAAAATCTGCAAGACTTGCACTGGGATATGAACCCTACAATTTTCTGTAGACCACAAGCCATTTTTGGAATCTAGGCTGAGTACAATGTGACCTAGAAAAATAAGTTTTGCTGTATTGTACTCTTTTCTATCCTTCTTCTTTGGTAACAGCTCATCCATGTAGCGCCAGATGGAAATTCATGTACAAGATCTTTCCTTGAAGCAATATAATCTGGCCCATGGTAGCTCTGACAACTGGCGACTGAGGCACAGGGAATGGTGTGTCTGCTTGTAATGAGAAGAGCAATACTTTAACCTTGCAAGGAACAATGCTATTCCATCCTTTCAAATTGCATTGCTTTCTTGGATTTTGTGTGCAACTGATGTATATTATACTTCTACTGATATACATTTATTTAAATATTTATATAACACCTCCCATTTTTGCAATACTAAAGAAGCTTGCAGTATTTTTTTATAAGAGCCTAACCCATTTTAAAAACAACATTATTGCAAATCACAACACTGATCTTGCTGGTGCTGTACAATCACTAATATTAAAATTTACAAGGCACTATAAAGCAAGGTTTAACATATCTGAAACTGCAGTTATATAGTCACAAGAAAGGCTTCATATTGACACAAAGCCTAAGCTCCAGTCTCAGAAATTTGTTCCAAGATCAGAGTTAGAACTTCAAACATGATTGCCTTCCTCCTGGCACTACAGCTCGCAGGGAAAGAGTGACACCAGCTGTGAAGGCGAGTTCGTAGCAGTGACCTTGGAGGCAGAGTTTTGCAGGTATTTGGCAGGGTAGTGAGGAGAACAACCTGTTAGTGTTCCAGCCTTCTCTACTCATAATCCAGTGCAAAACACTTAGCCAAAATTGTCCATGTAATTGTTCTGTAGGGCAGGAGCAGTGAAGAAGCAAACTTTGCCTATTTATCACTTCTGCTATCCCTAGGATGCTCATAGTCCCTTGAGTCTGGAGAGTTTGGGCAGCCTCATTGGACTGCAACATTAACACATTAAGGATTGGGGAAGACCAGAAACCAAATATATTTCCATAAATATTAAAGGAACATGATTTCAGTCCCTGATTCCAGCTAATGGGTGCTACAGAGGAGAATGCTTATTGCTTCTTTGCTCCTAAATGGGATTCTGAAAAATGTGACCTAGGCAATAAGGTCACCCTTGAAGATTACAGTGATCTTGCAGCCCAACAGTGGCTCTCCAAGGCCTCAGGCAGAAATATTTCATAGCCTTGCTCCATCATATCCTTTGCGCTGGACACAGAGATGGTTGAAGCTTCTGTGTGTAGTCACATGCTCTGCAACTGACTCTAGTCAGTAAGGTGGAGAGGTGGAGGAGAGTGTCGTCATGGATGTGAAAGGAGGTGGTTAGAGGGATTAGACGAAAGAGGAACCTCTGTAGGAAATGGGTACTGGGGCAAATAGACAAAAGGGTATACCGGGAGGAGGAGGCCCACTGCAGAAGGATTTTTCACAAGGCTAAGGCTGATTATGAGCTGAGACTTGCCAAGAATATCAAGAGCAACAAAAAGGGCTTCTTTCAGCATGTAAATAGGAAGAGGAAGGGGAGACAAGTGGTGGGACCACTAAATAAGGAGGAAGGAGATCCAGTGACTGCTATGAGGGAACAGGCACAGATGCTAACTGACTATTTTCCCTCTGTGTTCTCCCCAGATCAGGACGGGGGATATTCGTACAGGAGATTAGATGAGGCTGGGGACTTAGGGGCACAGATTAGAGTCACCCCCTTGAAGTTGAGGGGCTCCTCAGGGCATTGGACATTACTGATGGGTTACACCTGAGAGTACTTAGAGAGTTGGCAGGGGTTCTTTCATGCCCGCTGGCCTCCATTTTTGAGACCTCGTGGAGAACAGGTGACGTTCCAGAGGACTGGAGGGTGGCATCAGTGGTCCCAATTTTCAAAAAGGATAGTAGGAAGGACATGGGGAATTATAGACCAGTTAGCCTTAAGTCCATTGTAGGAAAAACAATGGAAAGGCTCATAATTGAGAGAGATCTAGTGATGCTAGATAGGGAAGGGAGGCTGACAGCCACACAACATGGCTTCCACAAAAACAGGTCCTGCCAGACAAAACTTATGGAATTCTATGACAAGGTTTCAAGATGACTAGATGGAGGGGATGCAGTGGATGTGGTATACCTGGATTTCAGCAAGGCCTTTGACAAAGTGCCCCATGATATCCTGGTGGAGAAACTGAGGAGTTTTGGGATACACCAAAGCATTGTCCAGTGGATTAGGGCGTGGTCGACTGACCGAAAGCAGAAGGTAACCATTAGTGGGGAATCATTGGGATGGCGGCCAGTGACAAGCGGGGTCCCCCAGGGCTCTGTCCTGGGGCCGATCCTGTTTAATCTTTTCATTAACGACATGGAAGAAGGGGTGAACAGTCTGCTGATCAAATTTGCAGACGACACTAAAATTGGAGCAGTGGCCACAACTGAGGAGCAGGTACTCCAGATCCAGAAGGATCTGGACATACTATGGAAGTGGGCAGGAGACAACAGGATGGCGTTCAATGTGGATAAGTGCAAGATCTTGCACTTGGGGCATAGGAATAGCTGTCATAAGTACAGGTTAGGTGACAAGTGGCTGGAGAGCAGCACTTGTGAAAGGGACCTTGGGGTACTGGTTGACCGCAGGCTAAACATGAGTCAGCAGTGTGATGTGGTGGTCAAGAGGGCAAATGCCACCCTTGGTTGCATAGCCAGAAGTGTGGCTTCTAGATAGAGAGGTATTACTACCAATCTACATGACTCTGGTGCGCCCACAACTGGAGTATTGTGCTCAGTTTTGGGCCCCTCATTACAAAAAGGATATAGCCAGGTTAGAGTCAGTGCAGCGTAGGGCCACAAGGTTGGTGGCTGGTTTGCAGGGGATGCCGTATGAGGCAAGACTGAGGGAACTGGGTCTCTTCAGCCTGGAGAAGAGGAGACTCAGAGGGGATATGTTGGCATCATACAGGTATGTGAGCGGATGTCACATGCAGATGGGTAGAGACCTGTTCTCCCCTGCAGAGGAAGGCAGGACGTGCTCCAATGGAGCAAAGCTCAGGGAGCCAAAGTTCCATTTAGATGCCAGGAAGCACTTCCTGACAGTTAGGACCCCGAGGGCGTGGAATGGGCTTCCACGGGAGGTCGTTGAGGCCCCATCGGTGCAGGTGTTCAAAGACAGGCTGGACATGCACATGGACATGTTGTGAGCAGAGCCGGCTGGTGCTGGAGGTCAGACTAGATGACCCAAGGGACCCCTTCTGACTTGCTCTGTTTCTATGTTTCTGTGTTTCTATGACTTATCTCTGCCTCCTCCTTATTTGAGCATAATCTTGGAAGCCCTTGTAAAGCTAATACATTTTGTCTCAGAAAAAACTATTCCAGATTGCAAGTGGAGTGGGGTGGGGATGGGAGTCACATAAGCGAAGGTTTTCCTATACAAAAAGACAAGGGGCAGTATCCAATGCTGCAATGGCACTATTGAAAATGACCACTAGTGGTGGCTAATGCAACCAGAAATGAGCTGGAACTTGGGGAATGAGAATAGTTAGCTTTGGAAAGTAGGTCCTCTGGTATGTCCTGCTAGAGAAATGGTGGGTTTTCCGAGTTCATCGGTTGCACAAGACAGCACTCATTCCCTGCTTTACTACTTGCTTGGCACTGCTGGATTGTCAGCCTTGGACACTTCCCAATTGTTAGCAAGCAAATATATAGCAAGCAAAGGAAAACGTTACCCCTAGTATGCTAGTTTCCTCTGTGTCAAGAGCACTGGTATTGCTGTACACAGAGAAGCATAGATATAAATTTATCACCTGAAGAAGAACTACCCATTGGGTGAGGACTTCCACCTTAGAATTCTTTCTTCAGAAAAGTTTTACTACAAGCCAAAGCAGCAAGATTTCTACCATTCCACTCTTTTCAGTCTGTGTTAAGGGGAAAGGAAAAAACAGAATAAATATGATTATTCAACACACTTTCCCCTGCAGCTTGATTTACAAAGTGGAATTATAAACATGCACACCCAGCTCTTGAAGTTTTAGATCCTGGCCACTGATTTATCAAAGTTGTCAAGGAAGTTTAAACACTTGACTTTGATTTAGAAATCATTACTACAAATGTCATATTTATCTTGAATATTCTGCTCTGTCACACATTGCTGCAAGCTTGATTTAGAGAAGGCAGAGGGCATTTTACAAAGCTTGCAAGGCACTTACAGGTCATTTAAATGTACTTTGGAAAACACGGACTCCTCCTTTCTGTTGGCCCTTGCAACAACATGCCCATTAGAGCATATTTAGAGCACAGTTCTGTGATTCTGTGACATTCTGTGACATTCACCCACTGCTCTTGCGTTCTTCCTTTGGCCATGTTGTCTTCTCTTCGCATGGCTTCTTTTTCTACTCTGCTGCTTCTGCTGCCACCACTGCTATTCTTATCAAGGGTGCAAAACCTTAAACAAAGTGTGATGGACTGCATTCCCGCAGTTGCAAACTTGATTGAATAGTACAGGTAACTCCCCCTTTTTCTAGGCCATGGGCTTTGTGCCTTTGTCATGCTTGCTGAACAACCTAGTGAGTACACCCATTCAATTAGCTGGAGCTCTTATTTTATATTGTTTTATGCATGTCTTAGGTAAGCCACTTGGAGATCTTATGGTATAAAAGTTGTTGGCTTGTTTGTTTCTTTACAACATTTATATATTGATCTGCATCCAAAGAGATTCCAGAGTGGTGAACAATAAAAAATTAAAAGAGCAGACTATTGCCAAAAATTCCAGCCAAACAAGCAAACAAACCCATGGCTGGTCAGCTGAGGAAACTTGTAGAAAGGAACAGGGTTCAAGAAAACAGCAGTGTTGGAAGTTGCCTGACTTCCAGAGGCAGAGAGATCCATCCCTATACTGAAGGATTAAAATTGCTACATACACAACATGACCCATTTTGTATGCTTTTCTCACACTTCCTTTGAACTCATACAAGGGACGTGCGAGCCAATGTGCAAAAGGTAGATTTTGAATCTTTGGGGAAATTATGTTTTCCCATTTTTGCAACTACACTTTTGCAAACCCTGAAAAGTATTTTGTTCTTACTTTCTTATCAAATCTAAACTGCTTTAGCAAGAGAACACTCACAATGGAGCATCCCTGTTAGATCATGCTTTGTTGCTTTGTTTCTTTGCCTGTTAAAGAAGGATGACATGAGCTCATTAAGGGAACAATGCTTTGTCTGTTTGGACAGAAAAATAAAAATAAAACCCAGGCTCTCTGGGTAATACAGGGAGTTGCATGGCTCTTTTCTGTGTACAAATGTATTGGACTGTGTCCTAGGATATACAATTGTTATGGTGGCTTTATTTTTTGTTTTTTGTAAGCTGTTGAGAGACTTTTAGTACTGGGATGGCATATAAAAACTTTAAATAAATAAAAATAATAAAAATAATGAATGCCCCTGATTCCCTCTATGCTGTCTTGTATCTTTATGCCCACGGTTTAAGGGTTAATCATTTCTGTTCACCTGTTCATAGGTAGCCAGTTGCCTTCTGCATCCCATGTGGAGATCTGCAAGAGGATCAGATGCACAAGCATGAATGCTACACGGGTGCACAGGCGCGTGCTCGTGTTTAAAGGTAGCTGAAAAGTCATCTGCAGTTATTTATAGTTGATGGGGGCAATGCACATTATGAACCAGGCACATTTCAGGCTGATTAAGTTTTTATTAGTACCTCATGTACAATGTGATGGCTGACAGCTGTGTGTTCAGAAGATTATTATGATTAACCTGAACGAAATCACAACTAGAATTGAATTAGCCTTTTTTTCTATCTCCTCCTCTTCAAGAGCTCACCTAGAGGAAAAATGAATCAAATTACTAGGGGTGGGGAGGACCAGGGACAAGAAGAAAGTCAGTTAAAAATACTTTGTCCATAAACATAGAAACAGAGCGAGTCAGAAGGGGTCTCCTGGGCCATCTAGTCTGACCTCCGGCACCAGCCGGCTCTGCTCACGACATGCCCACCATGTGAACATCCAGCCTGTCTTTGAACACCCGCACCGATGGGGCCTCAACGACCTCCCGTGGAAGCCCATTCCACGCCCTCGGGGTCCTGACTGTCAGGAAGTGCTTCCTGGCATCCAAATGGAACCTTGGCTCCCCGAGCTTTGCTCCATTGGAGTGCATCCTGCCTTCCTCTGCAGGGGAGAACAAGTCTCTACCCATCTCCATGTGATCCCGATGTGTAAAAACACTCTGTCCATAGAAGGAACTGGCAAGCAGAGAGACTGCCCTGCCTAATTCAGGCATAAGAAAAAGGCTTAGATGCCCAATCAGAAGAACATACTAACAGCCCTGCTAGATAGGACCGAAGGCTTATATACTGTAGGAGTGCATGCAGCTGTCCATTTCACCCTCTCCCATGGCCACATAAGTTAATTCTCCATTTCATTTCTTTTAAATATGATCTTCGGCATTTTCTGTCATGTCTTGTCAAAGCGGAGCTGGAACGAAACCTTCAACATCTATGCAAACCAAATTCAACAGGTGTCACTATCCCTTGGGCAGAAAGGGCCACTGTGCGCTTGTCTGCCATGCAGCTGCTAACATGTCAGATGCCAAGAGAGGCAGCAGCCCTAGTGAAATGCCAATCTGACTGTTTACGCAGGGGCTCCCTCCTCTTCTTTTAAGAGGGAGGCACTCCAAGTCCTGGGACCGAGTGCACAAATCTGTCCCTTCTGTTTTTTCTCACATGTGAGATTTTAAAATTTCAAAATTTCTAGTGCTTTTGGGGCTGAAAATGGAGAACTTGGCAATCTGGGGTAAATTCTTATCAAAAGTAAGCTGAACTGACGCTTTCACCCATCTCTGTTAGAACTCACTGTTTCCCACTTGATCAACTGGATTGCCATGCAAGAACCATACACAGGACATGAAGGCACATCCAACTTCCCAGCTATTTTGCTTTCTCAATATGAAGCTGGAATCATGAGCTGAGCTCCTTCCAAAACAACAGACCACTCTTTAGCAAAAGCACTTTACTCTCCAATGCACTTTCAGAAAGCATGACCAACCAAGAATGACTCTCTGAGCATGCACAGAGCAGTAAGCCCAACCTAGCAATGACTTCTGAGCATACACCTTTTGAGTACCCCTTGAGCTCCTTTCTTTGGGATGACCCTTTTGAATAAGAGCAAGCTTCTTCTCTGTCCATCTTGTAGGTTGGCCCATCTCTCTTGAGGTTGTGTCAAGAGTTGTACCAGGCTTGACTGGCTATAGGACTTCTTCTCCAACATCCCCTCCCTGCAGTTGTAAATCCTGACTGCTCTCAGTTCTGAACTCCTGAGATGAGTGCCTTTGAGATAAGCCTCTCACTTCTTCCAGCTCAGTGTCTGGGAATCCTGGTTCCTTAGGTCCTTCTTTGTCTGATGAATCTACCTGTCCCTTTCATTCCCAGCAGTTGTGAACACTGGATTGCTGGGCATTTCACATCTGAGGACAACAGCAACACAATTCAAATATTCCGACAGTGTATACTCCTTATAATCAGGGAAAGCCCCTATTTTCTAGTGCCATCCCAGCCTAAGAAGTCCCTGACCCAATTTTGCCCTCACAACTTTATCAACTGAACTAAACTCACCAGAATGGAGCCCTTCTTTGCTACAGTATGCATTAAAACATTCTGATCCCAGAGGAGGACAAGTTTCATTATAAGCATAATGGGGTATGGAAAGACTCTTGTATCTGGGAACAACAACAGAACAGCAGCTGCCAGCTCTCCTCTGGCTCCTGTAATGATCTGGTCTCATGCCATTCCACATGAGTGCATAGGTGCATCACTAAGTCACCAGGATGTGGTTATCTCCCTCTTCCAAAAATGTATTTTACTACCTCGGAGCACCTAAGTTCCTGCTATTCAGACCCTGACGTGCAGAGGACTGAGACTGGCAATCAAGAATGGACAATTCCTGGAGCTTTGTGGAACAGGGTAGAACACAAAGGTATATGAATTTGTCAGTTTCTTTCCATTTTTCATCTCCCCTCCCCCAGTTTTAAATTTGGTCCATCTTGAGAATGTCTCCAGGCTGAAGTCTGGGACATCCCACACATTAAAATTTTGCTCTGTTTTGATTTAGACATAACATAGGGGCATGAAAAGTTTATACTTATGCATTTTAGAGAAGGAACACTATTTTGGTCTAATCTACACATTTGACGAACACATTCCTAATATAATGCACTTCTGAATGATCTCTTCCCTGATAGGCGCACATTTTGTACATATTTGTGCTTGGGAAAGCTCCATTAAAAATTCAGCAATGCACACATTCCAAATAGTAGCTGACTTTTGTTTTGCCTTGTGGTTTGAAGCCACCAAGTAAGTAAATTCACATTACAATGCAAACTGAATGAATTTCTCCCCCATGCCTAAGCAGTGAGTGGTAGAAATATGATATACTGGGGTAGCAGAGAGCAGTCTGAACATATAGGGTTGGTTCTGTCACACTCGCATTGATTGCCTGTATGCTTCTCAGCCCAATTCAAGATCCTGGTTTTAATCTATAAAGCCCTACATGAAATCCAGGACTTGGAGTCTAGGAATCTAAGACTGCATGGCTCAATCATTTGTAAATTTATATCAGACATTTTAAGAAAGCATCTCACTGTCTTCAGTAGAGTAAGCCTGGAAGTTTGCTGAGCACAATTTTGGAATACATACACAGGGGAACCATACGCTATAACTCTGCTTTTGCAAAATGAACACCAAGAAGTGCTGAGGTTTGTTGCATGTAAAAGAAAACCCATTACTAATAGGCTGTTCACACTTTGTGGTTGTTAATTGTTTCCAGAATCAGGCCCAAAGGCATAACCATGGAGGCAGTGATTAAAAGATGACTAATTAAAACTCATTATAAAACGGTTAATTAATTTTTATCCATTTTTCAATGAGGGCCTCAGCTTTCTGAACACAGGGAAGACAGCTATATGCAGCTCTGGCAGCAGCTGGGAAATGAGGGTGCTTATCTATGCTCCAGGCAAATCAGTGAGCTCAGGACTGAGACAAACAAAGCAGGGTAGGTCCAAGAGCAGTGGCTCTCAATGTCCCAGATGCAATGAACACTCAGCCTGGAAGGAATGTGTTCCCAAGTAGAGACTCAGCCTATCACTTGGAATGAGATTGCATTCCAATGTGCCTCCAAGCACACATCCCATACATGTTCTTGCATAAGTAGATGTGTACTATTCCTTGTGTACACATGACGAGAGATGGATCGAAGCCATTGACATTGTAGACCCGGCCATTCACAAGGAGAAGCATTTGCTAAGCTTTCCATAGATTTCTACTACATTTCCCCCACCTTCTTCTTAATCCCTCATTTTTGCTGGAGGCATGCTACTGTTGTTGATCTTGTTATATTGCATTTGTACCCAGCCTTTCTTCCTCTTTCAAGGAACCAAAGGAAGTTTTCATGGTTCTCCTCTTCTCCATTTTATCTTCACTACCACAACCCAATGAGGTAGGTTAGGCTGGGAATCCATGACTGGTGTAAGCTTCAGTGAGCTTCATGGTTGACTGGAATCCAGATCTCCTAGGTCCTTATCCAATGCTCTAACCACTCCACTACACTGGCTATCCATGTATTCTTAGAGGATCTCAAAAGACACCCAGAACTGCCCTAGGGGCTACAAAATATATGTATTCCCCAGTCCCAGGCATGTAAGGGATTGTTCTTACCCTGTGTTGCTAAGTCTCCCTAAGGAATTAAATCTTTGCAGATTTTGAAATGAACAGCCCTGATCTGCACCTCTTGAACAATTGTCCACAATGTATGTATCATGTATATCATGTTTCCTAATTTCACAATGCATTTCTCAGCTCAAAAATGCATGTAAAGCATATCTTAAAATAAAAAAAAAAAACATTTTAAATCAATGCTTTTAAAGTCTGGGATAAAATATATGAAAGATGTACATTGAAAGAAAAGACTTTAGAAATGTGTATTTTGTGGCAAAACTCACTAATACATAGGAATGTAAATAGGAACATTCTATTATTATTTATTTTGAACTTGCAGATTAGTGTGACATGCAGCACAACACATTTGGAAGGACCATGTGCAACATCCCTAGGGTAGTCTTACCATATAATCAACTACCAGATTATGACTCAAAAATCGGTTGCACCAATCGGCTATTGCAATGGCCCTGGGTTCAAAGCACCTCGGATCATAGCTCCCAAGACATCTGAGATCTGAGCCCAGACATCATGGGAATTGCATCCCTCAGGCTCTCTGTGATGAAGATTTCACTGTTTCAGCAGCCAAAGCCAAAAGAAGGAAGGGAGGCAAGAACTGAATTCCCCTTGAGGGGCATCCAATAGGTGGTAGGTGGAAAAGCTGAGAGTTTGAAGGGGTAGAGGGAGACATTTAACTGCTGTTTTTCTGCTAGTGAGCAGTGGTTCTGAAATCTGGAGTGGAATGTGGGGCGGAAAAGAGACAGTTTCTGTCACCACTGTTGACCTCTATAATAAGCCCACTCCTAAACTGAGCCACGGGGACTTTGCCAGCGCTTAGTCTTATTAGCTGCAACAGGAGATAGAAGAAGTCAAGAATATGGCATGGCAAAGTTTCAGAGTTTGACCCTGACTACATTCAGTCCCCTCCTCACCCTGAAATGATGCTCCAAGGGGCTTATGTAGTTGCATGATTTAGCCCCATCACAGCCAGAATCATGCCATGCACTGCCACCAACCTCCATCTCCGAAGGTGTCGTTTATGAGAGAGAGTTTTGCATCCTTCTGGGTGGCTCCCTCACATGCAGGAGCTTTCCACATGGACCTGACATGAATCAGAAGAGGGAAAAGCAGATGTGGGGTTTTGGCAAGGTGTTGAACTAGGCATGCAGCACCTATGTGTCCTCATATTTGCACTTTTAAGTCTTGTTTTCCCAAGAATGCTCTTTGCCCATCAGTGAGCCTGCCCAGTGCGGTGTGTGAATGCCAGTTTCTCTAGCCATCAGATTCATTTACTAAGGTTATGATTTGATACCACTCTCTGGGGGTAATCCAGTCCAGGATTATAGCTAATCTCTCCCAAAGAAAGAAAAATGTGGGCCTGGGAATCTTCTCATCTTTCATTTACCATCTCTCAAGCTCTGCTCCTTAGGAAATGCAAGGAAAAGCACAAGAATGTCAGAAATCTTTGAGAAAAGGTATGCGGTGCAGCAGAATGGGAAATGTCGCAGCCAAATGGGATTCAAGCCAGCCAGTCTCTCCACGCAGTCAAATCACTTGAGAAGAGGAGCCGGCATTTTGTGAATCAGCATCTGTTTCTGAAGCCCATCAAAAAGGTGCCAGATGTTATTTCTGCAGTAATAGCTCCTTCAGCCTGGCATTTGTGTCCTGCAATTTACAACTCTGCTCCAGGAGCAGCCTGGCCTAACATTTGCAAAATAAAAACTCAAAGCTGAGCAAATAATTGCTGCACAAATTTGTTTCTTTTTTTTACTGTGGCAAAAAGCCAAGGAAAACTGGACTACCTTCATCACAAGATAATCTTACGTGTTCGCCTCAGGCAGCACTTCTGTTGCGGCAGCAAAATTGACTTTTTCTTCTTGGCTTCGGAGAGGGAGTTTGGTAGAAGCAGTATATAGAAAGATGTGGCAGGTGATGAAGGTAATTCATCTTCTGGGTTGACATCAGACACTTGCTGCTCCTGGGAAGAATGCATGAGACAAAGGCAGGGAAAGAGAACGAAATGCAGAACTTGCTGGTGGAGAAATAGGTATTCCTGAGACAGCAAAAATAAAACAGTCAAGGAACCAGAAATGACAGTGGCCTTCTCATATCTCTCCATACAGCTTGCTGGAAACGAAAGTTTGGTAACTTCATCAGAGCATCTGAGCCAGGTGTGTGTCTCTGTTTGTGTATATGTGTGTGTGTGTGTGTGTGTGCGTGT
Source organism: Varanus salvator macromaculatus (assembly GCA_023646645.1). Classification (NCBI taxonomy): domain Eukaryota; kingdom Metazoa; phylum Chordata; class Lepidosauria; order Squamata; family Varanidae; genus Varanus; species Varanus salvator. The sequence goes on along the minus strand of JAIXND010000621.1, from coordinate 19,289,144 downwards.
GTGTGAGAGAGAGAGAGAGAGAGAGAGAGAGAGGGAGTCAAAGTGGTTGTTAGATGTTGCAGAGTTTATGAGAACATAAGAATACCTTGCTGGTTTTGATAAAAGGTCATCTTGACTGGCATCCATTTTCCCATTGGGACCAAGCAGATGGAATATCTCTGGAATCTACAGACTGATAGGAAAGGATTCCTCTCCAAAATGCAGGAGGGATGCTGCAACTAGAAGGCGCAGTGCAATATTGCTGATGGTAGTAGCATTTTTCTTAACCATCCTATGGAATCCAATGGATCATCATCATCATCAATATTTCTTGGCCTCTGATTAAAAAAAAAAGCAATAACACAATACGAACGCAATAAAACCAGCTACAAAAGAAGCAATAATGCTGCAATGAAAACAGTGCCAAGAGCCATCATATCAGGAAAAGGTCAAAGTAAATAATATGTTTCCAAAGCTTTCATGAAAGCCCGCAGGGTTGAAGTCTGGGGGGACTTATGGTGGTAACATATTCAATAGGTGTGGGGCCACTGCAGAGAAAGCCCTCTCCCATGTAATCACCCACACAGCTGCTCTAGCTGAGATGCACAAATGCGATGGGGTAGGCTGATATGGGAAAATGTAATCCTTCAATTAATGTGGTCCCAGACCCTTTAGAGCAAGGCAAGTGTGTCGTGGCAACACTTATGCTATGCTGAGCATTAAATCTCATTAAATCTGAGCATTAAATTGGATGTAGACAGACAGATGACTGTTTGCATGGACATTCATAATTAATAAATGCATAACTCTATAGATAACAGGATACAAACAGAACTGTATGTGGGATTGTGCCTAAAACAGACTTTTTGGCAAGCATTTTTCCTACATTAATGTCCTTAATATTGTTTTCTTTCATAGACCCAGCTTTGCACATGTTTTTTGATTGGGCATCTCCACTGAAAACTTCAGATAGCTTTGGATTTTGAACAGTGACTGGATTTTAGTCCACCTGGAGGTTTGGGAATGCAAACTTAAGAATATTTGCATTGAAATGGGAAAAGAAGGAATTTCTCCCTATCCAAAACTGCAGCTGCCCAGTGTCCCCACTCTTTGCCATGCCCTTGCCTGTACCCCCAGCACTCACACACACACAGAGTGAGAGAGGGAGGGAGGGAGAGAGGACTGAGAAAGAGAAAAACAAGGAACATCCTCATATAGCTCAGCATGACCAGGATTCCGACAGTCCACCAAAGCAGGTCATTCCCAAATTATTAGGAACTTGATCATGCTGAAAAGCAGCGTGCTACTTAAATGAGAAAATTATACATCAGCACATTTATTTCCCCAAAGTGCACACTTTCCTTCCCATCAATAAAAAGTATGAAAAAAGAACGGGGAGTTAAATGCACATTTTTGGGGACATTGCAAGATAGACATTTTCAGAATGCAAGAACAAGTTAGGGCGTTTTTCAACCTTTTCCCAGAAAAAATGAGTTTTATTCACATTGATATTCAGGATTGCAGGCAGGGTGAGTCTGAATGATTTGCAAACTGAAACCAATTTCCTACATTCCCCTTTTCCTTGGTGCTATCAGTCCTCCAGTTGCTGGAAGCAAGCATGAGAAGTGCATCATCCAAGGAGAAATTGGATCAAGGAGAAGAGACGTTGTGTTGCTTAGGTGTGCGTGGCTGTTGGAAAGGGTAGGCAGGAGTTTGTATATGGCTTGCACATGCATGATCCTGGAAGACCAGATGCAGCCCTCAGGGCTGAACAAATTGCCTTCCTCTGCTTTACCACAACTTCACTGGATTGGCAGATTGCTATTATGGGCACCACATGAGAGCCAGGGAACCAAGCAAAGAGGGCTTGCAGAAGTATAACTCATGCTTTGTTTGGCAGAGCCAAATTTAAACCCAAGAAGGCTATTTAATCACATGAAGTCGTCTTACATTGAGTTGGCCTTCTGGTTTCATGCAACCTAGTGCTGATGAAGTGGAAATAGTGGACATTTAATGCAAGACCTTCTTCCTGCAAAACACGCCCATGAGAATCTCTCAGACCAGGCTGCAGTCTGTCCCTCTTGTCCTCGGCAGACTCCTTTGCATGCTTGATCCTGGCCAAGCCAAATCCAATCTGAAAAGCTTGGAAACACTAATGACCTCTTTGCTCCAATAAAATATGCAACTCTTTACACAAAACATGCAAGGCTATGCAATTCTTTGAGCAAAATCTGTGAAGTAGGTGATTGTTTGTGCTACGTGTGAAAAGCATGCAAGTCATGTATGTAGAAGCAGAACTTTGCTTGCACAGCAGGGCTGGGGGCTGGTACTTGCAGAAACCCCCCTCACAAGCTCACTTGGGCTCACTTCCTGTTAGATGCCCACATTCAATGAAAGGTGAATAACAGCAGAAAGAACGTGTGATGGAGTCCAGGGAGACAAAATGAGGAAATCCAATGGATCCCCACCCTCAAACCACTCTGCTTTTTCTTTCTTCCTCCATTTTTTATTTTTTTTACAAAAAAAAAACACCATAATTACAATACATCACAACAATAATAATACAGCATAACAAAAACACAATAATAAAAAGGTAAATAATAAAGTGCCCCCACCACCCCGGAAACCAATGCTGCCACCATTCACATGCTATGACAATTTAGTATGTTATATATATGTTTATTAGTATGTTATTTAGTATGCTATATATAATATACTTCAATTATTTCCACATCCCCACCAGAAGTTCATATAATTTTGACTGGGTTTACAGGCTTTGCCTTCTATCAGTACTGCTTTTACAAAATCTTCCCAAATTTCATTATGTTTATTTGCTTTCATTAACCCTCTTTTAATGTTTATTTCTGTCATCAGAAATCGGCCTATAAATTTCCAAATAAATAAATAAATAAAATCAGTTTATCATTAATTACCATGTTCCATATTTCATTATACCATTCGTGCCTTTGCAAAACCCAATTCTGTTTCCAATATTTAACTATCACTAGTCTAACAGCTATTATCATACTTACAATCAATTCTTTCTTAGCTTCATTTATACCTTGTTTTTCTATCAACAGTAATTTCACAAGAACCACTCTGCTTCTCTACACATCCAATTCTTTGATCTGAACCAGTGGGACTCAATGTGTTGTTCCAGTCAGAGTGCCGGACTGGGAATTGGTAGATCTGTTATAGTTCCCACTGACCCATGAAGCTCACTGAGTGACTCTGGGCCACTCACAGACTCTCAGCCTACAGTCAGGTTTGTTTCAATGATAAAATAGGGAAAAGGCAGTGTGTGACAGCCTCCTTGAATGTCTTGCGAGAGCTGTGGGTGGAGGAGGATAATATTAGTGGAGAAAGCAAGAGTAACACGCGACCTTTCATCTGTTACGTCACGATGCTATGCATGCCATTTCTTACATTATATTATTCAACATTTCTTCTGTCACTGCAAAAACAAACAACAAACAAACACCCCTCAGATACATTATTCAGTTACTGAATAAAGTCTCCAGAGACATTTGCTTACTATGTCAACATCCAAGCTAAATCTGCCATTCCCTAGCTTAAAGACAATGGCTGATGAACCAGGAAAACTGGAGACAACTGTGTGCTCTCTGTTCTTTCCTCTCTCCCCAGGTTGACAATGCTGTGTTTATTTCTTCCCCCAGGCAAAATCAGTGGGCTTACAATACAATAAGCAGAGCTGCCTGGTAGAAGAAGGACTTGGTCTCACACTTGCCATCCAAGTTGTAGATTTGTTCTCTGCAGGGTGCTGAGTTTGCACTTTTCTCAAGACCAGGAATGACAGTGTGCTACAAAACACCCTGCTGTAACAGGAAAATCTGAGAGGATCTGTTAATTAACTAGGATTGCTTGTAGCACTCAGTGGGTGAAGAAGCCACACTAGTGTGCTGCAGTGTTAAAAGCCTCCTGGCATTTGAAACATCACCATCATCTTTTGTGCAACATTTCCATATGCCATATTGTTGAAATGAATTGCAGGGAGATGGGAAAGGGGAGCTGTTTCCTGGAAGGGTAAGGCAAAAATTGTCTCCCAAGGTCATTAAGGATGCCTGAAGGAGGGAGAAATGGTACAAAGGCCAATCAACTGAGCCAGTGCCCCTTGTCCATCATTTGGGTGTCCACCAGGCAGGATTCAGTGAGGAGGTTATGCCCTTGCCGATCTTGTTCTGTCCTGCTAATTGCTTCATATAAGTAGCCTCCACTGACTGCACAAAGACAATTGGGCACTTCTGGAGCCACTGGGCTACATCCTTTGAGAAACAACACTTCCTGCTCATTTCAAGGGTTCCCCTGGAAGGGCTAGCTCTCCCTTGGGAAGTACTGGATTCCACTTGCACCATGGAAATCAAGGGACTGTCTGACTCCTGCCTGGGCATATCAGAGGAAGCGGCCCCAGCTTGTCTAGGAATTCTGGGAGATAAGCAGCCAAGCTCCCAGGAAACAAGTGATCAAAGAGTAAGCAGGAGTTTGGTGGCAGAGGATATGAAAAAAAGGACCAGTGTAGGAAGTGGAAGAAAGGCCAGTCTGCAAAGAAAGGATATAGGCAGGTAACAGAGAACTGCAGGGATGGTGTCAGCAAGGCTAAATCTAGAAATGAACTGAGGGTAGCAAGGGATGCTCAAAGCAGCAGCAGCAACAGCATCTTAAGAGAAAAAGACAGAAGAAAGAAATGGAGGTTCAAATACTCACTCTGGATGGCAAAATGATAACAGATGACCAGGAAGGAAGGCAGGCAGGCAGAGACAGAAGTGCTGAATTCCTACTTTGGCTCAGTCTTCTTCCAAAATAAGATATAGGACTTTCCTGATGAAGGGGAAGTACAAGCTGAAGGAGGATTGAGAGGAAAATGGTCAAGGATCATCTAATTGGGTTGAATGAGTTTAAATCTCCAGGATGAACTTCTGGAGTCCTAAAGGAGCTGGCAGAAGAACTCTCAGAACCACTGTCTAGGTTATCTCATGGCGGAAGAAGAAGAACCAGGAAACTGTAGACCAGTCAGTCTATGTTCATAAAATGTTCAAGGATGCCCTGTCTGAAACATCAAAACTAAGCACAAGCACATTTGCCAAAAATACCCACAATTTACTATATACATGCTTCTGTGTGCATATTGTGTGCATATTTCGCAATTGCACTTCAAGCCCATGTAAGAAAATTGAGTAAATTAGGAAATTTGGCAACGTTGAGGAACTTATACATTCCGTTGCAAGTTCCCCATTTGCACAAAGCAAACAGAGACGGCAAAAAATAAATCCGGCATGGGAAGCAGCCATGCAAAGTTCAAAGAACTCCAGCAAGCTTGAAAATCGCTCATTCACCCTGCCCTAAGAGAAGCCCAGGATCTGATGGATCTGAAAGTCGCATCAAACTGCACGTTTATTGCAGAAGTTCTCTAAGCTCAACCAGAACTCGGGGGAAGCAAGACACCAATCAGGATGAAAAAAAGGGTGGGTGGGGGAGAGGAATTGGTTGAGTAAAATCATCTTAACCTGAACTGAGCCCCGTTGATGGTACTCGTCTCTCTTGAAGCACTGGGAAGAGGCATCTGGGGAAAATATTGCCTGCCTTTCCAAGGTTATTTCCTTATGGTTGTGCTGTTGGGAGTATGGGCAGCATGCCAAGAAAGTGGAATGGATGAATTACTGTTAAGCATAAAAAAGAGAGGGTGGACTTGGGGACACTCTGCAGTAATAGACCCAACCTTGCACACACGCCGCACGGAAAACCATTATTTACATCAAAGTTCTGATTAATATTCTTTACACACAGCTTATCATGGATTTTGTGCAGGGTTAAATATATTTTCCAGTGACTAGCATTGCAAAGGCAGAGGATTAAAAAAGATAATGTACAATGTGATTTATGAAATTTTAATGGAAAATCCCCATGGGTTATGTATAAATCTTATTTATTGCTTTAAAAGTATGTAATATGCTTATTGTATAGTTTAAAAAGGATGACAACAACAACTGTGGTAGCCGAATCTCTGTCAAAGCGAACCCAGGGGTGTGTGTGTGGGGAAATTAACTGCTAGGAGGGTACGATTGCAAATTATAAGAGGGAATTGATGTTTGGGTAAGCAATGTTTGATATAATTAATTAAGCAGATGGGTGTGTGAAATACACCATGGTATCTGGAAGGCAGATACTATGTTAAAGTCTTAGACAGAAGAAAGGGAGCAAGAACAGGAATCGGTGGCTTTGTGGTTGAAGCAGATGGGATTAAAGAAACAGAAGTAGTGATCCTACAATGAAATGGTAACAGTGGTGGGTCCCTATGCTTCATTTCCCAGCCACCCAGCCACATTTATTTTCCCCAGGGGTATTTCCCTCCCTTTCTTTCCGTTCTCCCTCCAACAATGGTGCCCCCTTCTGCAGCCAACATATTTGGGCCAATATCAAGAGGAAAAGGCTACAAGAATTCCCTTGTGTGAAATATTACAAAAACCCTTTGCTTTTAAACCTGAAGTTTTCTTGTTTGGCATTATACTGGAAGATGTTAACAGACAGGAAATGTATTTGATGTTGCATCTAGTCACAGCGGCAAGGATTGCATTCGCCCAATATTGGAAAAGTGAGGAGCTGCCCACTGATGGACTGATTGTAAGAAAAATCTTGGATTGTGCAGAAATGGGTAGACTGACTTTGGCATTGAAGGAGAAAGAGGATACTGATTTCTATCAAACTTGGGACTCTTTTTGTAACTGGCTGGAGAAACGCGACTTGGCATAAATTTAGAGATTTTTTTAAACTATGATAAAATTTGAATTTGATATTAGAATGTTAAAAAATATGTAGTAGGAGGTCGACCCAGTGAATCCAATGTTTACTGTTTAATGTTTGATGTTTTGTGATTTTTGTTTGTTTGTTTTTTCTGTCCAGTTTTAGTTTTAAAACTTTAATAAAATATATATTAAAAAAAAAAGAATTCCTTTGTGTGCATGCACAGGTGTGTGTGTGCTTATGTGGTTTCTAAGGAACATTTGGTTGAGCATTTAGCAAACCCGCCATAGTCACTGTTTCTCCATCTTGGGTACATGATGGTGAGAGTGGATGGTGCTTGTCCACCAACACCTGGGGGAAAATGGTCAATAGTTATCAAGCCACCACCTTTCAAGTTAAGAGTATTGAACCCAAAAGTGAGGCAAGGCTTGGTAGGTCCCACTCTAATGAACATAACTTGTGTTCAAAAATCTTCAGCTTCCAGAATTTTTCCAGGTGTAATCCAAGGTATGGAGTTTGTCTTGTACAGCTGTAAGCAGCATAGAACCAGGTGTCTGAAGGAACACATTCCGTGTTCTATTGGATTATCATCTGCCAGTGGCTTAGGAAGAGACTTTTTCAAATGTTGTAGCACTGAACTGCCCATTATATTCTTACCATATGGAATCCTGTTCATACAGTCTGGGGTGAGCAATAATCAGAGGATTGTTACTGTAAGGCAATAAAGGCTTAGCATAAGATCTAAATGCCAGTATAATATGGAAACAATCCTCTGAATTGTTTGCAAAAGTAGCTCAGCCATGGAATGTATTATAGTCAATTGTGTACATACCAGATCTCTAAGTGTTTGTTTTAGTACACTTCAAAAAGTACACAACCTTTCCTTGTTGTTTAAAGGAAAGGTTTCCTTATTGTGCACAAGTACACTTACTTCATCTGTATTTGAAGAAAATCCACCCACACCCCATAAAAAGCATTGTTGATTCAAGAATGCCTGAGCTTTGACTCTAGGCTGCACTCAAATTCAGGAGGTATGAAAGGAATAGATTCTAGTTATATAAATAGGAAAAAAACCTCATGCATTCCTAATCAAAGGTTTATTCTGTAGCATTCTAATTCTAATTTGGATACGGAGAATAGAAACACAATCCATGGATGTCGCTTTATATGTGGAAGAGTTCAATCTTTTCTTTGAGCAGGAGAGGACAGACCACAGAATCGAGAGCTGATAAATGATAGCATTCACACTGCAGCTCCCATAAGAAAGGCCATTTCTCTAATATTTAAAGTGATGGGAAGAGGCCCTATATCTCCTTGACTGATGCTTTCCCCATGGCCATGATAAGAAAGATGGCATCAGAAGGACCACCAGCAGGCTCCGAACAGTGGCAAAGTCACCATCCACGCCATCTCCCGTCTTCAGCTATACATAAAAGTCATTATCCCCGCTTTTCTCATTCATTTTCTGCCAGGTTCCATAACTGTTTGAAAGACGAATATTGATTTAAAATATTTTAAACTGTGTGTGTGTTCCAGGCAAAGACATTGTTACAAAGGATATCAGATGGTAGGTCTGCTACTTAGAATGATTTGGGAAAAGATAACTAAGCAAATTTTAGTTCTATATTCAGAATATATTTTCAGACTAAATAGCACCACTTGATCAGGAGCAAATATGATAAAGATGTGCCAAAGAATACTTTATATTGGCTTCTCTCTCCTCTCTTTCTATTTTAAGACATACATCTCTGATCCATTGGCTTTGCTCTTTTGCTGCCATTTATATAGGGAAGTTGTGTGTGTGTGTGTGTGTGTGTGTGTGTGTATATATATTTAATTGCATCCTTTAAGAAGACCTTATCTCAACTTTTAACCCATGTTAATCTCAGCATTTCAGAAATCCCACTATACCCCTCTTTGTTCTTATAAAGCCTTATTAACTCCATCAATCAGTAATTTTTAAACTATGTTCCTTAAAGAATTGCTACCATGCCATGAGAAAGCACTGCAGAGCCAATCTTTCCATGGGACAAAGGTTTCACCTGAATAAACTGAGGCTAACAGCAACATTCAAAACATGGTGCTGGAGATGAACTTTATGAGTATTCTGGACTGACAGAAAGACAAACAAGTGGGTTCTAAGCCAAATCAAACTAGAGCTTTTCCTAGAAACAAAAATGACAGAGTTGAGGCTGTCATACGTTGGGGGCAACATGAGAAGGCGAAACTGCTTGGATAAGACAGTCATGCTAGGGAGAGTTGAAGACAGAGGAAGAAAAGGAAGGCCAAATATGAGATGGATCAAATCCATAAAGGAAGTCACAGCTTGGAATTTATAAGAGTTGAAGAGAGTTGTCATGGGTAGGCCAATTTGGAGAGCTTTTGTTTGTAGGGTCACCATGAGCTGCAAACAACTTGATAGTACATAACAACAGCAAAAAGCAAATTGATGGATGGGTGTGAAATCAGTGTCTTGCTTTCAAAAATGGGATTCCAAAGGCAAGGGATTTCAGGATTCACCTACACTGTCATAGGTTCCTCACCATTTCAAATTCTGCAGAATCCACCAAATGAATGCTACATCATGATGCAGCTTTATTCCGGAACACAGATGAGATACCTCCTTCCTTCAGTTCCTTCCTCAATGCTCCACTTTTCTAAGAAGACTTTGGCACAACCAGCTGGTTCCTTAGCCTGATTTCTACGCCTGGCTGTAAGTCAGCTTGTAACTAAGCACTCACAAGTGCAACCAAAGCAAACACATATTGCTTCCTTCTTTATCCCAGTCTCCCTTGTCCTTTCTTCCACTGCTGCTTTCCATACATTAAACTTCAGCTTGTAAACTTTAACCTGCTACTTATACTCAATAAAGTGCAATGCAGACTCAACAACAACAATCCCCATTTAGCACAGTAATTCCTTTGATAGTTGGCACATCTGGTTCCTTATAGTAGAAGGATGCCTAAAAATGTTATCCCATTTGAGCTGAAAATATTGATATTCCACACAGCAGAATACCAGCTAGATTTACCAATAAAAACATCAGGAAACAAAAAAGGTGGGGTGGGGGACAAACTTAATAATTGCAAACAAATGAACTAACCCTGCATTGGTTATGAACACAAATTAAAAGCAAACAAATGAATAACAAAATAAACACAGAAGAATATTGAAAAGTGTGGGGGGAGTCTTTTCTCATCCCTAGACTCTTGGATGAGTTCCCAAGAGTTATGCTTGGCTCTTTCTTTCTTTCTTTCTTTCTTTCTTTCTTTCTTTCTTTCTTTCT
>JAIXND010000621.1:19221562-19279113 GCA_023646645.1 Varanus salvator macromaculatus | reverse complement strand
TCTTTCTTTCTTTCTTTCTTTCTTTCTTTCTTTCTTTCTTTCTTTCTTTCTTTCTTTCTTTGATACACTTCTGAACCTCCCAATAATTAAATCTCTCTAGGTGGCTCACAACAATTAAAACCATAAAATATAACACCAGAATCAAGCATAAATTAAGTTGCAAGCTCAAATCTATAGCATAAAACCACGGTAAAAATGGAAGCTTTTATTCTGGGGATAGGCTGCAGCATGCCCAATGGGATCAAAACAAAACAAAAAACATTTTCATTTGGTCCATAGATCCTGGTACCTTTGCAAAACAGTGCATATGATTTTTAAAAGAGGCTCCCATTCAGGATAAAAAGTTCTTGCAAAATCTGTCCGGTTCGTGTGGTGTGGATTTTCAGGCATAGCGGGCTCTGTCGAATGCTCATTGGAAGAAGCAGATTCCTCCCCCCACACCCCTGAAAAGTAGATAAAGGTGTAGTCTGGTGGATTAGAGCATGGTTGACTGACCGAAAGCAGAAGGTAACCGTTAGTGGGAAATCATCGGGATGGTGGCCAGTAACAAGCGAATTCCCCCAGGGCTCGGTCCTGGGGCCGATCCTGTTCAATCTTTTCATCAACGACATGGATGAAGGGATGAACAGCCTGCTGATTAAATTCGTAGATGACACTAAAACTGGAGCAGTGGTCACAACTGAGGAGCAGGTACTCCAGATCCAAAAGGATCAGGACAGACTATGGAAGTGGTCAGGAGACAACAGGATGGCGTTCAATGTGGATAAGCGCAAGGACCTCGGGGTGCTGGTTGACTGCAGGCTAAACATGAGCCAGCAGCGTGATGCGGTGGTCAAGAAGGCGAACGCCACCCTTGGTTGCATAGCCAGAAGTGTGGCTTCTAGATCAAGAGAGGTATTACTACCACTCTACACGACTCTGGTGCGCCCGCAACTGGAGTACTGTGTTCAGTTTTGGGCCCCTCATTACAGAAAGGATATAGCCAGGTTGGAGTCAGTGCAGCGTAGGGCCACAGGGTTGGTGGCCGGTTTGCAGGGGATGGGGTATGAGGCGAGACTGAGGGAACTGGGTCTCTTCAGCCTGGAGAAGAGGAAACTTCAAGGGGATCTGTTGGTGACATACAGGTATGTGAGGGGATGTCACATGCAGATGGGTAGAGACCTGTTCTCCCCTGCAGAGGAAGGCAGGATGTGCTCCAACGGAACAAAGCCCAGGGAGCCAAGGTTCCATTTAGATGCCAGGAAGCACTTCCTGACAGTTAGGACCCCAAGGGTGTGGAATTGGCTTCCACGAGAGGTCGTTGAGGCCCCATCGGTGCGTGTGTTCAAGGATAGGCTGGATGTCCCCATGGTGGGCATGTCGTGAGCGGAGCCAGCTGGAGCCAGGGGTCAGACTAGATGGCCCGGGAGCCCCCTTCTGACTAGCTCTGTTTCTGTGTTTCTATGTTTTCCCTCACACATGCATGCTAGTTGTGTCTGACTGTTTTATTTATTTATTTATTTATTTAGCAGACTTATATGCCACCCCATTTGCCTAAGCCTCAGGGCAGCTTACAAATAAATAAATATCAATAATACAATAAAATACAATTGGAGACATCCTGGCCCAAGTTGTTAAAATCAATAAATAAAATCAACAATTAAAATGCTGTTTAAATAAAAAGGTCTTGACCTGGCGCCAAAAAGCAAATAACGACGGCGCTGGGCGGACCTCTCTGGGGAGCTCATTCCATAGGTTGGGCGCCACCACAGAGAAAGCCCTCCTCCGGGTACTCACCCTCCTAATGTCCTTCATGGAGGGCTCCCAGAGAAGGGCCTCTGCCGCCGATCTCAAGGGGTGAGAGGGCACGTATGGGCGTAAGCACTACTTTAGGTAACCAGGACCCAAGCCGTTCAGGGCTTTATAGGTGATAACCAACACCTTGAATTGGGCCCGGACTTCAATGGGGAGCCAGTGAAGCTGACGGAGGACTGGAGTTATGTGAGCACAAGGCCCAGTCCCCGTCAGCAACCTGGCAGCTCTGTTTTGCACCAATTGAAGTATCCGGACCGTCTTCAAGGGCAGCCCCACGTAGAGTGTGTTACAGAAGTCTAGCTGGGAAGTTACCAATGTGTGAGTCACTGTCACCAAGCAGTCGTTCTCCAGGTAGAGCGCAGCTGGTGAATCAGCCGAAGCTGAAAGAAAGTGCTCCTCGCTACTGCCATTACTTGAGCTTCCAGCAAAAGCTCTGGATTGAGGAGCACTCCCAAGCTGCAGACCTTGTAGGAGTGGTGCTCATCATTACAAGCTGAAGAGCCAGTGTTGTCCAAAGATGCTTCCATGGTCATGTGGCCAGCATGACTAGATGCTTTCGTGCACAGAACATTGTTGTCTTCCCTCCAAAGTGGAACCTATTTATCTTCTTGAATTTGCATGCTTTTGAACAGCTAGGTTGGCAGGAGCTGGGGCAAGTAATGGGAGCTTTCTCTGTTACGTGGCACTAGAAATTCCTACTGCCAACCTTCCGGTCTACAAGCTCAGCATCCTACCCACTGAGCCTGCCCACCCCTTGTCCTCTGAAAAGTATACCCCCCAAAACACACAAAAAATGTCATAATATATGGTATTGAACATCTTGCATAATCTTCAGCATAAAAACCATAATCAGAGCACAGCATACAATGTTTGCTACTCTGCAGAAGCTGAAAAGAGAGAGTAACTGCATAAGAAGCTGGGAGCTGCTGTTTAAAAAGGCACAGCAGCTGGGAGCTGCTGTTTAAAAAGGTACCGACTATATTTTTAAGCAACATCCTCATTCGCATGCAGTTCTAGAATGTCTGAGCCAAGTTTTGAAGTTCTGGATTCTGAAAAGGTGGGTCTATGCAGAATCCATGGGGCGGTGTTTAAAGCCAGGGCCCTTTAGGTTCATCACAGCATCTCAGACATCAGGGGACCATGCATGGGGTTTAATATAACTACTAATATAACTACTTTGGGTCCATGTCCAAGTAGGAACAAAATATTTCGCAACTGAACACATCTGTGGCAGGGGTAGCTTAAGCATTCATGGGCATTTTGAGACAGCTTCTCCCCCAAAATTGCTGGTATAACCTTGGAAGAGGGTTGGGAAGGAAGAAGCTGTGCTGGTGGGCAGAGAAGGGAAGGTGGATATGGATCTGCTAGATCCCCAGGCCTCTTTATGGCCAGCCTGTCCTTCTGACTGCAGAGCTGGGAATCCCTGCCTGGATTGCTCTCCCTGTTCTGCCACAGCCAACATGGAAGCTCTTTCTCCAAAACCATGACAGCAACCTTGGGGACATTCCAGCAGGGCAGAAGAGAAGGGAAGGCAAGTCTCCTGCCTATTGTTTAAGCTTTTCATGAGTTCCTCTAGCCAAGGAGGTTGAAAGGGAGGCTGAAAGGATAAAGACCTTTTCTGTGGTGGCACCCCAATTATGGAATGCTCTACAGCAGGAGATTCACCAGGCACCTACCTTATTGAGTTTCAGACACATGGCAAAAAAATCCTTTTCTGGACTATCTAGATGATCTACATTAGTGCACAATTTTCATTAAGTGTTTTAATTGGACTATTGTATTGTGACTTTATTTGTTTATTATGAGATTCTAACACTATGTTATTAATGTTATTTGTTGGTTCTATACTGCAATTGATGTCCAGAGAGTGTGTCACTAACAGATGGTTTTTAAACAAATTTAATAATAGCAAGCATAATAATAATTCTTCTATTGATGTCTGAAGACCACAAGAGAGAGCCAGATAGGCATTCTAGCAGATGATTTGAAAGATGAGATGAGAGGACTGACAGAAAACACCTCCATGATTCTTTTACCCTGCATAGGATGCCTGTAATTCTTTACATTTGGAAGCTTTTCATGTCCACACTGAACTATATACTAAGTGATTTTTAAAAATTATTGCTAGTTGGAATGGGAGGCAAGGATACGTCTGTTGTTCCATTACTCTTCCTGGTTCTTTTCAGAAATGCTTTGGATGGGTAGAGAGCTTCATTCTTAGTGCCCTTGATCTAAAACATGCCAGTTCAGTCATGCCAATTCACCCGAACTCTAATTTTATTAGCCTTTGAGAGAACCCAAACCTTTATGTGAGTAATGTTTTCGGAAGCAGGGAGGGGTGAAAGAGTAAAATTTGCTACAGTTTTCTGAACATCCTCACTGCTCATCTATCCATGCTGTGCAGTCACGTTGGCCATTGCTATTCTTTTTGCTTGAACTGCAACATTGTGCAAAAGTGAAGAGCTATTGAATGAGAATGTTGCAGATCAGATGGGTATGTACATTTGAAGAAGTGCAATTTGAGGAAGCTGTGCATTTTTCAAGTACAGATGTTGCAGATGTGAAGGCGAGTTCAGGAAATGGCAAATACTTCTGACAAAAATGCATCCCTGCTTGCATTCATATTTGGGATTGCAAACAGAGCATTTTTGAATGATTTGTGAACTGAAACAAAATTGTCATGCATCCCTATCTGGACTTTGTCACCAAGTATGACAAATGACCACCATTTTAACTTTTGGATTCAAAGCCATGAGGGCTAGAATATATATTTCAAGATGAAAAGGAAGAGTTTGTGACAAAGTTCAGATTCTTTCATATACCATGCAGAATAATAAAGGACAAAGTTTATGAAAATGTTTTATATTGGCTGCCAAAACCATGTGAAAGGGCTAGAGCAAGAAAGACTCCAGAGATTGTTTGACAAGATTAGAGCAGAAGTGACTTTAGAGCTTTCACATGAAAGCCATATAACATTTAAACTTGGTGGATTTTGCACTGTGAGCCAGATGGCAAAGGCCTCAATGGATAGTTGGCTTGGACCTCTGGGCTGATTTGAATACTTTTAAAGATTTCCCTTTCATCTCTTTGGGCAGGGTGATTGGGAAAACCTTTCTGAAAACCATCAAGTGCAACCATCAATGGGCTGAAGATCCTTTAATAGTTGCAAGGGCTGCGGTCATTGTTCAAATGATGCCAAGAAAAGTAGTCCATCTGGCTCATTAAATTAATGGTGTTCGAGCTTGGCAACGTACACTGTAACCAAATCATAACCAAAGTCATGCTGACTCCGAGGTCCTGAAGCACTAACACTCCCATATGCATTCGGAAATGCAAAATAAACATTGGCTTGTGGCCTGTTGCCAAAGGACTATGCAGGAATGATCCATCCATTGTTGGTTTGTCGCACTTTCACATGACATATCCTAAATCTGTTCTTTACATTAAACAAAAAGAAAATAAAAAGTATGTTTAAATATGTACCTTTAAAAAATTCTCAGAGAGAATACATTTCTAAAGGTATTTTCTTGTGAAGTACACATTTCTAAAGACATTGTATCTAAAAATAAACATTTTTATGTCATTGTGAACCAAGAATGTCATTCAAAATTTGAGGATGTGTGCGAATGGTAAGATTAACCATGTTTCAGTCTTCAGATTTGAACTCTGGATCAGGGCAGAGAGATCTATACGATTTCACCACCTTTGTACCCCTGTCCCAATCTCCTTTCATTACAACTCGGACTCCTCTGAAATACCTGTCCACGCATAGCTGAATTTCGCAGTTTTCCTTGCTTTTTTATACAGCAGGATTTGATTCCCTGCTGTATAAAAAAACTCAGTCCATTTCTGCCTGAGAAACAGCACTGGGTTTGTGGGAAGTTTCCTTTGTCTTTACTTCTTTGAAGGTTTCCCTTGCTATTTCAACTTTCACCAAACCCTTTCTAGCATCACACTGACCCACCCTTGAAAACTGGGGATTGTCAGTGAAGAAGTCGCTGTGTGGGACAAGAGAGAATCCCTATCCCCTTTCCTCCTTCTGCATCATGGACACGCCCTTTCCAAGCATTCTTGAGGGGGCCACACCTCAAGAGAGCTGGCAGTGAAAACCTTGCCCCAGTTAGCCAGGTGATGAAAGCTGAGACCTGACTGGATAGGTCATTCCAGGTATTCACACGGCCATTGGAGCTGGGAACAGGGAAGTCCATTAAACATAATAATAACATGTTTTTCAGTAGCAGATCCTTTAATGGTCACTACAAATTGTGACTCTTTTTAGCCTCTCAGACTTGTGTCTCATTATTATTTATGTTTCTGTTCACACAGAGAGAAAGAGAGGGAGAATATTTTCAGATCTCTGGTGTTTTCAGGCCTGACAAGTCACTGAAAAAGCATTTTGTATGTGTCATCCTTTTTTAAAAAATGCCTAATATTCATCCGATCCACACCAGCACACCGAAGTAGTTGAACCCAATGAAGGAGTATGGAAATTTCAGTAGGGGTGTGTGTGCATGCCGTGGTTTTATAGTGTGATATTTTATGACCCCATAAAGTGCTTTATGGGGCCATAAAGTCTTTCTTTGCAAGGCAGTGTGCACATCACAGAGTTACAATATCCTACCTCAGGAGGCAGGAGGCAAGAAGCTTACCAGTGGCTGTCCACAGAGGCTCAGCATCACAAGTTCTGAATTGTATTTCTTGCAGGAAACAAACTTTGCTAAGTGGTCCTCTTCTAATGGGATAGTGTTGTACTCCACCCAGAGATGTACTGTAGGCATTTGTTTCTGCAATTCAGCTCAATTTAACATTTCTATGCAAACCTAATTACAAGGACAATAATTACCACTAACATAGTAGCCCAGATGCATTTCTGAGCATCCCTTTAAGGAACGTGGGAAAAATCTTCAGCAGAGTCAGATGAGTTTGGATTTCAGTGGATCTGACTCATGGATTCCATCGTGGTTTATTCCGAGTCCCAAGGACAGTATTTGTCATTGTTGTTGTGGTTGTTGTTGTTGATGATGTTATTTAATCTTCCCCCAGGGAGATGGATTTGTACTAATTCCTATTATTGCTGATACTAATGTAGTATTACTAATGTATTAGTCAATATTGATTAATGTATTCATCAATATTGTTGATATTAACTAAAGTGATAATAACTAATGGTATTAACAAATGAGATTCTCATATTAACTGATGTGAATTAGCAGATACAGAATATTGTTCTGATTAAAATATGATCCTGTCTATGAATGGATGAAGGTACAAAAAGATGTACGAGAATTGCAAAATACAGAATGGCTTTATTTATTTATTAGATTTATATCTCACTTTTTTCTTTTGTAAAATGCTCAAAGCAGCTTACACAGTTTGCCTCCTCCTGCCTCAGTCTTTTCCCCACAACGGCAACCCTGTGAGATAAGTTGGGCTGAGAATCTGCAACTGGCCCATGTCACCCAGTTGGCTCCATGGCAGAGTGGGGAGTAGAACCCAGATCTAGTCCCAGTCCCATGCTCTTAACCACTACGCCACACTGGATTTAACTTCCCTTGAGGTGCTGGCATGGCCTTTGGCATTGAATGTAGCTCTGCTGCACCAGTGAAAATGAGGACATGCTCCTGATATAGGATCCTTTGTTCCCTAGCCGGTTCATGTATATGTGGATACATCACGTTCTAGGATTAGGCATTACAGCTGTAATTGGTTTGCATTATTAAACTATTCCCACACCTAGTCCACCAAAGTTTGAAAAAAGTATCTGAAAATTAATTTTCTCACTCACATATATATAGGCAAAATGCTGATGTATTTGGGTTCTAAGACTAGACAATCAGAAGAAGTTATTCATTTCAAATGTGGCAAAATGAGCTACGGGGGTGATTTGGGAAAGAATATCCTATGAAACAGGATTTTATGGTATTTCTGAGAAATAATGAGACGTATCTCTAACATGTTCTGTTCAGATTTTTTCTAATTATACTGCATTGCTCAAGATTATTGCTGGGTGCTGTAATAAAGATGCCATGTGGCCAGAGATATTACTGCCTGCCAAGGAACAAGAGACAAAGAATGTATGGAAGGGAACTGGCCATATATTGTACATGTGGAAGGAGTAAGACATACTCCTTCTGAGAATGGATTCTTGTGTCCTCCCATCACACACACACACACACACACACTTCTGCCAACTAGTCCCTTTACTATGTGCGTATGCACTGCATATGTGGGAAGGAAAAGAACCTTAGGCGCTTGAAGGACAGAAACGCACCTTAATACATTACAGAGGTTTAAAGATGCTTGGCCACTACTCTGAGGAGACCTGGCAAGGGAATGGAGGGGTGGAAAGGGAACATTCCATGGCTCCTCGGTCGAAAACTGAAGCTGATGCTAGGGCAGCATGGCCAGAGAGGAATCCAGGTCAAGCTGGATAAGGGGCCCTTTGTGTTCCTCACACCGGGAAAGCACCCTAGTTGCCCATAGGAATGCAAAATATTCCTATAAACACCGTAACCATGATCCCATCCCCATTCTCGGCATCGGAGCCTTGACAAATCAATCCACACACTTGAGCGGCAACACATTTTTTCCATGCCGTAAATTACCTGCTTCAGTGACGGGCACCCCTCAGCAGATGCTGCCAGCATATGGCTTGCTGAGGACTGCCAGACACACCCGTTAAGTCCTGACAGTTTACTCATTTCAAGGGACATTGCATTGCAGAGTGGTTTTGCACGACTGCAATCTTTTCCTTGGCACTGTGATCATTATTTACTGCGGCTTCCTGGTATGGGAGAAGAGTTCCTTTTTCATCTTGCGATTTCTGTCTTCCATTTCTGTCAACGGAAAGAACATGGAAGAAACACCCTCCCCAGAACAAATCGCTCCTCATGTTCAGGATATGCTCTGTAGGAGAAAGTTACACAATGTCAGATCTCCTTTGCAGACATCCATCCTTCCCACTAGCATGTTTTGGACCTCTGTTTCATTAAAATAAATCCATTTAAATTCACACATTTGCTTAAGTTTGACACATTTTTTCCCCTGTTGGCAATTAGGCACAGATGAGAATTAAAGTTCTCATTTGTTTTTGATCAAGATACACTAAAATTGACTATTCTTTATATTCAAGAGGGAAAGAACTTGCAATGCAAAAAGAAAAACTAATGTGAGAGAAACCAGAACTGACACATGTGTCCACTGAGGCCCAGGACTTTGAGGGCTTGTCTCTTAACAGTCTTGCTCTGAATCGCTCTTCTTCCCACCATATTAGTATTTGATGTGCTCTTTCTTTCTTTCTAAGATGACGTTACCCACTAAGAGCCAGATAGCTACAATGTGGTCCTTCCCAGTCCGGGGATAGCTGTTCCTGCTGGATTTGCCTGGTGCAGATGGCCAACTGTTTCAGTTGAGTTTTAAATAATAATTTACTCAAACGTGCAGATTTCTTTGTATTCAGAATGGAAACAACTTGAGATTTTTTTATTTTGACTTATTGTGTTTTAAATGAATGGTAAAGGAAGTGAAATTGATATATTCTGTTGTCATTTCAGATGATTCCTTTTGACCTTGAACACCAGGACTTGTGGAGTGCAAATTGCTGGCCAAAATGGGTTGAAATAACTTGCTGACAGGTTCTTTCAATTGATTGGGTTATGGGGGTGGAAAAATTACTCTGTCCCTCCCTTCTGTTTGACTTTTAAGAAGAGAGAGAGAGAGAGAGGATGAGAAAATGGGGAGTTGCTGGCAAGCATTAACTTTACCCTGATTTTGTAGAATGATACCATATGGAGACATGACATTCCAAGGAGCGTTTTGGGAACCCACCGATTTCACCTCATAATACTGCAAAGCAGGGTTAGTGCCTGGACTTAATGGCCTTCCAATGGAGTGCTTCAGACAGTCAGGTGTGTAACTTTAGTTGCAAAGTGCTCACATAACCTCCCACCCTGCGCATGTACATGCACACACACACACGCTCATCACCATTCCATGGTTTATGGCTACTTCTGCATTCCTGATGTGTTAGACCATTTACTCATCCTGATTATGCACACATGCACAAGTGTATATAAACTGATATCGTTTTGCATTTTGAGCTCCTTAAAATCAAAGGAATTTGCTTCTGCTAACCTGTGCCATCATCACCTATGATGGTTTGGCTGGTCATTCCCCAACCCCAGGCTGCAGGGCTGGCTCTGAGCTTTGACTCCAAGATCTATATGTGGATCAGTGAAAGCACCATTCCTGCACTAAGAATCCCTACACACATTTGGATCAGTGCCAGTGTAGATACTGTGAATGCAAATAACACTGCTGAAACGGAAAAGGACATTTTGAGCAAGCTGTAATTGCTACTGTATGCACATTCCAAACTGGCCTTGAGTTAACTGTGGATGGACATGTCTACTTCCCCAGGGTCCTGTAATCATGAAACCTTGCTATGCTACCCCTAACTGCCCAATTAATGTCTTGATTTACACTGAGTCCAGTTTATATGATTAAACATTTAACAGAGCCATGCTGTAACATTTGATCACGAGGTGAGAAGTCTTCATAATTACCGTATTTTTCACTCTATGAGACGCGCCTGACCATAAGACGCACCTAGTTTTTAGAGGAGGAAAACAAGAGAAAAAATATTCTGACTCAAATGGGCACATAATCACAGGCACATTCCCCATCACATCCCCATGGGCTGCACATATGACAGACTTACTGCACACACATATTCACGCTATAAGACACACAGACATTTCCCTTTACTTTAGAGGGGGGGGGGGGAAGTTAGTCTTATAGAGCAAAAAATACAGTATTTCAGGTTTGCCTGTTTCATAACTACCTCCCTAGCTGAATAAACAATTGAGAGAATTGGATTTTATTTTATTTTATTTTTTGCTTATTTGACATGAAGTGCATCAGATGAAGCAAAATGTTTTAAGCATACATCAAAGAATGCCCAGTTTCACACTGAGCTTTTCTTATGAGTGGACAGCTGACCTATTTGTTGGTGATTTGGGTTTAACAATGAATGTGTAGATCAGCAACATTCAATCTTGTTGAAGTTTGCTGAATTCCATCTCAAAGCCTGTTCCAACTTGAGATTGTATTGGATTGCAAGCTTTGCCTTCCCATTCTCATGAAAATCCATGTATTTTCCCTATGTATTTTTCTTCAGATGTACCCATCAGTTGTGCACATCTTTGAAATGCACATAACCTTTCCAAAAATACACCTTTCCTGCATATTTTTCCAATATAACCATGCAGTTGAACACAACAATTTTGATCTGGTAACCACATCACAAAATTTGGACCTCAGATTGCACTCAACTCCACGTTCTGCATGGAAGATACAAACTGGTTAAGTCTTGCTATGATGATGATGATGATGATGATGATGATGATGATGGAAACCAATTTTGTATCCCTACCTATGTTTACCTCAGGGGTTTACCTCGGGGTGGGAGATGCAGCTAGTAAGTCAAATGCTTTTTAAATCCCCAAACTGGTGCTTATCTCTTTTTCCAGCATGCAGCTTCTGTTCACTGTAACACCCCTTTGACATGCTGCTAATGGAAAGATGGCAAGGACAAGGCTGGGCAGGTCCCAAGTGCTGAACCTGAGGGTGACAGGGCAGCAGTAACAACTTCTAGCAGAACACTGGAATGAGACTAAGGTTGGCTGGATCTATCAGTCTTGGTCTTGCTAAGATCATTAGTTTTTTGAAGGGAAGCATATTCCATCCCTTTCCTCACATGCTGGAGATTACTATTAAAAATGCAAAGCAGCCTCATGGAAATCCATAGGCATTTCTTGCATTAATGCCCATATTAATATGCATGCACATTTTTGTGTCCATTTCTAGACAGAAATGTTTCAGGATGAATGCACCGATGGGCTGACGTATGTTTGTGCATAGTTTGGAAACTCATGCATTGTTCTTGACACATGCTGTCAAACAACCCCCATCCCCATAACATACTGTACCTTGCATAAGATATTACAACCTTGAAAAAGTTTAGATTTCCAGCTGCAAATTGCATTCAGGTCTCTGCTTGCATCAAGAAGGTGTAATGGGTTTAAATCCATAAAAATAAATTAAAACATGAACTAAATCTAGCAGTTTTCTCATACATCCCTAAACAGAAACGGCTTCCTTGACCTTCTAAAAGAGATCTAAAGCAAAAGTGATTTCTAATGTGTATGGAATGCGTTGACTTTAACTGTCATGGGTTTGTTTACTGAAGGAAGACAGTATTTTTAAAAGAGGCTGCAAGCAGGAACAAATGTGTAAAGAGGAACAGTTCAGTTGTGAAGGAAGTTGTAGAATGTCTTGTGTCAGGAAATCCTGGATTAGTAGCCCGGAAGAATGTACACTCAGAACTGCAGGGAGACTTTGTTGCCTCAAACCGAAGCATTGTTTTGGTGAAAACAACCCAGGTAAACCCCCTGCAGAGACCAAACTTACAATAGCACTGCCAGGTAGGGTATAACCACCACTAACAAACTTCCAGAGCACAGAGAGAGTTTTTTTTAAGTTGTGGGTCACATACAGTTTCAAGGCAGTGATGAGATTCTGAATGGGTGAGAAGGCGAGGACAACACAGAAACACTGAGGAAACATTACAGGGGTCTGGAAAAACATCATGACCCATCAAAGCTTGGGTAACAGATAAAACAATCAGGAGTTAAGGAAATCTAACAGGTTTAAAAAATTGTGGCTTTTGCAATCAGAGATAGAATTCCTTAAAGCAAAGATGGGCTGCCCAGGTACTTTTACATTGGAAAAGTTGCTCAGCTTTCCGGAATACTTGTCTGATTCTGGATGCATAATGAGCCCTCCAGACTGCCTGCTTTTCCCAGGCATGTGGAACTTGGCCAAAAGTTCTAGTTCTTTCTGGGGAAAAGGAGCATGTAGTATGATTTTATATCAAAAAGGCACATAAGTGACTTTTAACCGCAAATTTGATTTGGATTTGGATTTTCCCAACACTTGCTGCCTGCAGGTGGTCTTGGAAGGGGCTGGAGGAGTGTATGGCACAAAAAAGGCGTGTGTTGGTATAAGCTTGTGTTTTCCAGATGTTTGCTTCGCAGTGGGAATTTGTCATATTTGTATGTTCTATAGAAAGATACAAAAAGCATAATGTCCGTTGCTCATACATACGCTTTCCACTGCTTCTTGCAACATGAACAGTCTGCATGTCCTGGGTTTTGTTTTGCTGTGTTTTTTGCAAATCTATCCCACAGTTATTCCTTTCCTGAAAGTATTTCAGGCCCTTGTATTATGAAATATCACTTGCTTGTATTATTCTTGCCCATATAAGTAATTCCATTGACTGTCTACAGTAAAGTCTTGGAAATCCTTTTGGAGTATGTTTATCATGTTCATTAAGTGACATATAGCATCTTTTTACATCAGTGTCACTCCACTGAGTCAGTCTTTCATTTTCAGCTGCACATGTACAAGACACACCAGGCCCAGTTAATTTATCTGTTGGAAAGAGTGGCCTAAATCAACAAAATCCTCTTATCCTTTTTGCATTGCTATTGAGGCTTTAAATGGGGGAAAATAGACTCTGAGAAAGGCTTTCAATCACAGATCAGATAATATTTTCCCTTTAATATTCATCCCTTCTCATGTTGCTTCCAGTGCATAAGATTAAAATTGTAAATTAGGTTAAAGGATTAAGGGAGAACAAGACTTTCAAATGAAGAATGGTAGATACGCTTCTCTTTTGCTTTGCACCTTGCAAAAGCATTTATAGCTATCAATTGGAAGCCTCCATCACCACCCACTCTCAGCCTATTAAAATACCAGATCCAGTGCCAACTTTCTGATTGAATCATTGTGCCTAGTGCAAAGAAAGGCGAGCCCAGGGGTTTGCTGTACTGCTTATCATTGCCTAAGCATGATAAGCTGGATCTTCCCTGACACTGTAGGGCAGCTTCCTATTCAAGGTCATTCCTTCCTTGACCTCTGTCAGGGCTGAGCCAGATAAAGAGCTCCCAGATGAGCTAGGAGTAAGTTGAGCCAGGAACTCAGACTCGGAACTCAGGGGACAAGCTGGCAATGAGATCCAAGGAAGCCATCAGGCACTGGAGCCAAAGTGTCAGTGTCAACAAGTGTCAACACCAGAAGCTCTGCAGTAGTTTGACTGAAGAGTAGGCCAATGCACAACACACATCGGAACGTAGCAAGACCTTGTCAGTAAGAATAAGACTGGCAGAATCTGCCAGTTTGGGGATTGGTTCCATTTTTCCGTTTTGCAGCCTTATATTTATTACCTCCTGCACATGGATAATTTTTTCCTAACCTTAATATTCCTGAATTTTGAACCCTTTCTTTAGAAGTCAATCAAAATGTGTATGCATTTTTGTGTAGATTTCTCCTCATGTTCTATCCAGTTTGCTTAATAAACCCACTCAGTTGCAGAACATTTAATGAATATAGTGCATGTTTGGCATTATTCAACCCATTAAAAATGCATTTGGCATGTGATTTGGTCTGCTGGGTTATTTTTCTTTTCTAGTTTATATGCTGTAGTTTAGAGAGATCTATTTTCATGTGTTTTAGGGCATAATGAACGGGGTGCCTGGAGGTGTCTTCCTGCCCTCCTATGAAGGGGAAAAGGCAAGCAGAGGTCATTTTCACTATCCAACATCTCTTGCCCTGCAGAGCAGCTAAATTTGGCCATCTACCTGTGGAGCTTCTGATGGGGAGAGAAACTGTCCAGAGCACCACTAGATACATTGCATTCTGGCAGACATGGCCTCCGCTTCCCACCCCCATAAACCCCTTTTCATGCCTCCTCTGAGGTTGCTTTACAACCTCAGAGAAGCCACCAGTGGCTCCCTCCACAGTTCCTTCAATGGCAGCTGTGGGGAAAGGAAAACAGTTATCAAAGCACAGACCACCAGTTACACGTTCGGAACACTTTCTGACCTCGAAGCTGTGAATCTGAAACTGGTGATCACCCACTAGATGCAAACTGGGGAGCACATCAAATAAATAAATTCAATATTATTTGTGTATTTATATAGCATTTCCACAAATAGTTACATTTTGAATACTTTCTTCTTTTAATTTGGAGTACTCAGGCGGGCACGAGGGCAAAGCACAGCAATGGTCTGATAGTGTGATCATGTGCATTACAACTTTGCATTAAACTAAACAGTCTCCCTTACCTTCAATATTTCAAGCAAGAGTGAGCTCACACAGGGAGCTGGTTGTAGCAATTCCTGCTCAGGAATCCCGAATGGCCCACTTGAATGGATGGAGTCTTTCCAAAGCTGGAGCATATTTAACTGCTAAGGCTGTTGTTCTGACCCAGCATCTCATGCGGGTGGTTACACAAAGACTGAAGGCACACAGTTCAAGTCCTGATTGCTACTAGAGTAATGCAAAAGCTTCCCTGGGTTTGTGTTGTCTCCAGTTTCCCAAGCTGAAGCAAAGTCTTGGGATGGACAATGTTGTATGGTCTGGGGCTCCTCCTGGGGTCAAAGGCTCGTAGGAAGCAGTGTAGCTACAGGGGGTACCATGCCCCTGACTACTGTGGAATCTCAGACTGATGGCACATTTGGCTAAAAGACAGTGGCAGTTTTGTCCTTCTCACTGAATACTTCCCATTCAAAAGAACTTGTTCAACTGAGTGAAGCCAAATACAGCTAGTATCTGTTTCAATGCAGCATTCCAAAAATTAGGACTGCCCACATAGCACAGAGTTTTTTTAATTAATCAAAAAGTAAAATAAGGAAATGCAACTGTAGTACTTTTTCATAACTCTCTCTAACACATAATGAGGGACATTTAAACCAAGACAGATCATTCTGCCTTGCCTCAGTTCTGGTGACAATAAAGTGAAAACTTTGAACAGACTCCAAAACAGACGCGCCATTCAGTTTGAGAATAAAATGATACTGAGTCAGAAATGCCTTAAGCCTCCCTTGCAGGTACCACACCTGCGTTGATTTATTCTTTTTGGTGACAGTGAAGCTTTCCTTCCAAATGTTGGATGCAGCAGCAGTTCAGCAGCTGCCTGCACTTGCATTGGCTAAGACCTGGCCCTCAAACGAAAAATGCAGTGCTCCACTCTGAAAAAGGTTCCCCAACTGACTGAATGCACCAGCTGTCTCACTGCACTGACAATTATCCATCCCCTGTCCTTGCACATTGTGTGTAGCCAATGTTGGAAATGTCTGAATTGTTATTAATGGCAGCTGTAGAAGCAGGGCACTTCTGATGAACATGAGCATTTATTATCATGAGTCAGTTTCAAACCAGCAAGGAAAGATGGAAAAAATCTCCTTCCATTTATAATGCCATCTGGTAGCAAACATCAAGAAATAAAAACTACCATTCTCTCTTTCTCAATATCCACTCTAGACAATCAATTTCAACATATATAGATGCTGGCTGCAAAGACAGGACAGGAAAATGAGTGATGGAACCAACCATATGGGAACCGGAATCTTCCCAAAACATGAAGAAATATTTTCCACCTCCAGCTGTCCTCCAGTCTGTGCAAACAACCTTTCCCGACATCTGCCTTTGGATGGATCACTGGCCACTTGTGGTCATTAAGAGATCTGGTGCTATATAATAATCTTTGAATGCTCACCAAATTCCTAGGTGCTTAATCATCTTCCCTTATTAAGATATTCCTCTCTATAAATGAAGGGCCTCTGTAGATGAGATGGGCAGCAGTAGAAATATGGCATCCAAGTACACCAAATAGCATGGGTTATAAATGTCACATAATGGAACAACAGGAACAGGATTGTGTACCGTTCTCTTCCTTAAGGTTATTCCATAGGGAAATCAAGATCATTTCCATTCCAAAGGCAAGTTGGAAACTTGATTGAAATGAATTAAGAGAATCAGATTCATTCTGGAGTAATCTTAGTCTTCCAGCAATAATTTGTTCAAACACCCTCTCTGGAAGAAGTTGCTAGCCGGAAGGGATCCTTCAGAGTTGATCGATACTTGCTCATAACTAGGATCTCTGAGGCCCAGATTTAGTCAGAAGCAGCCTAATTAAATCCATACAGAAGAAGCAAAAAACATGAAGGAAGAAAAGAGCAAAAAGACAACGTTATGTATGAATTGAGGCCAAGGACACTGCAAAAGCAGATCATGTTATTACAGTGATGCCAACGAAGGGCTCAGTTGGATCTCCCAGAGCTGTGGGCATCCAAGACACTGGGATACTCAAAGCTCTGAGGGCTGGGACAGGGGCAAATGGGAGAGCAGCTCCCTCACATTGGTCCTGTGCCGATCATCTTTTCCACACTTTGACCAATCACTTAGAATCTGAGAGAAAATAAATTGCTTTAAAAAATCAAAGCAGGGGAAAAAACCACTGAGGGTTCAGTTCAGAGTTCTTGTGCTGACTTGACCTAGAAGGTAGCTGAGAGAATTGTGTCACTGTCCAATCTTTCATCGCACAATGATCTTTTCTGCAGCCGCTAGTCTTTGCAGCTTCCAGGATTTGGATTAAAGGCCAGGGGAAAGCAACAGGAAATGATATTTCCCAGAAGAACCAGTGTGTTCTAGTGGTTAGCGTGCTGGACTGGAACTCAGACGATCTCACTGCCAGGCCCCACTCAGCCATGAAATTGACCTTGCGTCAGTCACTGCCATGGCACCTTTTCATTTTAATCCATTTATTTTTACTCATAGAAGCAAATGTATTTGATATAAGCCTAAAGCTCCATTTCTTCAGTTGATACTACAGCTCATGTTATGACTTAAAGTATAAAGTTTAGGAGACAACCCACCATAAATTGATTGAACCCAAAGATACCAGCTGATCAGGCTGCAAGGTATGAAATGTAGACCTCTTGCACAGGAGCAGCCTGGATCGTGTCCTCTTCATAAAAGAAGGAAAGAATGTGCATAGAATGGGACACTGAAAAAGCAGAAATAAAAATAACATAATAGAGGTGGAGGGATGTCTACTTTTTAGAGTGATAAACATTCTTACAGTTTTTCTTCTTGTCTAGAATCCTGGTATGGAAACCATTTTTTCCTGTTTCGGCAAGATAGTTTTATAGCTTTATTTCAGTAACTTTTCACCTCTTTACTCCATTGCCCTTGCGTTATATTTTAAGTTATAGCAAGACTTTTAATATCAATTGCAGTAACTGAAAACCAAGCTTATATCAAGAGCGTTTTCTTTGAAGTGCAATGATAAATCAAAGGTTAAATACAGATTTTGCAAACAAGGAAGTGCATGCATCCCAGGATGCTGCAGAATTCTTCAGAGGGCTGTAATGGGGGAAAACAAAACAGTGATTAGGGAATGCATAAATACTGTCAAAAGAAATTCAATGTAAAATACCTTGAAAGTAAGGTATGGAAGTGCCTTCTGTTGAAAAAATGAATGAAGAAACCTTGTGAGAAACTGAAGACACCTTGTGTTCAGGTCCGCCTTAGAACCTGAACACAACACCGTCCTCTTCATACTGCATTTTGGAGGATACAGGAGAAAGGCTAGCAATGTGGTTGACGCATTTGCCACTTGCAAACCCAAAATCCCTTACGAAAAAAGCAAAGATGCTAAGCTACAAGGCCTGTCAATGGTGAACCCGACCTGTAAGACTGTTGGAGAAGTTCTGCTGCCCATGGAGGAATATGCCCAACTATTGCCCTTCCAATTCCTTCCAGTTCCTCTGCCCACAAATAGAGGGAAGGGTTTCCAGAAGCTATTTGTGCACAACTCTACCTCAGATACGCTGGTCCTGAATTGTGGGGAGATTTATATATAATGATCAGCACTTTACCAAACCAGGAGCCAGTCACAAAAAATGATCACCATCATGACCGGCAACAATAACAACAGAGGCGGCTCCATGTGTTCTCTGTTGCAGTAGTGAAATCTGGATGCAGCTTTGCCCAGGTCATATGTGAGTTATGCAGGAGAGCTAACTGAAGAGATACAGGAGGCATTTTTGTCACCTTCCTTCTGCTCTTCCAACCCACAATTTCAATTCTTATCTGCAGTGATAGTCAAACAATTTTGCAGAAGATGCCTTTGGAATTAGATTTGAAGCCAGCCTGAGTTGTACATTCAAAACAAAATCAATGCCCACCAAGACGTATCTGCCCCTCTAGCATTTTGTCTAGAAAAAGCAGCATTCAAAAAAAGCATTTTATTCATGACTAATATACATCAATCTGGAATTGAAAGAGAGGTGATAATTCTATTCACACTGGTTCTCTGCTGGCCTAGAGGATCTGCTTTGGATGAGTAAGTGTCCCAAAACATTGCATATTTGACATTTTAGAAACTCCCCCCACCCCACCCCTAGATTTAACACTTAAATCTTTTCAGCTGTCAGATGACGCCTCCTAGGCTTTGGAATGATAGATTTGGATGCTATTTTGAAGTGCAAATGACTTGGTTGATTGATTTTAGCAAAGCAGACCTCCCCCTCAAAAAAAAAAAAAAATCCACATCAGTAAACAGAAACAGAAGAAACAAAAAGAGTTTGAAGAGAGAGGAGATAAAGGTGAGCATATTGAAGACACAGTAGCTTTTGTGAAAAGAAGCAAGGGGACCTTGGGCAAGACAGAGAGAGCATCAGGATGAAACCTGTTGGTATTGGAAAGGTAAGGGATTTCCATTTTAGTGATCAAAAACACTGTGGTCTGAATCTGGGGAATGGGGAACACACCCCCTTCACATCTGCTGCTCTGTTGTCCCCTGCTGTCCCAGGACGGTGGTATCATCCTATCATCAAGGGAGCCTACTTTCTTGAAGACCAGCACGAGACACTTGGCTGACTGAAAGTGGGTTTCCTTCCACTGTATGTATTGCAGGGAACTGAAGTCTGTGCATGCACAGATTTATACAAGAAGGCTTCCCTGCCTTGGGCACTCAGGGGTACCTGTGGGTAGGGCTGCATAGAAACAGAGCGAGTCAGAAGCGGCATCCTGGGCCATCTAGTCTGACCTCCGGCACCAGCCGGCTCCACTCATGACATGCCCACCATGTGCACGTCCAGCCTGTCTTTGAACACCCTCGCCAAAGTGGCCTCAACGACCTCTCGTGGAAGCCCATTCCACGCCCTCGGGGTCCTGACTGTCAGGAAGTGCTTCCTGGCATCCAAATGCATAATGACAGGTCATCAGGGAATGGGGCTACTCAGTGCAGGAGAGTTTCAGCATTTAGTGCAATGCCTGAAGAGGGCTAGAGGGTTGGGTTTTCCCTCTTTTCCATTGGAAACATAGAAACAGAGTGAGTCAGAAGTGGCCTCCTGGGCCACCTGGTCTGACCTCCAGCTCCAGCTGGCTCTGCTCATGACATGCCCACCATGTGCATGTCTGGCCTATCCTTGAAGACCCTCACCGTTGGGGCCTGAACCACTTCCTGTGGAAGCCCATTCCATACACTAGGGGTCTTAACTGTCAGGAAGTACTTTGGGTGGGGGAGAGGCTCCATCACTGCTTACCTTGCATAAGGTAGTAAAAATGTGATTGTTTTGGTCAGCTCCCGGGGAAAATATTGACTGATTGATTAGCTGTTGTGTTCTGCTAGCTGTCTTGGAATCTTTTTGTTACAGTGAAACTCTGTATGTGTCAACTGAAAAGGAAATGCAATTGGATTGGCAGGTTGGTTTAGAATTGCTCCTTCAATATTGTATCAGAGTGTTTTCTATATTTTTAACTCTCTTGTTTGTTGGTGACTTGTTCATATATTTTCTCTTTCTTTCATACTTTGGCCATTGACTTATAATTACCGAGTATGCAAACTGGGTTAAATCCTGCTTGGAAAAAAACTGAAGCAAAATTCTCATACACCCGTAAAATAATTTTATACACAAAACAACACTGGATCAATTATTTGACAGCATAAGTTAAGTTTGCTCAGTCATATGGTCAAGGCCACTGACAGGGAAACGTAGAAGAACAAAATTAACCAAAATTAGGATCATAGAATTGATTCCCACAAACATGCCACTGAAGCTTTTCAGGAAGGAAATACAACACAGTCAAAATACAGGATTCGTTCTCTGCTTACCCATCTGGAGTAGTACAGTTGAAGAAAAGCTGTGCCTCTCTTCTTTATCAATTCCCAGTGCTTTTCCTAAGGATGCCTCCGATGCTTCCATTCTCTACCCACCCCAACCATGTTACTTGCTGATTGAATATTCCTATGCTGAGAAACAACATCATTGTGCAAAAGCACTGCTATTGCTCACAGGTTCAGTTGCTTTTATTGCCAATATGGTGATAAGTGGAAATTAACAGCAGAACAGACTCATACAAGGAAAGAAGACGGAGCCCACCAGGAAAGCTTGTGCTAAGAGCATTGCTTGACCAGGATTACTAGTTTATAATTCAGTAGCACTTTCCGTAGTGCAGCAATCCCCAGTTGCTGTGTTTCTCACAACAAACAGCCGGTTTGCCAGAAGAACGGGCTGGCTGCCCCTCGGCGAGCAGCCTGACTGATGCGCTGCCATCCACTGGGGTGACCTGTGCCACATTTCCAGTTCAGCAGCCATTTTCTGACTTTAATCAGAGAGACTGTGAGTCCCACTGGCAACGGTGAGAGTTGTTAAAACAGAATGATGCCGCTCGGTCCCTGACCACAAATGTGCCAGCAGTGCAGATGGCCTGGTGGTAGCTGACTGTGAATCATTAATATTGAATTGGGCACATAGTTGAAATTTGGGAAGGAAGTAAAAACCAAAAACGGAACAGCCTAGGAATTGCCATTGCAATCGCCTCAGCTGCTTTTTACAGTAACAGTTAAGCGGCAGGCATAGATGGAATTGCCCCTCTGCTCTGTGTTATACCTCTGTTTTAGACCATAAACAAAATAAGAGGCATGCTATAATTCATACAAGGGGCCCAGAATTTAACACGCAGATGGAGTATTGTGTTCAATTTGGGACCCCTCATTACAAGACGGATGTAGCACGGTAGGAATCAGAGCAATGAAGGTCCACTAGGATGGTGGCTGGTTTGCACCATCTGAACAGAGGAGAGCCTGAGGGAGCTGGGTCTTTCAGCCCTGAGAGGAGGAGACACAGAGGGGACCTGTTAGCAACATACAGGTATGTGAAGGGGTGCCATGCAGAGGTGGGTCATGACCTTTTTTCCCCTGTAGTGGAGGACAAAGCTCAGGGAAATAAGATTTAGCGTGGATGCCAGGAAGTACTTCTTGACATTTTGGACCCCTAGTGTATGGAATGGGCTTCCATGGAAGGTGGTTGAAGCCGTAATGGTGAGGCTGTTTAAGGATAGGCTGGACATGCACATGGTAGGCATGTCATGAGTGGAACTGGGGGTCAGACTAGATGACCCAGGAGACCCCTTCTGACTCTGTTTCTATATTTCATACTGTACACATGCATCAAAGCATCATTCTAATAGATGTCCAGGTACCAATTTCCAATCATACACTTTGGGGTAAGCAACCTGTGGCCCTCCAGTTGATTTTGCCTGCAAGCTGCATGATCCTTCACCATTATCTCTGTGGGCCAGGGCTGGTGGGAGTTGTAGGCCAAAACTTCCTGAATGCTTTGAGTTAGTAGCAACTGGTGTTAAGTTGAGTCAACAAGTAAATGTTGCTTCACATATTGAACTGAATTACTTGAATTCAGTTGAACAATTAAATCAGTAGAAGACATTAATCATGACTTAAATTAATATCCATTGATTTTAGTGGTAAACCCATTCAACTAAAAGACTCTGGATAGATATATCTATTTATTTACCATATGGCATATATTGCCAGGGAGCCTACAATGTTTCATGTACAGTAGATGTTCTGGCATCTGCAATTGCTAGTCTCATATTGCGCCAGTGAACCACGGGGGCAAACTAGCTTAGCACCAGTTGGCCAGCAATGTTCTTGTTGAAGTGAGCTCATCTGGGGTTTTTCTCTGCCAATGCTGTGCTGAGTGTGCCCACTCAGTGCTTGCTTTCATCATGAACAAAGCCAGCATGTTTCCCATTGAGGAGTGGTGGTCCCTATTTTTCTACTTGCAGATGGTATGTTTTCATAATGCTTGGGGGGCAGGAGCTAGGGACAAACAACAAGAGTTCACTCCATTCCATGAAGCTGGGCTCAAACCGCTAAATTGCTAACTGATCAACAGTTCCAGCTGTGCCACTGTGTCCAGTTTAGAAGCCTGTTTTGTTTGTTTAGACACAAAGTTGTGCCCAACCTATCATGACCTCATGGACAACATTCCTCCAGGCTCTTCTCTCCTCCACCATCCCTTGGAGTCAACTCAAGCCCACACCCACTCCCCCAGTGACTCCATCTAGCCACCTCATCCTCTGCCCTCCCCTCCTCCTTTTGGCATCAGTCATTCTCAGCATGTGGGTCTTTTCCCATGAGTTGTTCCTTCTCATTAGGTGGCCAAAGTATTTGAGTTTCATCTTCAGGATCTGGCCTTCAAAATGGCAGTCAGGGTTGATCTCCTCTAAGACTGACTGGTTTAATCTCCTTGCAGTCCAAGGGACTCACAGAAGTCTTCTCCAGCACCACAACTCAAAGGCCTCAGTTCTTTGGCACTCAGCCTTCCTTATTGTCCAGCTTTCACAGCCATACATTGCAACTGGGAAAACCATAGACTTGACTATACGCATTTCCATTGGCAGGGTGATGTCTCTGCTTTTTAGCATTCTGTCTAGATTTGCTATAGCTCTCCTCCCCAGGAGCAAGTGTCTTTTACTTTCTTGGCTGCAGTTCGCGTCTAAGGTGATCTTGGAGCCCAGGAAAATAAAATCTGTCACTTTCTTCCCCATCTATTTGCCAGGAGGTGACAGGACTGGATGCCGTGATCTTAGTTTTCTTAATATTGAGTTTCAAGCCAACTTTTGTGCTCTGCTCTTTCACCCGCATCAAGAGACTCTTTAATTCCTCTTCACTTTCTGCCATCAGAGTGGTATCATCCGCATATCTGAAATTGAGAGCAATCTCAATTCCAACTTGTAGTTCATCTAGCCCAGCCTTTTGAATGATGTGCTTTGAATATAAATTAAATAGGTAGGGGGACAAGATACAGCCTTGCCGTACACCTTTCCCAATTCTGAACCAATCAGTTGTTCCATGTCCTGTTCTTACTGTTGCTTCTTGACCCACATACATGTTTCTCAAAAGACAAAGAAGATGGTCTGGTACTCCCATCTCTTTAAGAACTTGTCCCAATTTGTTGTGATCCACACAATCAAAGGCTTTAGCATCGTCAATGAAGCAGAAGTAGATGTATTTCTGGAACTCCCTAGCTTTCTCCATGATCCAGTGTATGTTGGCAATTTGATCTCTAGTCCCTCTGTGTCTATGAAACCCTGCCTGTACTTCTGGTAGTTCTCAGTCCACATACTGCTGGAACCTAGCTTGTAGGAGTTTGAGCATAACTTTGCTAGCATGTGAAATGAGCTCAATGGTATGGTAGTTTGAACATTCTTTGGGATTGTTCTTCTTTGGAATTGGAATGTAAACTGACTTTTTCCAATCCTGTGACTACCACTAAGTTTTCCAAATTTGCTGGCATATTGAGTGTAGCACTTTTAATACATTGTCCTTTAGGATTTTGAATAGCTCAGCTGGAATTCTGTCACCTCCACTAGCTTTGTTGTTGCTCAGACTTCTTAAGGCCCATTTGACTTCACATTTCAGCATGTCTGGCTTGAGGTCAGTGATCACCTCATCGTGGTTATCAGGGACGTTAAGCTCTTCCTTGTATAGTTCTTCTGTGTAATCGTGCTACCTCTTCTCAGTCTCTTCTGCCTCTGTTAGGTCCCTGCCATTTTGGTCCTTTATCATGCCCATCTTTGCATGAAACATTCCCTTCATATCTCCAATTTTCTTCCCCATTCTATTGTTTTCCTCTTTCTTTACACTGTTCTCTTAAGAAGGCCTTCTTATCTCTTCTAGCTGTTCTCTGGAATTCTGCATTCAATTGTTTGTATCTTTCTCTTTCTCCCTTGCCTTTCACTTTCCTTCTTTCCTCAGCTATTTGTATAGCTTCCCCAGACAGCCATTTTGGTTTCTTGCATTTCTTTTTCTTTGGGATGGTTTTAGTTGTTACCTCTTGTACAATGTTGCAAACCTCTGTCCATAGTTCTTCCGGCACTCTGTCTATCAGATCTAATTCCTTAAATCTATTTGTCACCTCCACTGTATATTCATCAGGGATATGATTTAGATCATAGCTGAGTGGCCTAGTGGTTTTTCCTACTTTCTTCAATTTAAGCCTAAATTTGGCATCAAGAAGCTCATGATCTGAGCCACAATCAGCTCCTGGTCTTTTTTTTACAGACTGTATAGAGTTTCTGCATCTTTGGCTGCAGAGCACATAGTCAATCTGATTTCTGTGTTGACCGTCTGGTGATGTCCATGTGTAGAGTCGTCTCTTCGGTTGTTGGAAAAGAGTATTTGCTATGACCATTGTATTCTCTTGACAAAATTCTGCCAGCCTGTGCCCTGCTTCATTTTGTACTCCAAGGCCAAACTTGCCTGTTATTCTGGTTATCTTTTGGCTTCCTACTTCAGTATTCCAGTTGCCCATGGGGGGGAGGGGGAGGTCTTTTGTAACTGAAGTTATGTGTTCAAAATTTTTTTTGTTGTAAGCCGCCCCGAGGCTTTATTGCGATGGGACGGCATAGAAATGTTCAAATAAACAAATAAATAAATACATGTCTACTTAGATGAAGAGATGGAGACCTTGCCCACCATTGGTGTATGTCCCAGGCCTCCGTTTATGTTTTCCTCTCACCTTTTGCTTCAAATAGTGGGCAGTTGTGCTGGCTGCGATTTAACTTTCCCAAAAGAATCCTAATGCACCATTCACCCTGGGCATTATGGAAAATCAGTCATGCTCCCAGTGTTGCTTGCTGCTGCTGGAGAGGGCTCTGGTGCGTCCGGTTTTTATTCCAGTCTCCTTCTCATGGGCAAATCAGACACAACTTAACCGGTGCCTGGTTATGATTGTAATGATGATGATGGGTCTATATGACCTGTTTCCTACATTCTCTTTTTTCTCATCCATTCCAGTCCACTAACATTACTGCATTCCCAGTCCTACTAAGAGACTTAGCAAAAGCACTGCCAGTGCAGTTAATTATGCTCAGAAATACCCAGTGATTATTTAGTGGTCTCCTCTTCCACCTTCTTTCTCCATATCCTCAGTGCAAATTTTCAGTGTAGTATATAAAAGCTAAAACAATAGCAACGACAACAGTTGCTTCAAAACAATGTTGACTAAACTGCATCCAGAGTAAAACCGCATAGCAGAAATCTGTGTTGTGCCTGAAGGAGGAGCGATGATTTGCCTGCCTTTGAAAGACAGCTTGAATGGAAGGTGCCCTATGCAACTCTCTTGGGCATAACTTTCAAAGGACTGGGGCCTGTGATGAAAAGGCTCTGCCTCTCATTAAGGTGAAGCTAGTCCTTATGTAAGATAGAATCTTGAGCAGGACCAGATCTTGTCTTGTGGGAGAGAGGGCTCCTATAGGAGCAGATATTAACTGCAGTAATCAACAATTAGACCCTTTCAGGCATGGGTGGATAACCTGATGTCCTCCAGATCTTAGGCCAGGAATCCTATAATCACTGGTTTTGGGGCTGATGGAAGATATAATCCCAAACATCTGTAGGGCATCAGTTTAGCTACATCTGAACTGAATTTTAAAGGTTCAACCAGCACTCTGCACTAAGTTGGTAAATGGGTTATCTGGATATGAGACATCTTCTGTTTCTATAATTCTAATTATTTATTATTTATTAATTAAAAGATTTTATATGCTGTCCTATCATAAAAAAATCTCAGGATGGCTTACAATGCTTTAAAAAGACAATTTAGAAGACAATTTCCAATAAAGGAATTAAAAACAAAACAATAAACTGTAAATCACAAAACAAAATAAGAGCGACTAAATGCTAGAAACTTTTGATTTTATAATACCATTTAAATAAAATGGTTTTGAACTGGCACTGAAAAGAGTATAGACTTGGCGCCAGGTGTACCTCTCTGGGAAATACATTCCAGAGTCTGGGCGCCCCTGCAGAGATGGCCCTACTCTGAGTTGATGACCTTTCTAACTCTTTTAGAGAGGGCTCCCAGAGCAGGGCTTCTCCCACAGATCTTTAGGGGCATGAGGACATATAAGGAAGGAGACGTTCCTTCAGGTATGCTGGTCCCAAGCCATTTAGGGCTTTAATTAGCATGTATTTAGCCCCTTACTTGCCACAGCACCATCATACACATCTTCAAGAGACCCTTTCACCTTCTCAGTAGTTAGGCTTCTAAAAATAATGATGTGAATGAGATACATGATGTGTTTGGGAACACAATATCTAAAATGGCTGTCCAGCCTCAGCCTGCCCAGGCACTATGATTTACATTTGATGTCTTCCTCATTGGCCTTGTAGGAAGGATTCTTGTATTCCACCAGCAAGGAGAAACTTTTCTCTTGCATCAGGTGGTCTGCTTCCAAATCTTCCCTGGAAGGGCTGGAAATGGGAAGAAATCTATTCCATGTGCATACTCATACAAAGGTTGAATCTGATTCAGCAGGTCCACAGGTAATTTTTACTGTTTCTTAGAGCTATTCTACATAAGGCATTCTGTGTGTGTGCTCATCATCCCCTTTTCATGGAGGCTTATATGGCTTTAGATGATATTGTGACCATTTTCCCTTCTGACTTGAAAGAATACTTCCAACAAGTTAGTAAGTGAGTTTGTTTAGAGAAGGGCAAACTTGATATTGCAGGCAAAAATGAAAGAAAACACATTTCCTGCTCATGCATTGCTGTCATTATTCTGCTACACACGGTGCCACCTAGAGGTTACATAGCAGAAAGGCTGGAGAGGAAGCACACTTCTGGGTGTGCGGTTCTGGGATCACAATTCTGTGATGGAACTGAAAGTACGGAATAAGCATTAAGAGCATTCTACGGGAAAGCCCTTAAATAAGATTGGCTTCTATCAGCATGCAGCCCCAGAGAATTTATGGGCTTGTAATGATGGTGCTTACAGTTGTTGCTGTTTATCCCCAGGAGCCTTATTATGCTAAATCACTGAGCCACAAGTCACCTGCCTTTGGGCATCTCCAACAGAAGCCAGATGAGATACATTACCTATCCTGACAAATTGCCATTAAGCAGTCGTTTATCTGAAAATGGGCTTTATAATTATATCTTTGATTGCATCAGGAAAACAGAATGAATTTGTTAGAATATTTTTTTAAATGCAGGCTCTCACTTTCACAGCAAGGAAAAGAAGAAGAGCAGAATTTCTGATACACCCACAGAGCATCTGCAACAACTCAAAAGTAAGTATTTGGCTTTTTCAGCCCACCATGTGCCCATCTCCCCTAAGTGAGGTATTCAAGCCTGCACACCTCCACAAGGGAAGGATAGGAAAAGAACACAGAAAACTGCCAATTCCACTAGAACTGTCTCAGTTTCAAACTCGAAGAAAGCTGGGAAGGCTTCAACCCAGACTTCTAAAGCACTATGTACTGGGAGTGTTGACCTGGGGCTCAGCTTCACTTCAGAGAAGTTCTTGGTGCCTGTGTTCCAGTGGTGAGCAGGGCCAAAGACAAAAGGGGTGATGGCAAAATACAAAAACATACCAGGGTGACAAAGCTTAAAGCTCTTACAATCAGCAGCAGAGCCTTAGGACAGTCCATTCAACCTTGCAGAAGGGGGAAGAAACTGCACAATAGCTCAGAAACTGCCACTTGGGCAAAGCAGAGAAGCAAGGAGAAAGGATCTGGCCTTCTAGGAAAGCTCAAATTGCTGCACTGGCTTTGTAGGAGGTCCAGATTTATCTCTGGGGCTTGAACTTCTGCACCCTGGGTGAGATGTGATGTTCTCCATCACATATCCATATGCATCCCATGTGAGTTAATTACTTACTTAATTAATTAATTTAGCTAGATTTTCTGGCTCATTTCCTAGCAGTGGGCTGAGAGCAAAATATAGTTTCCACTTGCTCTGTGGGGCCAGGAAAAGTTGTAGGATTCCCTCTTCCAGACACTGGAACCCCACGAAAAGTAATCCCATAAGTGACAGCAGGTAATTTATAGAATCATAGAATAGTAGAGTTGGAAGGCGGTATGAAGGCCATCAGGTCCAACTTCCTGCTGCTGCAGGATAACAATTTACACCATCCCACTCCAGCAGCCATCCAGTTACTTTTTGGATGCCTCCAGTTGGGAGAGCCCACCATTTCTCTACTGGTTCCACTGTTGTATTGCTCAGAAACTATTCCCAAATAGCATTTGCGCTTTTTGCAGCTGCATCATATTGTAAGCTCATATTTAGCCTGTTTTCCACAATTACTCTGAGGACTTTTTTTCAGTCCTGTTGAGCCATGTATTCCCCATCTTACATTTGGTTTTTTTTCCTAGGTGGAGGACTTGGTACTTGTCCCACTGACTCTCATCCTCTTGCTTTCAGTCCAGCATTCAAGTATATCAAGATTGCTTGGATCCTCATTCTGTCTTCTAGGTGTTTGCTAATCCACCAAGTTTTGTATCATCTGCAAATCTGATTATCTGAGAAGAAATATATGATGGCACTCTGCAAGTACTTGAAAGGCTGTCACAAATATGTAAGACAAGATCTCTTCTTGATCATCCCAGAGTGCAGGACATGGAATAATAGGTTCAGGTTGCAGGAAGCCAGATTCTGGCTAGATATGAGG
Source organism: Varanus salvator macromaculatus (assembly GCA_023646645.1). Classification (NCBI taxonomy): domain Eukaryota; kingdom Metazoa; phylum Chordata; class Lepidosauria; order Squamata; family Varanidae; genus Varanus; species Varanus salvator. The sequence goes on along the minus strand of JAIXND010000621.1, from coordinate 19,249,645 downwards.
AAGAACTTCCTGACTGTTAGAGCAGCACAACAATGGAACCCATAACCAAGGGAGGTTGTGAGCTGTTCCACACTAGAGGGCTTCAAGATGCTAGCAGACTGCCATCTGAGAGGGATGGTTTGACTTGCACTGAATTCTCTGGTCACTTCCAGCTCTATTATTCTATGATTCTGTGATTCCTTCTCTTTTTCTCATGACAACTAGCGACTTTCTTTCAGAGATAAAAAGCCTGGAAGCAGTGACTTAATCTTCTCAGCATCACTGACTGGGCAGGAATGAGATAAATGTGAATGTGCTCAGTCCTGAATAGACCCCCTTACACACACATTTTTGTACTTTTGCAAACCTTGTTATTCAATTCTACAGTAGCCCCATCTTGGCACCTACCAGCTGAGCTCACAGATAGAAGAAGTGGAAGCTCTCACATTGTTTCTACTCTCCTTTTCAATTGCCTGTAAAACGGATCTAACTGAACGACGGAAGGTTTGACCCTTGGGAGAGGTATTGGTATGCTTGGAAAGTTCATTCCATTCAAATGGGAAAAGTTGAGACTACAAATAGCAGTCTTCCCAAGAAAAAAGGAATGATAATAATAGATATAACAATAATATAATTCAAGTTACAAAAATGAAGCTGGTGTAAGTAGCAAAGCAAATCTAAGAAAAAAATTAAGTAACCCATAAATAATGCAATGTGGTCAGGATGATAACAACAAAAATGAAAATATACAAGAAGTGCATGCACAGCTGCATGGACATAAACGTGAGTACACACACACACTTTCTTGCCATATATGCTATGCCCAACTGCCCAACATAGCTGCTTCCTGGAGCCTCAGGCCCTGGGTCTGTTCTATATAGACCCTCAAAGGGTGTGCCGCTTGGTGCTTTATCTCGGCACAGTGTTTTCAAAAATATGCTGTGAGGCAAATTTCCCCCTTTAGAAACCCTTCACCTCCAAAATAGCCACTGCTCTATTTTCCATAACATCTTGTTTTTAAATGAATCCCCATAATTTATTGAATGCCTTTGTATCATACATTCTGTACATAATTAAAGCATGTAACATGAGCAATCTATTTTCTCCAATTAATTATCTTTCTTATTCACAGCCATCCATGGGGTGGGGGTGGGGGACCTTCCTCTTAGACAAGGCTCTCCTTCAGTCTAAAAGGTCAATTGCAATTATGAATGTGATTCCAACCCACCTTGTCAAGAAATTAATTGGAAACATAAAATGGGACTGGAGAAAAATGCATATTTCCTTCATCACTATGATCTGATCTATTGCTACCAGCGCTAATGATTCTCACATTCCAAGTTTCAGGAGCAGAGCATCTCACCCTCCTCTCCCCACATCTTTTTCCTGATGAAATAACTAGGATCAAGAAAGATATCTCTGTATGATTTGGATCTGAGGGTCCGCATGTTTAAAATGATAGAGAAAGTGACAGAAGGGGTCACTCCTTCTTTGTTTCAGTTCAGTTTGGTCCAGAAATTACCCAGTTTGCACCTTTCAGCTTTGGCCTCAAACACAATCTGCAATTAATATATAAGTTTGAAAAATCAATACAAACATATATGAATCAATGAGAATTTCTTAGATCATTCCCCCTTGCTGTGTTTGCAGGTAATTTATTGTCTAGCCAATTGAATTGGGGTCATAAAAATGCAGAAAATTTATATGCCCCTATTTATATTCTACCTTTCATGTCCATAATGGCTCTTAAAGAGCCTGACATAAAAACAAAGAATAAATATAATAAAGAGGAAGTTCAATTCTTTTCTTTTCTTCAGATTAAAAGTTTGCTGAAATCATCATCATTGTCATCGTCTTCATCTTCCTATTTTAACACAATTCCTAAACTTGAAAAGTGAGGGACCCAACCAAACTTCCCAGAATTTGTAAACTAACAGCATTTAAAATGCAAAAATATTTCTGTTCCTGCTATTAAGATGAACACTTTGGATTGTGCTTTGAAATGGCCTGAAAGCTATTACAGATGAAACAAAATTGGAATGATATGACAGTGAAATAGACTCCAAAGAGACATCTGGTCATTGCATTTTGCACCAGCCAAAGTTTTAAAATATTTTCCTTTTCTTTTAAAGGCAGGCCTGTGCAGAATGAGTTACAGTGATGCAATACGATTATTTCACTAAAATGTCAAGGTTGCTTTTGTTCATGTAGTGTGTATCAGTAAAATATCACACAAAAAGAATCACCTCAAGGAGGCTTCTCAGCCGTGCTTTTCATCGTGTCCGTGCGTGTTTGGAAGAATGATGGAACTAAAAACTCCGTCCTGGACAAAACAAAGATAAAAATAAAATAGTGGGGAGTTCCAACTGCATCAAAATAAAGCATTCTGAATCGCCTAAATCTAGAAACAAATATGACTGGGGACAATTTCAGATGTATTATTGTTGAATGATTTGTATTTATTTCCATAAAATTATTCTTGGCCAATAGGCACTATTTGCTACACTTGCTTTATGAAAGCTGGGGTGCAGTTAATCAACAGATAGTATATGTGACAAACTACGCCATAATTTTTATGATGGAATGCTTGATAAAATTTGCAGAGATGGAAGAGCAGAATGCACAATGCTTAAGCCCCATTTATAATCTTATAGGCAAATTAACATTCTTATTTAATTGGTTAGGCACTCTTAAGAATGTGAGGAATGTATGTCTCGTGCTAAATTGTTGCCCCCCCCCCCAATATGCAGAGAGAGAGAGATAAATTGGACTGGAGCACAACCTGGAAACAATTCAAGATAGCACAGGGCAGATGTGATGTCTACCTGTTTGTTCTTATATCGATTCAAGTGGATTGGTACGTGGATGTTTCATCCAAGTCCTTGCTTGGGGAATGAGGCTGTAATTATACAGGAGATAGCTTGGTCTTAGCACTAAAAATACTTTCTGTGGGCATTTCTATGACCTTTATTGTATATATTGATAGAAGTGCTACATTTGCCTGTGGGAAACTAATAAGGACGGGCAATTCTTTATGTAGCTGAAAGCTCAGCTGTATGATAAGCTGAGTTTATGGGTTTGATCTCAGGCCTGTTTTCTTTGAGGAGATACATGTTTTCTTCTTATGTTTGATCCTATTGATTGTAGTGTTCTCCGAGGGTCCCAAAAGTTATATATTACTTATTTATACAGTAAGCAAGATCTTCCAATTCCCCCTTAATTACCTATTGTGGGCCAAGGCTTGAAAGACAAAACAATTACCTCGATCCTGACAACCTGTTCAATGATGAAAGTCAGTGATGAACCCTCAGAAATTTCTCTCCCCTAAATCAACAGTGGTTGAATTGAAGTGATGATGCTGTCAAAGGTCTCCTGTTTAAAATCCAACTCTGTGATTTAGTGTCAATCCGACTTTTTACAGAACAGCCATCTAGTTCCATTAATGGAGAATCCCCAACAAATTGAACTTATCAGCGGAGGCCCTAATGTTTGAGATCTGTATATTTGGCATCTATTCTCAATCCGGGAGAGATAGAAGAATAACATAAGTCCTCATATATACCTGTTCCATCGATTATATAATTGTCAGAAGGTCTTACAAGGGGAGTGGCGTTCTATAGGAAGTTGTTCCCTGCCGTCCCTAATGATGTATGAACACATTGTTCTTCTTTAGAGAGGAGTGTTGTAGCAACTTTAGGCACATCTTAATTTTAAAAAGTGTTGCCAGGAATAGGGTAGGGCTGGTTTACTATGCTGTAAGCTGGAGAAGGAACATGCAAACTGGTTACCAAACTAGGTGTGTCTGTTTTCCATTTCTGGTCCAGAGGTCTTCAGGTCCTGGCCATAAGAGCATAAGAAAAGCTTTGTTCACTCAGAACAAAGACACATCTAATCCAGCATCTAATTTCCTGTAGTACCCAACCACATTTCCCTGTGGGAAGCCCTTACAGATAGCAAAGCAGTGACAGGCTTCCACTGCTTTCTCAATGGCAACTGATATTTAGAGACGTACCAGCATCAAAGATAGGCATGACTGGTTTCCTGCTGAGAAAACCATTGACATCCATTGACAAAAGAACTTGCATTTGTTCCTCTTCACCATGGCTGTCTGATCATTTATCTCCCCCAGACATAGACATACATGAACACACAAATGCACACACAAGACACACTCAAAGGCAAGACTGGAGGAGATGCCACTTCCTATTTGCTCATTCAATGACCTACCTGTCAAGCAAGCAAGGAGTAAAAAAGCACGAATCTGTTCCATTTCAGTTTCAAGCATCTTTGATTCTGTCATCCACTCACTGAGGTCTTTCGGGATACCTGTTGCTATTTCATGCTGTCAAGTTACAGTATTCCTAAATGTCCTGACAGTGACAGTCCTACTCAGCTCTCGTAAACTCAAGGTGGTGGCTTCCTGTATGAAATTGATCTATGTCATATTTGCTCTTGCTCTTCCTCATCTCCCTCCTCCTTTGACTTTCCCTGGCATGATTGTCTTCTCCAGCGAGGCTTGCGCTCTCCTGATGTGGCTAAAGCATGGGCACCTCAGTTTCATCATGTTTGCTTTCAGGGAATTGTTGGCTTGACCTATTTCTTCATCTTTCTGCTGGTCCTGGGTATACACAAAGCTCTCCTGCAGGACCATGTTTGGAACACGTTGACTGGCAGTTTTCACCTGACTGGAACACTGAAAATTGGTGCCCTGTTACAGCAGGGGTTTGGACCCAATGGCTTTTTTGGCCCCTTCCAACTCTAGCATTCTAGGATTCTTAATCATCCAGATTTCATGCCCTCCACACTGGTCAGGAATACTATAACATGAATGATCTTGACCTTGTTTTCCAATGACACATCTTGCACTTAATCTTTTCAAGTTCCCTCACTGCTGCCTTTCCAAGTCTCAGCCTTCTTCTAATTTCTTAGCTGCAATTTTTCTTTGTATTGATTATTGAACCTTGAGCTAAGGTATGCAAAATCTTTCACAATCTCATTGTCTTCACTGTTGACATCAAGTTTATGTAATTCTTCTGTAGTTGTGATTTTAGAGATATGTGATCATTTAATTCCTGTTTTCAAGACCTCATTTGCATTAATGTATACTTGCAAAGTAAACATTAGTTCAAGTGTGTGCTTACCCATTTGTGCAACTGTATGCCCAACAGGAAAAAGAAGTCTGTAAATTTGAGTAGTGGGGGTTAGAAGGTTATAATGGAATCCACTCAAGGTTAGTCAACCAATTTATTGATCCAGTCAACACTAGAACTATGCAGCTAAATTAACAAGCAATATGGCCCTTACAGATTTGCCAAGGGCTCCCTGGCAACCTTTAGACAACCTCTTCTGCCACCTTCTCAATACTGAAGATTGGGTTTCCTCACCCAGTTGTATAGGAAGTCTTAAAACATGATTGATAAAAGATGCAGACAACAGGATTTCAATAGCTATTACTACAGCAGCTCAGAAGAAAATCTGAAGTCAGAAACAGCATGCCAGTAAATAACAGTCTTGCCTGGAGATGACCTCCAGTAGAGGCTATTGTCTTCTCATCTCACATGGAGGATTTTCAGAGACACCTGGCTTGCATCTACTGTTAAATGGGGATGCATGGATCTCATTTTGTTTCCTTCTGAATTCATGATCTTAAATCTCAAGTTCTTTGTTTCCTGAATATAAATGGAAAAGAATGAATGAATGAAGTTTCTCATCCTTCTTCATTGGTCAAACCAATCAGCATAGCTAGTCCCAGCATAAAGAGGACCTCCTGAGGAGGAGGAGGAGAGGGAGGAGGGGGAGGTGGAGGGAAGAAAAGGAAGGGAAAAATGCAATACCAATAACAAAAGAGGTGCCAATCCTTTAACTGAGTCCCTACAATACTCAGGGATTCAACCCATGTTTTATGAGTTTGGGGTTTTCAATCCCAAAACCCTGGACCCAAATACATAAATCTTGCCTTTCAGTATATATCACATTCACCTTGTTTGTTTGTTTGTTTTGGGGTAAGGGATCACAAGTTATTTTTGTAACAAATATGGAAAAAAGTCAAATTTTGTCTAGATTTTCATTCTGTCTTCTAGGGTGTTTGCTAATTCACCTAGTTTTGTATCATCTGCAAATCTGATTATCTTCCTTGTAGTTTCTCATTTAAATCATTCATAAAGGTGTTGAGGGACTGCAGGTGGTGCAGTGGTTTAAACCACTGTGCTGTTGGGCTGGTTGATCGAAAGGTTACCGGTTCAAATCTGCACAATGGGGTGAGTTCCTGTTGCTCCATCCCAGCTCCTGCCAACCTTGCAGTTTGAAAGCATGCAAATGCAAGTAGATGAAAAGGTGCCACTTCGGTGGGCAGGTAACAGCATTCCGTGCACCTCAGTGTTTAGTCATACCAGCCACATGACCACAGAGACTGTCCGCAGACAAACGCTGGCTCCCTCTGCTAGGAAATGGAGATGAGCACCGCCCCCTAGAGTCAGGCATGACTGGATATAATGTCAAGGGGAAACCTTTACCTTTAAAGGTGTTGAAGAGCACAGAACCCAGGACTGAACCCTGCGGCACTCCATTCAGGATTAACCCAGTAATACCTCATAGCATAATTCCAAGGATAAATGGGATTGAGCTGGGAAATATAAGGAGGAAAAAATCACAGGAGAAGTGACAAGGGTGGAGTATGCCAGCTTTGGGCTTCTGAGGGACCTTGGACAAGAGAACCTTACTAGGCCTCTCCCTTAGTGAGTCTGGCTTCTCACCACCCTTCCACCAGCTGATCTTCCTCTTCATTCTTCTCTCAAAAGAGGGTCTATTCCATCCCTGATGAAGTGGAAGTGCAAGCTGAAGGAGCAGGGTGGAGGTCAAGACTGAGAGGTCAAGGATAATGTTGTTGGGTTGAAAGAGTTCAAATCTCCAGGGTTGATTGCCTCATCCTCCAGTAATAAAGGACCTGGCAGAACTCTCCCAACCACTGTCCATTCTCTTTGAGAATTCATGATGGACAGGGAAATTACCACATGACTGAATAAGGCCTACTGTTGTCTCCATCTTCAAGAAAGGAAAAAGAAATGGAGTTAAGAACTATGAACCAGTCAGCCAGCCAGCCATCAATCCTTGGGAAAATTCTGGAGCAGATCATAAAGCAGGCAGTCTACAGATGCCCTGTAAACAATGCAGTGATTACTAGAAGCCATCAAGAGTTCTCAAGAACAAATCCTGTCAGACTAACCCAATTTCATTTTTTGATTGGTTAACTTCCCTGATGGACTGTGAGACTTGGAACAACTCTCAAGTGGATGCACAGTTGGCTACAGCTAAAAGTGGGCAGGAGGAAATTACAATCAGGTGGATCCACAGTAGGCTCAGAACTGGACTCAACAAGTTCTCAGCAATGGCACCTTCACAAGCCAGGGAGAGGTAAGTGAGGGACTACAGGGGCCCAGGACTCTTCATCTATTTCATGAATGATTTGGATGAGAAAGTGCAGGTAAAGCTTATCAGATGACATAACACTGGGTGACATTCGAGTCAGTTTTCACATGTTGGATCATGTTTCTATTTCTGAGCCTGGATTTTATAATTGCACACTTACACACAGCTGTTGGTAGTAACCATGATGCTATTGCAAGCATAATCTGATAATTTTATTATCTCTTCTGCTCACTGAATGCTAAGGGACACATTATACAGCTTCCTGTATAATATCCCTTTCCCATACTTCTGTATGTAGCAGCCATCTGAGAGGGAATGTTTGACTTGGAGTCCTGCACAGAGTCCCTGGACCCTTCCAATCCCATAATTCTGCGATTACATGATTCTGTGATTTCATGATTATACGAATGTAAGAAGACTTCAGATTTCCAGCTCCAACCCTGGATATTCACTCTGAGGACAGAAGTGAGTCTCTGAAGTTGTAGCACCCTCCCTCTTTCCTTACAGCCAAATGGTGTCTCCTGTGTCTTTGAGACTGCAAGAGCAAGGGTGGGTTTTCCAGGGGGAGGTGAGGTGGTCATGTGCATGAAGGAACCTGGTGATGCCTTCCTCTGTTCTGGGACAGAAGGCTTGGCTGGCCAAGATCATCAGCTATGTGTTCTGAGGGGTGAAGTGTGGAGTAGAGATGCATCAAAGCTCCCTGGAATCAATCCCCCTTGTATTCACAAATTTGCTCTTATGCTTGCCCATGACTTGGAAACAGCTGAGCCAAGAGGAAGTCTGGGGACAAAACAAATGCTGCACAACCAGGAAGTGTCACCTGCAACAGCAGAAGCATAAGCATGCAAAAGGGACCGTGTTTGCACAGTTTACAGGGATCCATTCCTGCCATACCGTGTGTAATCACCAGGAACTTGGACTCACAGCTATGGAAAAGTGGACTGGAGTCCAGGGAGCTGAGCCTAGGGAATCTGGCAGATTCCCACCCCAAAGTGGATTCCTCAAACATCCCTAGCATGAGGATGAACTTCACCTGCATTTTCTTCCCACCTATAAGATACCTATAATTCTCCAAGCTCAGAGGGTCATGGACAACCACACTGCATTGTGTTGCCCATGCTAAACAACAGATTGTGGACAATTTCAATGAATTTCTTCCCACGTCTGGGCAGAGCCAGGAGGCTCATGGAGCTCAGAAACACAACAACTTCTCTTACAAGGTGGGAATACAGTGAATCACAGGTCTTCAAGTCCCCATATAAGAATAGTAAACTTAAACTTAAAACTTCACACCCTGTGTAACAGCACAGTTATTTTGAAACATTAAGTAGCAGAGGCATAATAATAGAGAGAGAGAGAGAGACCAGCAAGTGATAATGGGCAATTAGACTGCAGGATCATGAGAAGACTTCTAAACTAAGATAGTCCTTTACCATCTGCCAGTAAACAAAAAGGGACAAAGACAGTGTGGACCTCTTACAGGAGATAATTCCAGAACCTAAGGAAAACCATAAAAATGTTCTTTCTAAAAATAATGATGTAACTAAAGGTGTATTGAATCTCCATCTGGCACAGCCCTCATCCATCCCATTTAAGTTCTCCTCCAGTATTTCATGCTTCCAACGTTCTATAGGTGTTTTCTCCATTACTTCAAGAGTTCTCACTCAGTTGTTGAAACATATCATTACACAGATGAATCCATCAAGTCATTAGTGTTACTTAAGTGACTTAAAAAGGACTCATGGACACAGCTGTAATGTTTGTGGGGAAGGAGGCAGGAAAAAGTTCTCAAGCCTAGTCTCACTCTGGTTATTTATGTGTTTAAGAGGGTCTGTAATAAGTAGTTACTGCTAAAGTGCTTTTCAGAGCAGGTTTCAGTTGTTGCATATAGAAAAGACCTAATTACCAAAAAGAGAAAGGGAGGGAAGGAGACAGGGAGGGAAGGAAAGCAAGCAAGCAATGTTCACTCCCATACCTTGAACAAGTACAAAAATCTCTACTTAAATGGCTGCATCTTCAGCTACTGTTGCCTGCTTTCAATTCTTGGACCAGTGCAACAAGACCAGCAGTGTTTGCGTAACTTTGGTTTCATTTAGTGGAGGATGCCAGAGAGGGCTATAAGGGTCAGGCCTTTCCCAGTGATGCTACCATACTCACGGAATAAACTGCCCAAAGAGCTTTGCGTGACACCTAGGGTGTTACCTTCCTGGAGTACACTGTGGATATAATCTCCCTAGACTTTAGAAAAGCCTTTTAACATAGTGCCACACAAGCAAGTTAGCAAAAACTGGACTAGATGGAAAAACTATTAGGTGGATTCCAAAATTGGCTGCTGAATCAGACAAAAAGAGTGCTCATCAATGGCATCTTCTCAAATTAGATGGAGGTAACTAGTGGGGTGCCACAGGGTTCAGTCCTGGGCCCAGTGCTCTTCAGGATCTTTATTAATGATTTAGATGAGGAAGTACAAGGAAAGATATTCAAATTTGCAGATTATACAAAATTGGGTGGAATAGGAAACACCCAAGAAGACAGAATGAAGATCCAGGGCAATCTGGATCAACTTAAACACTGGACTGAAATCAACAAGATGAGATTCAATAAGGACAAGTGCCAAGTCCTCCACCTAGGAAAAAGAAACTGAAGGCATTGAAATAAGATGGGGAATACATGGCTCAACAGAACTGAACAAGAAAAAGATCTTGGAGTAATTGTGGACAATAGGCTAAACATGAGCCAACAATGTGATGCAGCTTCCAAAAGGGCAAAGGAGCATTTTGGGATGCATTAACAGAAGTATTACTTACAAATCATGAGAAGTAGTAGTTCTTCTATACTCCTCATTAGTCAGACCTCAGCTGGAATACTATGTCCAGTTCTGGGCACTGAGATTTAAGAAAAATGCAGGTAAATTAGAAAGGATCTTGCAGAGGGCAACAAAAATGATCCAGGGTTTGGAAACATGGCCCTGTGAGGAGGGACTGAGAACTGGGCATGTTCAGCCTTGAGAAGAGAAGACTGAGGGGGGACATGATATCCCTCTAGAAGGCTGTCACAAAAAGGAAGCTCAAGATCTGTTCTTGCTGATGCCAGAGTGTAGGACACGGAATAATAAATTCATGTTGTGACAACCCAGATCCAGGCTTGTCATCAGGAAAAGTTTCAGAGCAGAGCAGTACAACAGTGGAACCAGCTACCTAGAGAGGTGGTGGGCTCTCCCACACTAGAGACATTAACTGGACAGCGGTCTGAGTGGGATGGTGTAACGTGGTGTTCTGCAACAGCAGGGGTTGGACTGTATGGCCTTCATGATCCCTTCCAGCTCTACTATTCTATGATTATATAAATATAACAACAACCATAATTTTAAAGAACAAAAAGGGAGAGACTGTTCTTTTCCCCTCTATTTTAGTCTTCGCCAGGTACTGAAAAGACCAGAATGTTTGCCAAGCAAATCTGCCTGGGGAAGGCATTCTCCCAAAAGCCCACCTCACTTCATTTGGAAGGGGCTCCTGGAGCAGGGCTGAAGAGGACCTTAAGATCATCTGCAGAGGCTGATTCCTTAGCAATATTGGGGAGCGGGAGCTATAAGTGAGAAGACGATACTTCCAGTTCTGCCAAGGACACATCCGCTGAGCCAGGGGACAATGGCAGAGCTGTGTCTTCTAGCCAAGAGGACTCAGTGCCCTGCTCCTGAGTAAAGCAAACTGTACACAGCAAGGGATGAGAGCCGGGGTTCATGACATGGGTGGGGACAGAACTCTGTGCCTTGCAGCTCCCGCTTTGTACTGCAGTGAATTGTTTTATCAGTGCTCTTTATCCCTTGTGCTTTGGTGGTAGACTTGTTGAAGTAATGGATAGCAGGACTGATTCAGTCCTGTTTCTATACATTTTCCAAGGATCAAGAACTTTAAAAGAGGTCTAGAAATATATATCATTGAGTTCTTGCATGCAGAATGTTGGATGTTCAAGTTCTTCTCTTTCTGGCACTCAGTGTTCCACCATATGAAACATCTATCATCCATCCCTATCCTCTTATGCTTTCTGCCACTTTGGTGCCAAGTAAGCCAGAAAAAAACCCACCCTGAAACTCTCCTGATATTTTGCAGGGCTTTTGCATAGAGTTACTACTGTGACACGTGCCATTTTCATTCAAACCGGGGCAAAAATGGATGGTTAGGGGGAAGGAAAATGTGTCTTCCCCAGTCAGCACTCCTTCTTCACACAAATTGGAGTTTTATCATTCAGTAGTGTCCCAGCACCACCTCTATGCTTTATGGTATTTCAATAATAATTGCTCATAAGCCACACACACACACACACACACACACGTATATATATATATATATATATATATATATATAGAGAGAGAGAGAGAGAGAGAGAGCATCCTTTATTGGAAAGTTCAAACATGTCAGGAATGCATGACTATTATACCAGAGAGTCTTCCAAAGACTATGAGAGTTATTTAAATATACAACAGTGGCTAGAGTTACAATAGCATCAAAGTAGAAAGCAGAAGATGGTCCAACTACCAAAGATTGGAAAAATAAGCTATCAGAATATCCATTAATGGTGAAATTAACTAATTATATAAATGGAAGACCTGCCAAAAAATTAATGAAAAATTGAAAGCTTATTATGAGCAATTCAAGTAATATTTAGGAATACAGAATTTGTAAAAGTATCATTAGAGACATACATTAGAGACATGCTAGAATTATGACATTATTTACAACTGTTTTGATAATCTGTTATTGTACATTAAGTGAGGATTGATTGATTTAATTGTGCCTGGAGAAGATAGAAACTTTTGCTTTCTCATGAACAGGTTAGATGCAGAAGTATGTGCCTTGGTACTTTTTCATGTCCTATGTATGTATATTATCTATCTTTTCTTATTCATAACTGAATAAAAAAATAAAAAAATGAAAATGAAAACATAAAATTAAAAATGTGAGGGATACCCTCGCAAAATGCTCACTGAATCTATTCAGCTGAAACATGGCAGGTATGATCTTCTCAGAAGGTATTGCAGCTATCTTTGCGAATGACATCAAAAGCTTTCATTTCCTTTAACAAAGGCTTTCCTGTGAACGAAAGCCCTCCCGAACGCCCCGTCCATGACCTGCTCAGTTATTCCAGATTCAACTCTGTGGCTTCCCTAATGGAGTTAATCCTTCCCATGACAGGGCTAATCACCTAACCTGAGCTACTATGGCTTAAACAATAATCAATTTTTAACAAAAAGAAAAACAATGTCCTAACCATCTCCTTCTGTCTCTGTGACTCACTTTCTGTCTACTACATGCCCTACTATTCCTTCACATGCACAAAGCTATCTTACCTCATCTCTTCAAGTTAGGAGACCTTCTCAATCTGGCCCATACAACTTGTGAACATTTTCAGTGGCAGCCCTTTGTACCCTCTGTGATGGGCATGTAGAGATGAGTCGATTTCCTCCAGTTTGTCCTTGCTCAATCCTCTGATGTCTGGGCTTTTCTGTGTTCCCACCTTCCTGAAGTTAACGTGGATAATTTCTCATATTAATTACAGGATAGGAGCATGGGTGGTCACCACACCTTTCCCATGCTTTTGTTTCTTCACATCATTCCATACCACTGTAGTCCTGGTGCTCATCTGCACACTGATGAGCCTCTGCCGAGACAATGATGGTGATTGCAGAAGCAAATGAACTGAACACAGCACCTAACTATGTGTACAATTCTCCCTACACCATCTGGTAGTAGAAAACCAGCACAGTGGAAGACTCCTAATATGTTGGACCCACTTCAGGAAGCATAATTCAGAACTCCAAGTTTGGGGGGGGGGAATCAGACAAAAAGAATTTTATAAGTCGGGGTCCAGGGAAGAAAGCTATGCTTCGATCCACTTAGGAGAATGCTGTGTGGAAGGCAATTTTATAACCGCATCTCTGCTGGATTTGTAAGATTTTATTTTAAGATTCAAAAGTGTTGAATGGGCTTCTTTTGGCTGCTGAAGTTTCCATTCCACCCCTCCCTGAAAAAAGTGACCTCAATTTGTTTTGCAATTATAAGCAAACTCTTTTATTCAATTGAGTCTTGCTTATTACTTTCTAGCACTTAGGAAATGGTTGGTCCCCTGATGGGTTTTTCAGTTGTCTCAAAATGTGTAGACCCATCAAGAGGTTTTTGTGGGGTTTTCTCAGTTGCTCACAGTAGTTCCTGTGCTTTTCATCATGATGGGAATGAAAAATGTCTATTATTTGTCTGGCTCAGCAGTCGATGTAAGCTCTTCACAAACACGGTCAGAGGCAATGCTGCCGTTGATTGTCCTAATTATTAACACTGCAGTCCTAAGTCCCTTTTCCTTTTTCTTTGGTCTTTCTTCTCAGGCAAATAGCTTGCAGAACTGAGTAACCCTCTTTTCCCCAGAAGGTGGGTGGGTGAACAGACAGGTAAAACCTAAGCTGCAGTTTCAAAGGACAATCAAGGCTCCCAGGAGTTCCTTGAGCACCTTTCAGTTTGATGGAATCATAGTGCAGGAATTCTCTTGCATGCTATATTCCTTAATTCAAGCGCTGGACTTCAATAAATCTCCTGTAATAATAAAACACTGCTGAATCACATTTATATTAAAATTATAATGATTTTATTGAAGAAAGAGTTCTCAAATGGGCTCAAGGCTCTATTTTATGTTATCATGTCTTAAGTTATTTGGCCCTATTACCAAAGATTCATTTTTGGTTTCTTGGTTTAGAAAATACACGTCTCCCTTTCTGTGGTTAATGGATGCAGGAAAACAGAGCGATTTCCTTAATACACAAAAAGTTTCTTAGTATAGAAAGGTCCCTGTAAATCATTTAAGAGAGTTTTTCTCATTGTAGAGATAAGCAAAGCAAAGCAAAGCAAAGCACTTAGTGTAAGGAAAACTGAATTTGATTGATTTGACCACCCAAACCTAGGGCTTTGAATACTATCTTCTTTAAATTCTGGATTTGTATTCCTGAATATTCACTCCTTCTCACTGGTACTTAATTTGGAGTTATTGCTTGTATTTTTGATAGCTAATCATTTTAGCAGCGATATGTGGGTTGTTGTTTTTGTTGTTGTTGTTGTTAGACACGAAGTCTGACCCATTACGACCCCATGGACCACATTCCTCCAGGCCTTCCTGTTCTCCGCCATCCCCTGGAGTCCACTTAAGCTCACACCAACTGCCCCAGAGACCCCATCCAGCCACCTCATCCTCTGCCGTCCCCTTCTTCTTTTGCCACCTATTGTTCCCAGCATTAAGTTCTTCTCCAGGGAGTCCTTCCTTCTCATTAGGTGGCCAAAGTATGTATGTATGTATGTATTTATTTAACATACTTGTATGCCGCCCCCTTGCAAACAAGCCTTGGGGCGGCTAACAACAATAGGAAAATACAATTTAAAAACCAAAACACTATTTAAAACTGGCCCATCTCAGAGTCTAATATAAAAACAGAAATATATAAATAACCAATAATACAATATAAAATTAATAACTAACAGTTAAAATATTTCTTAAATAAAAAGGTCTTCGCCTGGTGCCGAAAAGCAAATAATGATGGTGCCAGGCGAGCCTCTCTGGGGAGCGCATTCCATAGGTGGGGTGCCACTGCAGAGAAAGCCCTCCTCCAGGTACTCACCCTCCTTATATCTCTCACAGAGGGTTCCCGGAGGAGGGCATCAGCTGCCGATCGTAGGGGGCGGGATGGCATATATGGTCGCAGGCGCTCCTTTAGGTAACCAGGACCCAAGCCATTAAGGGCTTTATAGGTAAGAACCAACACCTTGAATTGGGCCCGGACTTCAATGGGAAGCCAGTGTAGCTGACGGAGAACTGGGGTGATATGAGAACCATGCCCAGTCCCTGTCAGCACCCTGGCAGCTCTATTTTGCACCAAATGAAGTATCCGAACCGTCTTCAAGGGTAGCCCCACATAGAGCGCGTTACAGAAGTCCAACCCGGAAGTCACCAACGCATGTGTCACTGTCACTATTTGAGTTTCACCTTCAGGATCTGGCCTTCTAAAGAGCAGTCAGGGTTGATCTCCTCTAGGACTGACCGGTTTGATCGCCTTGCAGTCCAAGGGACTCGCAGGAGTCTCCTCCAGCACCACAATTCAAAGGCCTCAATTCCTTGGTGCTCAGCCTTCCTTATGGTCCAGCTTTCACAGCCATACATTGCAACTGGGAAAACCATAGCCTTGACTATAAGCACTTTTGTCGGCAGTGTGATGTCTCTGCTTTTTAGTATGCTATCTAGATTTGCCATAGCTTTCCACCCCAGGAGCAAGCGTCTTTTAATTTCTTGGCTGCAGTCCCCATCTGCAGTGATCTTAGAGTCCAGGCAAATAAAATCTGTCTCTATCTCCATTTCTTCCCCATCTATTTGCCAGGAAGTGAGAGGATGGGATGCCATGGTATTAGTTTTCTTAATATTGAATTTCAAGCCAATTTTTGCATGCTCCTCTTTCACCCACATCAAGAGGTTTCTCTTCACTTTCTGCCATGAGAGTGGTATCATCTGCATATCTGAGGTTGTTGATATTTCTCCCAGCAATCTTAGTTCCAACTGGTGATTCATCCAACCCTGCCTATCTATCTATCTATCTATCTATCTATCTATCTATCTATCTATCTAAACCATTTTTATGCTGCCCCATCGCAACAAAGCCTCGGGGCGGCTTACAACAAAGCAAGAAATATACAAATATACAAAAAACAACAATAGAACAATAAAAAAAATCTTAACCCCCCCCCAGTGCATCTCAGCTAAAAAAAATTAAAATCCAATAAATACAGTTAATTTAACAATTAAAATAAGTTTTAAATAAAAAGGTCTTGGCCTGGAGCTGGAAAGCAAATAACGACGGCGCCAGGTGGACCTCTCTGGGGAGCGCATTCCATAGGTGGGGCGCCACCGCAGAGAAAGCCCTTCTCTGGGTACTCACCCTCCTGATGTCATTCACAGAGGGTTCCCGGAGGAGGGCATCTGTTGCTGATCTCAAGCGGCGGGAGGGCATATATGGACGCAAGCGTTCCTTTAGATCTATCTCATGATGTGCTCTGCATATAAGTTAAATAGGCAGGGGGACAATGTACAGCCTTGCTGTACTCCTTTCTCAATTTTGAACCAATCAGTGGTTTCATGTCCAGTTTTCACTGTTGCTTCCTGACCCGCATATAGGTTTCTATAAGAAACCTATCTCTTTAAGAATTTGCCACAATTTGTAGTGATCCACACAATCAAAGGCTGTAGCATAGTCAATGAAGCAGAAGTAGATGATTTCTGGAACTCCCTAGCTTTCTCCATGATCCAGCGTATTTTGGCAAATTGATCTCTAGTTCCTCTGTCTCTTTGAAACCCTGCCTGTACTTCTGCTGGAGCCTAGCTTTTAGGTTTTTGAACATAACTTTGCTAACAAGTGAAATGAGTGCAATGGTGGGGTACCATTCTTTGGCATTACCCTTCTTCGGGATCAGAATGTAAACTGATATTTTTCATTCCTGTGGCCACTGTTGAGTTTCCCAATTTGCTGGCATATTGAGTGTTGCACTTTTAATACATTGTCCTTTAGGATTTTGAATAGCTCAGCTGCAATTCTGTCACCTCCACTAGCTTTGTTGTTGCTCAGAATTCCTAAGGCCCATTTGACTTCACATCTCAGGATGTCTGGCTCAAGATTAGTGACCACCCCATCATGGTTATCAGGGACATTAAGCTCTTCCTTGTATAGTTCTTCTGTGTAATCTTGCCACATCTTCTCAGTCTCTTCTGCCTCTGTTAGATCCCTGACATTTTGCTCCTTTATCAAGCCCATCTTTGCATGAAATGTTCCCTTCATATCTCCAATTTTCTTCCCCATTCTATTGTTTTCCTCTTTCTTTACACTGTTCTTTTAAGAAGGCCTTCTTATCTCTTCTAGCTGTTCTCTGGTATTCTGCATTCAATTGGGTGTATCTTTCCCTTTCTCCCTTGCCTTTCACTTTCCTTCTTTCCTCAGCTATTTGTATAGCTTCCCCAGACAGCCATTTTTTGACACCTTGCATTTCTTTTTCTTTGGGATGGTTTTAGTTGCTACCTCTTGTACAATGTTGCGAACCTCCATCCACAGTTCTTCATGCCCATCTTTGCATGAAATATTCCCTTCATATCTCTAATTTTCTTGAAGAGATCTCTGGTCTTCCCTATTCTATTGTTTTCTTCTATTTCTTTGCACTGTTCATTTAGGAAGGCATTCTTATCTTTTCTAGCTGTTCTCTGGAATTCTGCATTCAATTGTTTGTATCTTTCTCTTTCTCCCTTGCCTTTCGCTTCCCTTCTTTCCTCAGCTATTTGTAAAGCTTCCTCAGACAGCCATTTTGCTTTCTTGCATTTCTTTTTCTTTGGGATGGTTTCAGTTGCTGCCTCTTGTACAATATTGCGAACCTCCGTCCATAGTTCTTCAGGCACTCTGTCTATCAGATCTAATTCCTTAAATCTATTTGTCATCTCTACTGTATATTCATCAGGGATATGATTTAGGTCATAGCTGAGTTGCCTAGTGCTTTTCCCTACTTTCTTCTGTTTAAGCATGAATTTTGCAACAAGAAGCTCATGATCTGGGCCACTGTCAGCTCCTGGTCTTGTTTTAACTGACTGTATAGAGCTTCTCCATCTTTGGCTGCAGAGCACATAGTCAATCTGATTTCTGTGTTGACTGTCTGGTGATGTCCATGTGTAGAGTCATCTCTTAGGTTGTTGGAAGAGAGTCTTTGCTATGACGATTGTGTTCTCCTGACAAGATTCTGCCAGCCTATGCCCTGCTTCATTTTGTACTTGAAGGCCAAACTTGCCTGTTATTCTGGTTATCTTTTGGCTTCCTACTTCAGCATTGCAGTTGCCCATGATGATAAGGACATCAGTTTTTGGTGTTAGTAGGAGCCTACATGTCTACTTAGATGAAGATCTTGCCCACCATTGGTGTATGTCCCAGGCCTCCTTTTATATTTTCCTCTCACCTTTTGCTTCAAATAGTGGGCAGTTGTTCTGGCTGTGATTTAACTTTCCCAAAAGAATCCTAATGCACCATTCACCCTGGGCATTATGGAAAATCAGTCATGCTCCCAGTGTTGCTTGCTGCTGCCACTGATGCTGCTGCGGAGAGGGCTCTCCAACAAGTATTATGGTCCCAAGCCATATAGGGCTTTATAGGTAAAAAACCAGCACCTGGAAGCATACTGCAACCAATGCCAGTGGGCCAGAATTGAGCTTATATGTTTGGGTCCCAGTTATTGATCTGGCTGCCATGCTGTGCACCAGCTACAGGGCATCCCCATGAAGAGTGTTTTCCAATCATATAGTTTAGGGAT
The DNA here is from genome assembly GCA_023646645.1 of Varanus salvator macromaculatus. Lineage (NCBI taxonomy): Eukaryota > Metazoa > Chordata > Lepidosauria > Squamata > Varanidae > Varanus > Varanus salvator. The sequence continues at coordinate 19,230,878 of JAIXND010000621.1, read as the reverse complement.
TACCAGTGTGTTGTTTACTGAAGCCAGGCTATCCTTATGATTGAGAAGAAGCTGAGCTTTCTATACAAAATTTCTTCAAAAATAGTCTACCTTTTACTGTTTTTCCAAGTAGTTACTTATTCTTGCGTGTGAATCTCAGATTAATTTATTTTGCCAACTTTTTCACTAAGTCTTGACTTGATTATCAGTTACCAAGAGGCAAAGCTTACAATTTCAAAATTTCTTAAAAAAAAAAAAATCTCATTATCCCACAGAGAGTCAAAAATAAGTCATTCCCCACTGAAAATTAAAAATAGAGTAAAGATGGATGACTTAAATACCTTCGTTAAAAATCTCATTATCCCACTGGAAACTAAAAATATGTCAATAGCGGGTGGGAAATAAGCACGCTGTGCTAAAATTTTTGTCTTTTGGAGAAATGGTCATGAGGAAGAGACAGAAGGAGTAAGTGGAGAAAACCCGCATTCCCAAGGGACAGGGAAAGTGTCTTACAAATTGCAATGGCCAGGCACCTATATTTCAATCAGCCAGCAGTGCACCTTCTCTCTCTCTCTCTCTCTCTCTCTCTCTCTCTCTCTCTCTCTCTCTCTCTCTCTCTCTCTCTCCCCCTCTCTCTCCTTTCCTAGTAAGGAGTGACAATGGAATTCCCTTAGTGGACAGATCTGTCAATTTCACTTTTCTCCTTCCCCCACTCCCTTCCTTTTTTCAACCAGTGCCTAAAAATGTTTATCAAATTTAAATTATGTCCATTGGAAACATTGAGAATTATATGCAAGAGGTATTTCTGTGTAAATTTCTACCTACAACTTTTTTCAAACACATTTTCTGATGGACTAGGTGTTATTCATGTTGCTCTTTTGCATATACTTCCCCTAATATGCATATTTTGTACATGTACACATTTTAAATAGAAATGATAAAATGAAGGTTTTTGTCGTGCAGGAGGTCACGACAGGGACTACTCCTCATGAGGAGGAAGTAACAGTAATTACTAGAGTCTGGGAGAATCAAATCCAGCCAGAGATAGAGGCTAATCAGCTTCTGCCTGAAAGCGTCACGAGTCCACAGACCCCCTCCCAAGCACCTAGCCCTTTAGAGCAAACAGTCTGTGAGAGGGAGGAGGGCGAAAACCCCTCCTCCTCTTCTGAAGAGGAAATGATGGGGCCAGAAGCAGAAGGGAGGATGGGATATGTGAACATGATGGACGCCTCCCAGAGACGCATGATCCGTTCATATCAAACCAGGATGGACAGACTGAAAAGGAGGCAGGAGGAATGGGTGGAGGGGTAGGAGATGACATGAAGGGGAGTAGAGATCTCCATTCTCAGGCGAACATCTTTTCAGCAAAGACGCTCCTCTATTTGATTAACAGTAGAGTCGTAAATCTTGTAGATAACTAGCAATAAACAGATTTAGTTTTATTGCTCTCGTCTGTGTGACTAATTGCAACCAAAGTGCCCATGCCTGCGGGGCTCCCCCACTTTTTGAGCCTATGCATGCACACCACAATGGCAGCATGTGTATTTTTAAAAACAAAAATGGAGGAGGAAAAGCAGAAGGAATGGAGTGGTGAGTCAGGATGGTGCAGCAGACATGGGCTCCAGTATGCTTTCTGATACTGAATCCCTTTATCTAATTGCTATTCAGTTACCCCCTCCCAAGTGCTCCTGAAGGTATGTGTGATGTGGAACCCTGCATCTCATCCCCAAGGTACTGCTACTCAACAACACCACCACCAGAAGAACAGCAAAAGGAAGGAAGGGAAAGCAAAATAAAAGCAGAGATAAAAAACCTTCAGAAAGTGGTTTCTCACTTTTACAGTAGAAGAATGGATTTGGAAAGTTGCCTGATATACCTTAGGAAGTTTCGACTTTCCACATCCCACTCCCAATTTTCTATTTCCCAAAGCATGATTACCTCTAAGTGCCAGTTTGACATGTGCACAGCGAATATATTTGTTCTGATTTTGTGCAATACATTCTAAGGTCACCTGAAGGATGGTGGATCCAGGTTCCTCTAATGAGAATGTCAGTATTCCAAGGCGAGGCAAGGACTGTTAGCATTTCATCAATGTTGAGCATGTTCCAGGATCTTGCTTTGAAAAGTCAAGAAGGTATCAGCAAATGAGAACTGACAGTGTGTTGCTTTGGTCTGACAATCACTCTAGTCACCTACAACAGGCCTTGAATATGGCTTCCTCATTGTTCCTGTAGAAATGTGTGTTTGTGTGCATAACTGCTTAAAAAAACCCAGTGTTCATTTTGTGGATCTCACTATGAAATATCTGACAAAATCAATAACATCCCTGGAGAAATGGTGCCTGGAAGGCTGATACATTACTTTGCTTTTCTTTTGCACCTGCAAACCCAGAATTATATATTTGAAATACTATTGGAAAAGCAAAGACTTTATGTGCCAATGTTCAGTTAGTGGATTTGTACAATTCGAAAAAGGCAAAACATCAAAAGAAGTGCCTTCACTGCTATCCAGTTCATTTAATATGTTCTGTATATTATAAGGACCTTTGTATGCCTTGAAATGCAATGGAAGATGGGATAGTGAGGGCAGATGGAAGCATTCACGGTATACCAAATATGATGAAAAGTTTCCCATTGGTTTTTCAGGTTCCTTTGATTCATACTTGGAGTTATCCATTTAGCTTATGTTCTTAATAATGGAGTCATTGAATGCTGTTTACCTATATCACTGTGGAATGAAAATACAGGATGGTTATACAGATTTAAACTATAGGCTGCAACTTTGTCATAATTATGGGAGCTTCACAGGATGAACACGGAACAGTTATTGCGATGCCATTCAACAGTGCAGGCTGACTGGATCTCACAGCAAGAGCTTGGGATCCATCTCCCCATTGTCTGCCTTAAAAAGGGATCAACTCTTCGGCATGGGGACCTTGACATCTTTATGAAAAGTGCTTAGGTGTATCTTGCCTGTAAGGCCACAAGCATTGCTCATTCCATTCACTTTGAATCCATGGAGATTAGTAGGATAAATGCTTATATGCTTACCCTCCTGCTGTTGTGGTGGAGTCCCCTCTCAGGGGAATGGTATAGGCAGACCACTCCATTGGGTGGTTACAGTGGTCCTGTGTCTAGAACATGTAGGACAAATTTGTTTCAGTTTAGTTTTTGATCAGGACATACCCAGTTCACACTTTCTGGACCAACATAGACACAGTTATAATTTATGGTCAAGGGTTATGCAGTTGTGAACTTGTAAGGACATTTGTTGGATCAAGCTAGGTATAATTAACAGCACATATTAATTTGAAAAAAATGCACAAAATCCACACATTAGGAAAACACATGTGAATATGCTTTAATAATTTGTATTAAATTTGTATACTTCAAAAGGCACCTATGTGTGTGCCTGAACCAGTGTGCATAAAATAGGCATGGGTTTTAATACAAACAAAAATGCTTGCACTTTGTTCCACTCAAGCTGGAACAAGCCTTGAACTGAGATTTGGGGAACTTTGGGAAGCTGAAACTTCGTTGATTTTCAAATCCCTGAGGATGGCAAAGGTCACACCCAGAGGTCCACCAGATGCCAACAATTCTGATAGCTGTAATTCTCCTTGAAGGCTTCACTAGGGATGTGAGAAGATTTTGACTGAGAGGGTCAACTTTCAGCAGACTAGCCCAGCTCAGCTCCCAAGGTCCTGGCCTCAATTTGCTCTGATGAGAACTGTATCAGCTTGCAGTCTTCCAGCAATGCAGTCTATGATTTGTGTGAAGGAATTGCAATTCACATAAAATGTAGGTAGATTTTACCTAATCTGAGTAGATTGAACGTTTGTCAAAATTCACTGGTTTAGAAAACAAATGCAGATCATAGACTGCTTCAAAAGTAGGAGCTGCAAAGGCTTGTCCTCTGACTTGGGCGACTTTCAGCTTTACAGAGAGCAAGGGCCTGTCAAAGCACCACCTTTCCCAGTGTTGTCTAGCTTTAGTCTTTGCTGCATGAACTAGGGGCTAGCAAAACTTGGGTGAAACTGGACCTATCTTACTTTCTGGCACATAATGCACATTTTTCAGAGTAATTTGACCTCTGCCTCATACTGACTGATGACATGGTGGGTCAGGCCAGGACAGAAAGTAGTCAGGGTCAGACCTTCTTTTTCTTCCATATCTTTATCTCCCTCTATTTCTTTCCTCTCTGCCCAGTGCACTGCTGAGATGGGGAGGGAATATATTGTTCTTTCAAAAGGCCTGAACTGCTCGCTGGCAAATGGCTTTTAAAACCAGACTGAGGACTCCATAGTCTTAGCATCAGAGGTTGTCCACCATCCTTTTTCAGGTCTGATTGGTCAATGGAGCCGGAATTGATATGGAGGATTCAACACCATTTCAGGCTTTTAGGAAAGCCCTGAAAATTTATTGCTTGACTTTGACCTTTCCCTGATTATGTTATATGGGACTGGGTTATAGCTACATCTGTGTGCTCTAGGTTTGGTTTTATGATGGTGTTTGTTGTGATCGCTCGCTAACATTGCTTCTTTCCCTATTTTTATGATCACATTGGCTTTATTAACTTGAGTTTTACTGCTGCGCACTGCCTTGGGAGTGTTCCTGCCCTGGATAGTGACCAAGAAATAATAATAGTGACAATAACAGCAACATCGCTTCCCTATTACCCCTACTCAAAGATCCACGAAGTAAGACAAAGCATATCCAGGAGAGATACATATTTACACAGTATGATATCATCTTCAGAAGCACTGTAGATTTATAATGCAATCCCTCTATTTTGGGGAGAGGATAAATGTGAAAGAGATCAGTCAGGAGATGCAAGATCCATGTAACCAAATCTGACAATATGATCTCATTAGGAGACAGACATGAAATGGATGCTTTCAAACTCAATCTAATTAGTCCCCATTACAGGGCTCTTTTGAGTGTATTATTAATTCAAAGCAAACTTCCGTACTTTAAATGAGGCTTGGAGAGTGCATTTTAGCAGTCAGTTACACTGAACACTTTCAGGGGAAATAGCAATATAAAATGAAGCCCTTTATGGCATGCATTAAATCATCAAAGCATTGTATAAATATATTAATTAAAGCATTTCCCCCCTTTAAAAGAGAGCTTGATTCTACTTTAACCTGCATTCAGTTTCATTTGCTATGTAAGTTTGCTCTCTCTGAATGTCTGACTAGGAAATATGTCCAAGCAGCTTATAAATGTCCCAAGAAAATGCCACTAATGTGGTTTACTTGTATTCCCAGGAAAAACGGCCCTCCAAATCTACCATTACAGAAAATGCTTTAAGTTGCACACTTGGGATCAACTGCACATATTATGTTTATTTGCTTATGATTTATTTAACATTATTTCTTGGCTGTCTTGAAGGATAAAACTCTTCCCAGGATGCATATAAGATGTAGTAGTAGTAGTAGCAGTTGAAGAAGCATCAGCAAAACAAAACAATAATAACAAAAAATTGAAAATACCACTGCACAAGAAAACACTGATAGCCTTTAACGAACCGAACCGAACCAAAGCAAACCAAACTCAACATCAATAAATACAGAATTTACAACGAAAAACCAACAGCCTGAGGCACTATAGAAAGGATAGCAAAATCATGAAAGACTTCAGGTTTTTCTGACCTACAGAGAAGAGATCTGATTATAGAAGTGTGGGGCCACCCCTAAGAAGGCCCTTCATTAGTCAACCAAGTGGAACCTAGAACAAATGGTGCACTATGGAATGCTTCTGTTCAGGCTTTCAGACACAGTGCTATCCTCTGTCACCCATACTTTCTGTCAGTCAGTGATCCTAAGACACTGTACACACTTAGTCTTCCATGGGCTGTGTGAGAGACCTACTGCCTTCTTTCCCCTTTCCTCTCAGTATTTTTATTCTGCTACTGCAAGACTTGATATTCCCCTAAACCTAGCCATACCTCCCTCTTCTGCATGAATGCCAGTCTGGTTACATAAGAAGTGACACACAGAGAACTAATATAATGACTAGTGTCAATTATTTGCATCAGTGTCACTCAGCATTGCCTCCTACACCCTAAAGAAGTCATGAGGTAGAATAGGCACTTCATTAGCAACAAAACTGAAATGCACTATTAACTGATCAATTCCTAAGTCTCCCCGGAGGGCAGGGAATTCTTTTAAGGCAGGAGAGAGAGTGTTCATATCTTTTTATGAAAATATTCTTTTTCTTTTATTGGGGAACTCACCTGGTCTCTGAACCTCAAATTAGGTACAGTATTCAGGAATGGTCATTGAAGGAGATCCAGGCCACACTGGCCTCCAGAAGCCGTCAGGCCTTGAACTGATGATATATCAATGGTATTGTGGGATATAATCCTGGTAACTTGGTCTGGCCTTCAGACACTGTTGCCCACTGCTTCCACCAGGCAAGTCCACTATGATTCTCCGATATAGAACAGGCCTATCAGAGAACATTTTGCTCAAGGGCATCTAACATCTTGAGCTAATTAAATGCCTCATCAGCCTGCCCCTTAAATATTGTTGGCTAGGCCTATGGTAGAGGAAAAATGAGTGAGCAATTTCCTCTGATACTCCCAAAGCTCAGCACAATCTCATATAGCCTGTGCTTTCCTGAACTGATGGCTGTCAAATGTGTTCAGCTGCATGTGGAAGAAACAGAAATGAGATGTGGAAGGGAAGAAGGTCTAAGGAATTCAGAGATATACACAGAATAGTAGAGTTGGAAGGGCCCAAAAAGTCCATTGGGTTCAACCACCTGCTCAGTGTTGGACACCAAGTTAAACCATCCTTCTCAGATGGCTGTCCAGTTGCATCTTGAATGCCTCTGGTGTGGGAGAGCCCACCACCAACTTGGGTCATGGCTTCCATTGCCACAATGCTCTAACAGTCAGGACGTTGTTCCTGATATGTAGCCAGGATCTGACTTCCCATCACTTGAGTCATATCTGGCACCCTGGGATGACCAAGAAAAGATCTTGCCCTTCCTTTTTGTGACAGCTTATCTAGTACTTATACAGGCTATCATATCTTCCCCCAGTCTTCTATTCACAAGACTAAACATTTCCAGTTCACTCAATCTCTCCTCACAAGGCTTTGTTTCCAGTTCCCGGATCATCCCTGTTGCCCTCCTCAGAACCCTTTCCAGCTTGTCTGCATCATTCTTAAACTGTGGTGCCCAAAACTCTGATATTCAGAAATGGGCACAGGACTCTGATGAGGCCTAGCCAGTGCTGAGTAAAGTGGAATTGAAGACACATATCACATTTTCTGAAGGAGAAGAGAGGCAAATCATGTTGCTGCTGGCATTTTGAATGAAGTGAAATAATTATGACTGATAAAGCAAGTCCAATAGTTAAGGCAGAAGATGAACCAGAACTTTAAATAGGACAGAGACAAAGACGAAATGCTGGATTTTCATAATGTTGCCTAGGGAGATGTAAAGTGCATAAGAGGGGCAAGAGAGAGGAATGAATCAAGTGCAAGATCACGTTTAATCCTGACTGACAGGTGAAGGGAGATGTTAATTGATATGGTGACTAATAGAAGAGAGGAAGCATGGGACACTTCAGGATTTTCAGCTTCTCTATACCTGGGCATTTCCTCAAGTTAATTCTACACAGCTGTGTTGTAACGCCAGAAAGAGTTATCATGTGCCATTGGACCTTTATTTTTCAGTACTCCTCAAAGCACTAAAAACCGAGAGCAGTTGCTCATGGGAGAGGTGAACTCGGCAGTCCTTCTCTTGCAAAAAAGCACCCTCAGACTATGAACGTGCTCCTTCAAAGGGAATGCAATTCCCATCTAAATCAGGTCGAATCCCCTCTATGCAGTCAGAGGAACTGCCCACTTCAGAAAAATGGAAGGCACATTTCAGACGGGGCTGCCGATGTAGCTCTGCTCTCTTATCATCTTCTCAAGATTAACATTTGATGGAAGCTCTTGTCCTGGACATATTGAGCTTAATATGGTGCTGAGAAATCTAAGCAGAAATGCTAAGCAGCCATGTAGAATGCAGGGGAAAGAGCCAGAGTAAAATATCCTCCCTCTTAGTGTGTGCAGCTCATGCAAACTTCAGAAGCTGCCAAAAGGATTCATTTGGAAGCCTGATGTTCAGACTGAATGTCCTCAGTTTGAAACAAGCCTCTAAGAAATACAAACTTTCTCAGAACGAAAGCTCTTGTCACTCAAAGACTCATAACAGTTTTGATCTTCTAGAAGAGTGCAGTTTTTACAAATCAAAGGACAGGTTGAAGTTGAAAGATAGCCTGATAGGAAGCTGTTGCATTAAAAAAAACCTTCCTGATTTGCAAATGAAGAGCAAATCTACCAGCTGGAATAGGCAAGGAAAGAAAGCTTAGAAGTTTGGATCTACCTGCTGGCTTGTCTTCTTTACTTTGCAGTTCAGCAATGACATTTTATTTTATTTTTAAGAGAGAGTTGAAAAAAGATTAATGGTGATTTTAAGCCGTATTGAATGACCAAAACTTGTCATTGCTAAAGTATTGTTATTTCTTCCACTTGCATATGGTGGACAAAAGAAGAAAGGGGAGAGAATTGTCTTATATCTGTTATCTGATTAAAAACAAATGCTGCTTTTTTTTTATTCTACCGATTTAATTATCCCAATAGAACACAACCATGATAGCTAGTGTAGTGTAATTGCGAAGAGTGACATATTAGTCAAGTACATGAGGACATCTCCAGTTCTAATTTCATTTCTACCAGAAACTCACAGGGAAGCTTCTACCACAAGGATATCAGGCTTTCCCAACCAGCCAACCTAGTTGCCATTTTAATGTCACTGTGCATAATTTTAAGTAGTTGTTTTATGCGTGTATTAACTTTTCATAGTTCTATTACTTTTACTTAGTTTAACTTAGCCAAGGCTTTTCATTTTGCAAACCATATTGCATCCCAATATTGGGAATAGGCAGAATATAATTGCAATTGCAATCACAATAATCACGATCAGTGATAATAACTGCTTTCCCAGGCCAATGTTAGAAAATAGAGAAAAGCAGTCATTTTCTAACCTCTGGGCATAGAAACCTGTTCTTACCTCTGAGCAGTGAAGTTTCTCTGATTCTTCTTAAGAGTCAAGATGAATGGGGATTCCTTAATCCGTATTATAATAATTCTGATCTCCCATGCAGATTTATTATATGGATACCTGTGAAAATAATTAATCGCAGTTTCTAACATTCCCACTGTTGTTTCCCAAAGGGAATTGTAAAAAGTGGAGACCTGGTGGATTATGTGGGGAGTGGGGGACACTGGAAACTTCTTATTGCTCAGGGTTTCAGACATAAAGGAAGTCCAAGGGTC
>JAIXND010000621.1:19197251-19221515 GCA_023646645.1 Varanus salvator macromaculatus | reverse complement strand
AAAGCATGTGTATTTTTGGATATGTTTTTGTTGATCCACAACAATGGGTCAAAAGCAGAAATGGGCAGACTTAAAGGACAGTTTGAGTTATGGCTTAAACTAGAATTTGGAAAATAAACCTTGGATAAATTCTAGTCTAAACTGAACTAGAATGACTTTCTCATTGATTGCTTAGCTGAAATAGATATTGTAATGTACTTGTATTTCCCACCTTCTTGGTCCATTCATCAAGGGTACAGTTTGATAACCATTTGGTTGTTGCTCTAAGGTTTGTCTAGGCAAAATCTCACCAAATCACATTCCCAAACCAGGAGCTTTTTTCCATCCTCATAATAGCCACTAAAAAAGAGAGGCTCAGAAAGTCTGACTAGTAATCATCAAGTATGCCCTTTATTATTATTTTAAGCAAAAATCAAAGGATTAGAAGGGCATATAGGAGATCATCCAGTCCAACCACAAATAGCACAAAATAAATTGACTTGCAAAATAGCATCAACATATCTTCTATCTCTCAACTGTTCAATCAATATGGGTACAATATTAAAAGAAAGAGGATGGAAATTGTAAAGGAACTGAAGAATAAAAGCTTCAGTTTGTTTGTTTTTATGGTGGATTCCTAATGCATTGACTCAGTATTGAAAAATGAGAAATTTGAAGCTTTAGCATCTGGGGGTTATATTGGAAGATTCTCTACCTGAAAAAGGATTGCATTTTAAAGAAGACATTTCCTGAAATGCAACATTAGACTTTCTGGTTGGACAATGTTTCAATGGGATAATTTCCTTCTCTCATTACCTTTCAGCTTAGGCCAGCAACATTTTGTTAAGTTCCTGTGACAATGGAATTTTAAAAATATCCCAGAATGGGTCACACCTTTCTGAGTCATTAATTAGTTCTGCTGACTCACTAAAATGACACACATCCTGTTCTCTCTTTTTAACATCCTCCAAGGACCCACATTGCTTCCAGCTTGTTCTTCTAACTCTTTGATATCCTTGGCAAAACCAGTGAAATCATCCTATCCATATACTTCCTAGAGTGACAAGCTGTTCAGTATCTGTTTTTCAGTGACCAAGGCAATGGTCACTGAAAATAGTTTTTAATGGCCTAGGGAACCACTTGCCTTGGAAATCTGTTTTGTAGTACAATGACTGCTTGCTGTCTGCAGACAGGAGACCTGGATGGACTCAGAGGAACTTTTCTGTGTATGGAGATGTATAGATGTCCAAATGTCATTAAATCCATTCCATCTATCTTCCTCAGATCTTCAGACTCTTTTTCATCCTGTCACCCACTTATTGATGGAATTTGATTTTTTTTGAAACCAGAATTGCATTTGTCTTATGCTCATGCTCATTGGTGCTAATGCAGCCTTGCACTGAGAGGGTTTCCTGTTTTGTAATCCTCATGAAAAACTGATGGGCACCAACCAACTTAGATAGATAGGGCAAGCACCATGAGGACATTCTGTTTCTTGCAGGGGAGCAGGGAAGGTGGGGTCATTTCAATAATATGTGAAATGACACTAAAGAGTTGAAATTAAATATTCACCCTACCTTAAATATCTCACTATTCCTAGGCACACTAGAAATCTGACATCCTTCCTGCGCTCTTTGTGCAAAGCAGGGGCAAGTAAGAGTCCAAACTTCTGGATCATCCATTAGCTGTGTAGGTACATTGGGTTACTTTCGTGTTTGTCACCAGGGGAAACAGCTTCATCAGTCTCTTTGAGTCAGGAAGGACAATCTCAGAAACCCTCTGCCTAGTTAACCGCCATTTAAGTACTGCTTCCGTAGTTTGCCGCCTTCCTCTCCACCTCCTTGATGAAGTCTGCTCTTGCAAATGAGGCTTGACTAGAAAGAATGATTGTTGTGTACAACAGTGCTGCTTCAAAGCAGAGAGGACTCTGCAGGGATTAAAGCAGGGAACCTCGAGTTGTAATGTTCTCGGGGGAGAACTTTCTCTGACACATCTTGTAGGTCAAGTAGAGCATCTTTGATAGCTCTCCATATCTGATCAATTGTCCTTATTGATTCTTAGCATGAAAGTTCAATGAAGATGATTCATGCCATGAGAAGAGCACAATGAAACCTTCAGTCTGTTTGATCTCAGCTGAAGCATTTCATCATGACGTTTGTTAAACCTATCCATGGATTGCTTAAAATAACCCTTCCCCTTTTTAATCTTTCTCAGAAAAGAAAACACAAATGTAATATTCAAGTTCTTCCCCTATACTTTGTATTTTTTACATAAGGTATTTTTCATTACTCACACTTTGCGGCTGAGTATTATGATCCCATTCCATTCTGATGAGCATTAAATGGTATTAAATGGGTATTCTTAACTGCTTACAAGCTTTTACCTCTCCTTTTCCCTCTCTCACTAATTTCCCTCACTGCAAACTTACTTTACTTTTCATGCTTGTTTTTAAAGCAATACTTTTATAGCTTTGATATGTGGCTGCCATTTTGAAAGGAAAAAATGCTTCTCCTTTTCTCCATTTTCATGGAAGTGATTCAAACCCATGCAGATTTAAAAGTGCACATTGCCTGGGGGTGCAATTACATGCACCAACACACAGGCACACTTCTAATGGTACAGACGGAAAGCAGATAACAAAAAAGGAAGCAAACATATATTAGCTCTTGAAAGGCCTTGTGCCCACTTTTGCATAGAAGCGTTCTCTATTTGAACAGCTGCCAGAAGACTATCTTCAGTTTGGAAGGTGTCTTGTCTTTTAAGAGCTACCCGATCCAATTCTAAAATGAAGAGAGAGAAAAACTGAAGCTCAATCCAGACAAGACGGCGGTCCTGTTGGTAGGCGGGTCGGCCTTTGGGATGGGGGACTTTGGCCATGTCCTGAATGAGGTTGCTCTCCCTCTTAAGGACAGGGTCTGCAGCTTGGGAGTGCTCCTTGACCCAGAGCTATCGTTGGAAGCTCAAGTGACAGCAGTGGTGAGGAGCGCTTTCCTTCAGCTTTGGCTGATCCATCAGCTGTGTCCCTACCTGGAGAACAACTGCCTGGTGACAGTGACACATGCATTAGTCACTTCCTGATTAGACTTCTGTAACGCGCTCTATGTGGGGCTGCCCTTGAAGATGGTCCAGATACTTCAATTGGTGCAAAACAGAGCTGCCAGGTTGCTGATGGGGACTGGGCATTGTGCTCACATAACTCCAGTCCTCCATCAGCTTCACTGGCTCCCCATTGAAGTCCGGGCCAAATTCAAGGTGCTGGTTATCACCTATAAAGCCCTGAACAGTTTAGGTCCTGGTTACCTAAAGGAGTGCCTGTGTCCATATATGCCCTCCTGCCCCTTGAGATCGGCGGCAGAGGCCCTTCTCCAGGAACCCTCCATGAAGGATATTAGGAGGGTGAGTACTCGGAGGAGGGCTTTCTCTGCGGTGGCACCCCACCTATGGAATGTGCTCCCCAGAGAGTTCGGCCTGGCACCGTCATTATTTGTTTTTCTGCGCCAGGCCAATACCTTTTTATTTAAACGCTATTTTAATTGTTAAGGTTTATTTGTTGATTTTAAACTGACCAGGCTGTTTCCACTATTTTATGTATTTTATTTATTCTATGATTTTTTGTTATTTTTTTTTGGTATTTCTATGTGGGATTTTAATGATTGTAAGCCACCCCAAGGCTTATGTGATGGGGGCAGCATATAAGCTGTCTAAATAAATAAATAATAATAAAAAAAACTTCAGGTAGAATGGCTGGGCCTTGAAGACAGCATTCTGAACAAAAACATTTTGTCAGTGTCTTCCAAACTACAGCAAGATGGTTTATAGTTTATTGTTATGTATTTATGTATTGTTTAATTTGGCTTATTTGTTTATAGGTTAATTGTGTTTATTTATTTAAATTATGTGGCTTATTGTTTATGTTTTGTATTTAAGTTGGGTGTATTTTAAGTTTGCTGAGATGCACCAGGGGAGGGGGGAGGGAGGGATAGATAGAAAGGTTTTAAATGCTCTATTGTATTTTAATATGTTGTGAACCGCCCCGAGGCTTTGTTGCGATGGGGCGGCATATAAACGTTTTAATAAATAAATAAATAATAAAAATACTTGTAAATATGCAGCTGTACACAAACATTAGCATAGGCAGGTTTTCCTGCAACTTGGCGTGTACCCTTTTGTTTATCTGTTTTACAGAAATGTTCAGATTTTTTCTGTTTTTTTCTAAAATATTGTCCTAAATTTCTAAATAGATTCATGATTCTTAGAAATGTTTTGTAGAAGTATTTATTATCACACAAGCAGAATGTTACATGAATTTGAAGTTTGTGCAAATTTTCATTTGAACCTTGCTCAACTTGTACTATTTTTTACATTCACAAAAGGAAGTAGCATTCATAAAAATGAACAAGAATTGGATATGAGAGAAGCACTGAGATGGTGTTCGGAGAATCGTAGCAATCTCAAACATGATTTGTTTATCCATTGCTAGAAAATAATATCCCAGCTCTCACAGTATTTGGGGGGTGGGGGGAAACAATATAAATTCAGCACAGCACTCAAAGTTCAAAGTACCTAATTCCACAGTCACATGTCAAAGAGCTTGGCAGCTTGGCTTTTTCACCTGGCTTCACCTCACCTATCAATTATCACAAGAAAATACATTCCAGACTGTCAAATGCATGCAAAAACTTTCAAAAAACTGCCATATCATTGCTTGAAAAGATTTCTTTCTACTGTAACTTACAGCAAGGAAGGGTACATAATCACATTGGCCCAAGATACTTTAGATATGGAAGATTTAAATACTCTCTCTCCCTAAAGGTCCAGGTCTAGGGAGTTTTATATTTGCTATCAACAAAATCAACTGAGAATGAGTGAAGGACACAGCCTGGCTTTCTTGACCTTTAGGATGATGACTGGTATAAATGCTACTTTGAAAATGGATTGATTCTGGGAAAGACGGTGCTTTGTTGAGACATATTTACATGAACTCCTCTCTTGTTTTGCTGATGGTGTTTGGTTTTGCAAACACCATTGAAGTTAGTCTCAATTTTGCTTCACTTTTGAGATGAAGATCCAGTGGCCAGAGATCACATCATTTTTCTTCAGAAACCTGATCAGTTGTGGTACCTTCAAGATGACAAGACATGGTAAACAAGATAAAATCACCTTATCATTTTTTTTTCTTACTAGGACTGTGAATGAGATGATAATGCTAATTCTACACCAGCAGTTTTAGAAGTACCACAGAGGTCTCCCCCAATGAAATCTACTCATCTGTAAGGTTTGCACCATTTTTTTTTCTCCCAGGTGCTCAAAGACAGCTCACACAATCATTCCCCTCCTATCTATTTTATCCTTACAGCAACTCTATGTGGAGGTTTTGCCAGTAGTCAAAGATTGACCCAAATCATCCAGGGAACTCTACATTTGAATAGGATCTAAACTGATGCCTCCCAAATTCAAGTCCAACACTCTAACCACAGGTCCACACTGGGTCTCATGCTAAACATTACTATTGTATGCTGAAAATAAAACATGCACATGGTTTCTTCAGCTTCAGCGTGTGTATCTAAAATAGAAAGACTCCTCTGGGTGTGTGTTTGTGTATAAGCCAATATAAGAGGTTGATACCTTGTAGTCCTCTGGATCAGAGGTGGCTTCTCGACCTGGTCTGACCACAACTTCAGGTCTGACCTGATAGACACAGTCCAGCAACTTCAAGTTTTCACATCATGACAGAAGGGTCCACTAACAAGAACCCACTGAATTTGCTTTTCTTCTTGTTCCTTTCAGCTTGCTTGCTTGTTTGTCCAGGTTTCACTATGACCTGGACACTAGTGAAGTGAGATGAAGAAGCAGGAGGCGTTGTGAACTGTCTGTTCATTGACTCTGTGTTTATCAGGACAGCAAGTGATAACAATGCTGATAAGGAGGAAGGGCAACTGTTTACTTTGCGATGGTGGATCCACTAAAGAAGGGAGGGCTATTACGGATTTTTTACCCAAGATCCCTAAAAATTTGGAGATGGCACCGCTCTTGAATTCAGTCTTTTTGAATTCCAGTGTAAAGTGACAGAAATTATACCTTCCTGATAACAAAGCATACTTATCCATCAGATTTTGCAATTCTTCTTTTCACAAGATCTATTAAAATGTATTTTATTTCTTAAAATGTACATCGATGCAGAAACAGGATAGGAGAGCGTTATGAATGAGGTTTTATGGACTGAAAATGCACTGTTTAGTGTCTTCTAATCTCTGGTGAAATTAGCCAGAAGGAACTGCAAGGTTCCAGAAGGAACTGTAAGCTGATAACCCCATGGAAAGCAAATCTTCCCCCATCCTTTCTGATGGTCAATGTCCTCAGAAACCTTGTTGAAGGACATATATAGAGAGATCAAGCTGGATGAGTGAAAACAGCAGAACCCAGGGGAGAAGGTCAGGAAACAAAAGAAGAAAGATTCCCTTCCACACTCACCCGTACATGCAGAGTCCTTTTATACTAAATTTATAACTCTGACTTGCAACAAACAGTCAGGAACTTGCCTTCAAGAAGGGGGAGGATTGAGAACACGGAAGGAGAGAGAATGAAGCCAGTTTTTGTCTCCCTTTCTTCTTTTGTCAAGCAATCAGAATGAAAGAAACGAACAGTGAAGGAGATTTGTCTGTACATCTTACAGGGTGGAAGAACAAGACCAGTGTGCAAGACATCCAGAAGTAGCTCTGGAATTAAATTAAACAAGTTGGAAAGGTGTAGTGTAGCAGCTGAGAGACTGTGTAAGGATTCCCTGGTTCAAAGCTATGGTCAAGGAAGAAGCACATGGCCAGCAAGGCTATAGCCAGCAAGACTAGCAGCCTCTGACAGCCTCCTCCTTCATGGATCTGCCCAATCTTTTTTTAAAGCCATTCAGATTGGCAGCCATCACCACTTCCCATGGCAGCAAATTCCATAGACTAACTTGCGTGAAGTATATCTGTACATTGTTCTTTCTTTCTTTCTTTCTTTCTTTCTTTCTTTCTTTCTTTAGGAAACTTCTATGCCACCCCATTCGCCAAAGCCTCAGGGCGGCTCACAACAATAAATAACAATAAATAACAACAATAACAATATAAAAACAATACAATTGGAACCGTCCTGGCCAAAGATGTAAAATCAATAAATAATATTAGCGCCTAATTTTCTTCTAATAAAAAAATTCACTATGTAATTTTGCTTCATAACCTCTTCTTGAAAGAAATTCCCCTAATATAATATGCTTACATTTCATTTTCACTCATATACACATTCTGTGTATATTTTATATAGGCACACATGGTATTACAATTTCAAAAAAATCAGACTTGCCATGTTTTTACTTCATATGCTGTTGCAAAAGCATACCATTTGGTAGGTCTGAGTTGCAATGGGAACAGAATAGATTGCACACTGACCTTCCAGTAAGGACTGGGATGTCCTGAGCAACAAAGCAAGACTACCTTCCCTACAACTGTGTGAACTGGTAACCAATGGAAGCTTGGTGTCCGTTGTGTCATATGACACATTTGGCACAATACATGCCTATTGCCCATGGACAAAATCACACCTTTCTGATTTGGAATAATTCCAGAATTCCAATTATACTCCCACTTTTTTAACTTCTGTGTTTGCAGCTACTGCTGCAGCTACTTGCAACTACAAGGAATGATGAGCAACTTACTAGATCCTGGTCTGAAAGCGAAACTACCTACAGCCTGACTGGAGTCCATCTAGAGAAGAACCTTGAGTTTGGTGGTACCATTTCCATGGAACTCTCTGCCTATGAATTTCAGGTAGGCACCATCATTGTGTCGTATCCAACACTTCCTGAAAACATCTATGTTTCAGGAAGCCTGTCTTCATTGCTTTTCTTGAGATTCATTTTAAATGTAGTGTTTTATTCTTTTTTATCTTTAAAAATATTTGTACTGTCATCTCTCTAGTCTGTTTAGATGTTGTACATAAAACATATACATGTTACAAGCCAATTAAAAATGTGCATGTCCTGAAACAATACATGAACTGAAAGGCTGTTATTTTTTGATATTCACATACTTCCAAACATGTGAAACATTTACAATAATAATGGTAATGATGATGTTGTACAGAAATGAGAAGAGGACATTTGTAGTCATAAGCACAATTATAAAAATATGTGCTTCGTATAACACATGATTTGGCCCTTAGTTTGGCTGCAATTGACCCACTATATTTTATGGAGAGCTTTATACGCACCATCTTCACGTTCCTGAATAATGTTGGAATACTGCCAAGGTGACCTGACTTGACCTACAAACTTTGCATCTAAAACCTTAGATGGCCCAGCCAGTCACATTTTGCACTGGACAAGACTTCTGAATGTTCTTCAAAATGGGGCCCCAGGGAGTGTGCTTTGCAATGTAGCAGCCTAGCCTGAGGCTAATAGGTCTGCACAGAAGAAGGAAATTTTCTGCTGAAGAAGAAAATAGGAATTGAAGACGAATCCCTCTGTGTGGTTTCCAGTTTACAGACAAACTTTTCCAGACCCTAATTATAGCTTTCAGATTTTTGAATCAAGCTAGACCTCAGATTTACCTCTATTTAGAGAGAGGCCAATTGCAAAAGATGCTGAAGGAGCACAAGGTCATGAAGACCAAATGTCATGACATTCCATCATTCTGTTTCTTGTGTCCTGTAATCTACTCCTCCTGAATTCATTCATAACTAGGATAATGAATTATGTGAATGGAGCAAGGGTGGGAACCTTTCTATCAAAGGCCTCATTTCCTCAAGAGTCAGCTGAGAAAGATCTAAGGCATGATCCAATGCTGGAAACATCTCTCTCCATCTCTGTGTGTATGTGTGTCCGCATCTGGGCACATGTCTTCACCTCCTCTCTCCATTCTGACACCTTCTCATTTCTGCCACCTCTCCCCTAAATGTCTTCTCCATCTCAATAACTAGAATGGGGAGTGGGGGAACAGGTTTCTCTTGCTAGAAATCTGAACTCATTGCTAATAGAAGATTTTTGACTAGTTGTCCAGAAGCTGCAGGTTGTCCACCCTGAACTACAGTGTCTATAATTTGCCTTAGCTTTCCATTAATTTGCATACATACATCATTACTTGGTGAACAGATAAAAACTGCTGAAGCATTTGAGAGATGGGGAAGGAGACCGGGGAGATGGAGGGTGTGCACGTTTAGC
Source organism: Varanus salvator macromaculatus (assembly GCA_023646645.1). Taxonomy (NCBI): domain Eukaryota; kingdom Metazoa; phylum Chordata; class Lepidosauria; order Squamata; family Varanidae; genus Varanus; species Varanus salvator. Next base: position 19,212,343 of record JAIXND010000621.1, on the reverse strand, counting down.
TGGAAAGTTTTATTTATTTTTATTTATTTAAAGCATTTCTATGCTGCCCCCATTGCAACAAAGCCTCGGGACGGCTCACAACATATACAAAATAAAATACAACCTATAATACATATTTAAAACTGGCACATCTCGGTTATATATTAAAACTCTGATATCCTTTCCCCCCTGTGCCTTTAATATCAACCGTGAACAACAGAGAAGCCTGTACTACTTCATGGAAGCATGCTCAGTTTCTGTCTCTCTGTGAATGGCTCTTTTAAAACAGACAGGCATTTTACGGAGCTACAAAGCACGGAGGAAGAAGGCTGCTCGCACCACATTCTGCACACACTGCTGAAAGCAGCAAGGTAATTTGCAGGCCACCTTCCTGGGAACTGTGCTGAGCAGATGAAGTCAAGCCATGGAAAGGTGTCTCCATTTATCATGCTTCTTCAGGAGTGCAGGTTTGCAATCATTTGCACCTGTTACCCAGGGGGCTGTTTGGAAACAAAGGCCTCAGCTCACCTCATAAGTCTGGATACTGCGGTGGCAGGAGGTGGCAGCAAAGTCACTTTCCATCCTTTTGGGAGATGCAGTTGTCTCTTGGCTTGGCTTGACATTACAGCCAGTGTGTCTGCTTCAGCAAGCAAAATAAAGGAAGGTTGCGATATCGCTGATTTTAACCAAGAAAAGCAGAAGCTCTGTGCTACTGAGTTAAGCATATTCTTCTCTCCCTTCCTTCCTCCCTCCCTCTCCCAGATCTGTGTTAAGGATGATGGCAGATACCATATTCTTAAGCATATTCAAAGCAATGCATATTCATGTGCAAAGAAGTGGTGGTGGGAAATTCCAAATGATTTTCACGAAGGGCAGAGAGAAAGAAGTATAAAGAAGCCAGTTGCACAAAGCAGGGAAACATGCAAAATAGGCATTTGAGCAGCTAAAGTGATCAGTGCTTTCAGAAAATAGTTTTTTAGACTTTAGTCAGTCCTTTGACAGAGAGCAATTTGCTGTGCGCATCAGGAATTGAACCAGCATGCAAATGAACTGATTTTTACATTAAATTTAAAAATTAAATTAAATTAAATTAAATTAAAATACCTACCAACCACATAGTACTATTGTCATGAAAATTCAGAGTATTTTCTTGGCAAGATGCCTATTGGAGGGACTTGACCTGGGGTGATGTTTGAAGGCTGAGGAAAGATTGCAAAAGAAACCCAAATGTCTTGCAATGATGGCCAGTTTCTTTTCTGAGATGCCATTTCCCCAGAGAATCCTAAACTGAAGAGAGGGATTCTTCACGAGCATCTCTTTTGGAGATGTAACTTTCTTACTCAAAAGCAGAAGGACAAATGAAAGGGCAAAGTAGGTATTACCAACTCAATGGGGGGAAAATCACTCCTTTCCATTTTTCATTTGTAGCTACTGGAAAATACAGCTGTCTCAGCCAAGGTCTGACACCTGAGAGCTTATTAAAAAAATATTCCACTTTTCCAAGAAGCTAGATTTCTGTTCTTTTTATTTTGCAATGTGCCTGGCTATACAATGGTAGAGTTATCTTTCTTCTGAAGGATTAAAGATGACAAGAGAACAGAAGAAAGGAGGAAAATGTATCTACATACAACATGGATTCTGGCTGACATTACAGCAACATGGCAAAAACATGAAAATTATAACTATAGAAATTGGACAGTAAGATCAGTTTCTTTTTCTGGATATTTTGGACACAAGGCAGAATGTCAGTGGCCATAGGATCTTTCAAAGTCCCATCTATGACCCCAGAAACTTGCTCTTACATCAGACCTTGGACTCCAAATTTGAGGTCTCTTCCCTCTGCCCTTGCAGTTGGTGCAGAAAGAACCACTCTGGCTGTGTCTCTGAGGTTTCACGAGTGATCTTGGAGATGGATTTCTGGGGAGGGGAGAGGAACAGAGTTGGAGAGTGCAGAGGCAGGATATAAGGAATCTTGTATCTTCTGCAGCTTCCTATCCCCACCTTCATCATCTTAGCCACATAGCCAAAATCAGTTGTCCCACTAAAACATAGAACAAAGGGTTGTGGGGAGGTGAGGATCACATCTGCAAGAATGCAATCAAATAGGACTGTGGGTAGAGAGTGAGTCTTTCTCAGACTCTTGCTACTATGTGTAGACACTGTGTTGCGGGAGTCTTTGTCAAGGAGGAGGGGCAGAAGTGTGTGTGTGTGTGTGGGGAGTGAACCTTCATGGTCCATCAATGTTGCTTAATGAAGTTTCTCATATTGAGAGTGAGAATCGAGAGATGGGGGATTTCAGGAGGGGAGGAGAAGCAGGCTGCGAGACCCAGATGTTCAGGTAGGCCCTGAGAAATAACAGGGTTTGGAAGTGCCAGAAAGGGACTTCCAAGAGTCAGAGGAACCTGGTTCAATCCTTGAGCCCATGACGGGGTGGTAGGAGAGAAGGCTAGCCAACTAGAGGGCTTGTGTAGATCTAGGAGGCTTGCCCATTTCCAAAGAAGCATTTCCAGAGAAGTAGGGCCCAGGGTTGCTGAGGGTTCTCAGAAATAGTTTCTAGACTGGGTTCAATGAACTGCTATGTGCATGCTCAGAAACTCTTCCTTTGTTGACTAATAGCTGGATGGACATTGGAAATGAAGTGCTTTCCCCAAAGAATTGCCTTTGTTTGAAAGAAAGGCAGAGGGAATCTGACTCCCAAAAAAGCAATTCCAGGAAGGTTTCTGGCCATCACATTCAAGGAGGGCCTCAAGTTTCCATGTGATGAAGCAGATCAAGACTTACAACTGTCCAACTATGGGACAAGATCATTGGAGCCATTTTGTTGTGCTAAATATCAACTGTGACAGTGCAAGAAAGCCATTTTTTCCTTGCAATAATTGTTGAGCTTGCACAGAAAAAAGCAAGAAAAACACTAGTTAACCCAAAAAGGATTACAGAGTTTAAATTATTTTAATGTATCTTTTCGGCATTCAAAACATTAATTTGTCAAGTGAAAACATTGAAATATGACAATTTTGAAAACCCCGATTCGACATTTCTTCATTCTTTAATATACTGGGAATGCCTCAAAAATTACACGCAGTCAGTTGGTAGACATAAGGATGCTGGGTAGCTTCAGAACCTTATTATTTTATTTATTTATTTATTTAAATATTTATATGCCGCCCCTTGCAGCAGCCTCGGGGCGGCTCACAATATCAAAATTATCAATTGAAAAATATCAATTGAAAAATTATCAATTAAAAAAATGACAAATTATCAATTGAAAAAAATGACAAAACACTTCTGGATGGTAAAAAGGAGGAAAACTCCAAAAAAATGCATGAGTTTCGCTGTTAAATGTTAGTGCTGGCACTTTTACTGTTAAATGCTAATGTCTTACTAATGCCAACTAATTCTCAACCTTACTGACAAACTGAAAGTTAGTAAATCACTAGGCCGTGATGGTGTCAATGCCAGAGATCTTCATGCAAATAAGAAGTGGATGCCCTTCTTACAAAAAATATGTCCTTAATATCAGCTTTTGTATAAATTATCAACATTTGTATAAATTATCAGCTTTTGTATAAATTTAGTATCAGCTTTTGTATAAATTATACAGCTTTTGTATAGCCAATTTATATGTTTAGGATTGGTAGGTTTTAATGTTTGTAAGCCACCCAGAGAGCCCTCTGGGCTACTAGGGTGGTAAAGGTAAAGTAAAGGTAAAGGTTTCCCCTTGACATTAAGTCCAGTCATGCCTGACTCTAGGGGGTGGTGCTCATCTCCGTTTCCTAGCCGAGGGAGCCAGCGTTTGTCTGCAGACAGTCTCTGTGGTCATGTGGCCGGCATGACTAAACACCAAAGTACACGGAACGCTGTTACCTGCCCATCGAAGTGGTACCTTTTCATCTACTTGCATTTGCATGCTTTCGAACTGCAAGGTTGGCAGGAGCTGGGATAAAGCAACAGGAACTCACCCCGTTGTGCAGATTCGAACCGGCGACCTTTCGATCTACCAGCCCAGCAGCACAGCGGTTTAAACCACTGCGCCACCTGCAGTCCGACTAGGGTGGTATATAATTGCAAATAATAAATAACTAAATAAATCTTTTGGAGAATTATGTCAGGAATTGTGGGCAATTATGCAGAAAGTTCAGTATGTAACATACCAAATAAAGTTTGGGAAACTCATTTTACATTCTATAAAATCATCCATCAAAATCGGCGGTGGTTCACACACTAGAGGATGTTGACAAATTACCAGCATTGCTGCAAATTTCTCTTAAGGAAGCAGAGGGATTTATTCTCTTGTTAAAAAATGAGAAAGCACCTGGTCCTGACTACAGGAGTCCTGGATTCATAAAATTTAATTTCAGCTGTGGGCACCAATGCTTGCAACTTTGTATGCATTCATTGTACATTTGTTTAGTGGAGAGGAGGGACCAGGGCCCCCTTCAGTTGTTGCTGGACTACAGTTTCTCTAATCTTTGACACTTGGCCATGCTTGTTGACTCTGAAGGAAATTGGAGTCTGACAGCATCTGGGGAATCACTAGTCTTTCATCCCTGCTCTCTTTGGATCAAACGCTAATTTGTCTGGCCTCTGTTCCATGCCAACTTACCAGGCTTGTGCTTCCTAAATCGGAACATATTTTGCTGTCCAGATTTGCACATTTCAGAATTTTGTAATGCGATTCAACAAAAAGAAGTAATCCTCCAAAACACAATGTGAATATGGGGGGTGGAGGCTGTGCACAAAAATGCTAACACGAATATTGAATTCAACAGTACAAATGCATCAACTGGAAGATGTGCACATAATGCACACATTTGGGGAGAATTCTTCCAAAAGAAAATGTTTTGGAAAAAGAAGGCATACTTAAAATGCATACAACATTTTGATGTAGCATACAAAGAATACAGCTGCCCAATGTAGAATCTGGATGAAACCAGTTTAGCACTGAGGAAAGGGAAACTCAACTGAAAGATAACTCAGCAGATAACTCTCCATAATTCTATCTAATTTATGTTGTCAAGAGAATTAGTACATGATTGGTTAGTAGTATGGATTCTCTGAAATCCTCTCCCCCTTCCTGCTGGAGTGTGAAATTGTACAGTGATTGAGAGTGGACACATTTGGTTAGTGAACTTACTTTTAACCAGCATTATTTATTTTTTACCGTTTGCTGTAGGGAGGGTGATAAGAAAATAATCATTGCTAGAAAAATTGCAGCGACATTTAAGAGTTCAGGGTTTCAGTGATTACTTAAATGTGAGGAAGCAGTTGAAGGGTGTAGGTGAATTTTATTTTACTTTTTCCCCTGTTCTATCCTTGCTGCCTGAATGGCTCGGAAAACCCCAATAGGTTTTGTCAGGACTTCTTTTCTTGGACCTTCCACATATTACTTCTTTCTGAGTGCTTGAAAGCTGAGGCAGGGGCATTTTGGGCTGCCCTTTTAACACCAAGAAGAATAAAAAGGAAGACCATCTGCTCCTTGCTCACTTTTCAGGCACTGAACCTACCCCCTCAGAAATTTCTCTGGACATTTCAGCATTTCAATGAGGGAGGCAGAGAAAAGAACAGTCTCTTCTGCAGGGAATCAAGGGGTTGGGGAAGGTCGGGTAGGATTTCAGTACCACACTACATTTAACAGAAGGACTTTTTTAGTTCCAGATTTTCTTCTATTGGGGGTGAAGATGGCCTACGTCCCATAAGGAAGGTTTGCTAGGAATGCAAGAGGGTATTTTCATAATGCAACCATTTTCAATCTGGGTTCACCAGTACCAACCTTGCAAAAATAAATTAATAAATAATAGCGTTAGATAGATAGATAGATAGATAGATAGATAGATAGATAGATAGATATTAAAAATAAAATATGTTGTTGCTGTTCAGTCGCAAAGTTGAGTCTGACTCCTCGCGACCCCATGGACAACATTCCTCTAGGCTCTCCTTGCCTCCGCCATCCCCTGGAGTCCACCGAAGCTCACACTGACTGCTTCAGTGCTCCATCCAGCCACCTCATTCTCTGCCAGTCCCTTCTCCTCTTGCCCTCAATTCTTCCCAGCATCAGGGTCTTTTCCAATGAATCCTTCCTTCTCATTAGGTGGTTGAATTATTTGAGCTTCAGCTTTAGTACCTGACTTTCTAAAGAACAGTCTGGTTCGATTTCCTTCAGGATTGACCAGAAAACCACCAAAACATTGGTGGTTGGAGCAAGGGACCATCTGGAGAACCCTGGAAGGCTGGATCTGGCCCACAGATCAGATGTTCTTCACCTGTGGTCTATTATCCCTGCCCAGTGCAACAAAGGCAACAATTGTTACCTCCATACCCCCCAGTCCACTTCTGCTGAATGTTAGCCAAATCCTGTCTTTGCTATAGCCTTCCAACAGGGCTGGCCAGCTTTGCCATTTGTGTGCTTCTAAGGGCCCAGCCAAACTCTGCATATGTTGATTATGTATCAAAGGATCACTTCAGTAGCCATTTAGCTCAAGAGAAGTGATCCTCCAATCTGTGGGCTCAATCTGTCCTGCCAAGATTCCCCATCCATCCATCCTTTCCATCCATCCCCTTCCATCTATTCCATCCGTCTATTCCAACTATCCACCCACCCACCCACCCACCCATCACCTCCATCCAATCACAGAGGTTCAGGAATCTTTGCTACTTTCTTCCTTCTCTCTTTCCAGCTTGTAAGCTACCAGGAACACAGGAAGGTGACAGGGATAAGAATCCTCTGTTATCTCTGGTTTGGGAATAGAGACAACCGCAAGATTCCGAGGTACAGGAGGTGGAGCAGCCCTCCTGGTCAGTGTTTGCAGGACCACCTCTGAAGTCACTCTAACCCCGGAGTGCTGAAGTCATCAAACCCACCCCATGCTCACAGTCATCCCCAAGCTGGATTTATTACTTGGGTTGCTCAGCAGACCAAAGGATGGGCAAAAAGCTCCCTGTGCACTGAAAGTTTAAAAGCCCTTTTGGAAAACTCATGACAAGTCTTCCTCCTACCCCCATTTCAACTCCTCACTAACTCCAGTGAATTACGGGGCAAGCTATAAATGAGGGAGTGTTCTTAGTAGTGGAAATACTGCATCTCAGGTAAGTTACTGCTAGACAAAATGGTCCCCAGGAAAAAGAATCAATACCAGCTCTCCTGTCCCTCTAAATCACCGCAAGGGTTTTGATTATATCAGATGAAGTATTTCTTAGGTCTGCTTCAAATTCTGTATTTATGCTGCCATTTTGAGAAGTGGAAACAGTGGCACACTTAATTGATGTCTTTCTTCTCTCTCTCTCTTTCTTGTTTCTTCTTTTTGTTTTTCATCCAGTGTCATACACTTAGCACTGGAAAGCTGTTTTTCAGCTTATTCAGTTAAAAGAACAAGTACATGCCAATGTCAACATTTTAATTCATGATCTCAGATTTGTGTGGAAGTAAATTTCAAAACTGGTAAGCAGAGTCAAAAAGTTCTTAATTTCGCTGCTGGATGTGTGGGTGACAAGATGGGAAAAAGCAGAGAGAGCATTCTGAATTTGCGAATGGGGGGATATTGGGTGAATGGAGGGAGATACAAACTACAGGGACAAACCTTCCTTCCATCAAATGCATCTCCTTCTATATGGAGGACTATGCACTTACATTCTGCAAGATGTAATGCTGGCCACCAGTCTGGATGGCCTTTCCTGTCCTCACTCCTTTTCCAGCAGTGACTGGCAACTCTTCCAGCAGCTGGGTGGTACCTCGGCTATAGGTCTAAGTCTGAATTTTAAAGGAGCTGCCTCTGGTGCAGGATCAATTTCAGGGATAGTGTTCAGATTGCAACCAAGAGTGGATACACAGCCCCACCAACACTGAGCCTCTGCTGTCCTTTCTGTACATCTCATACCATTTGGTGTTTCCCTGGGGGTTTGTGTTCCTCTGGGAATGATTCTGCTGAGATTTATTGACTAGCACTGTAAGTTTCATGCTAAAATATGCTCCTATTTTTTATATTCTCCCCATCTGTTTTGCTTTTCGCACTACAACTGGATGCCAGTTTGGCAACGTAAATTGAAGTCATTGAAGGCCTGACTAAAACCAAATGTTTTAACTAGCAATGGCTACAGAAATTTTTATTAGCTGAATTAGAAACCTTGCACAATCGTAAAATGAATTATATGGATCATGGATCCTGGTTTTCAACTTACTTGGTAAATGCAATCACTTTTACATGTAGCAGAACTTAGAAGACCCACTTATTAGAACAGCGAAATATTCCTGTGATGTCATTTTGCAATTAAATATGCCTTAATGGATCTCTGACCATTGATCTTTTTTCTTCAGTCTTATTGACCTTCAAGATAGTACAAAGCTGCACCTGATATTTATCCTTATTGGTACCATTGACACAACCAATAGTCCTCCTTGGTTTGGTTACAAATGAAGACTGTAGCAGCATCCTGCCACACATCTGCTTACAAAGAAGGCCCAAGGGGACAGGAGGATCCAAGTGGCCTTAGATTTAATGAAGAGACATATTACAGAAATTGCACATCAAGCCCCAAATTGGTCCATTCGCTACAGAAAAATCAACTTTATTCTTGCAAACATTAGTTGGCAAAAAGAGCATAACCAGAGGACATTCTCTCTTGCTTACATTTGTCTTTGCAAATAGGACATGCCTGCATGGCTTATGAACATAACCAGAATGTTCAAACGTTACTACTGGCTCCCTCTTATTTCCCTGATTTCCAGCTTTCCTTTCATCTTGCCCTTGAAGTCCTGAGTATTTATTCCTTCCTTCCTCCCCTGCTTGTCCTCTTCTTTCATGTCTTCTTTATTTCACCTTCTTTCTTCTATATGCTTTAGCCTTCTCTCCTCTCCCCCACTACCACTGTCTGTTGTCTGGGAGAGGAAGCCCAAAAGTTTTTGTCTTCTGTTTCTTGGGTGCATTTCTGTTTTCCAACTCCTTCCCCATATATCCCAGTGCTGCCTTAGCTGGGTACCTCCAGATCCTACATTGTTTGCATCTCTGGGTGGCGTGGAGAGGACTCTGCTCCCTTACCTTTTCTATTTGCCATCTTAGGTGGTGTTCTTCTAGAAAAATATAGGAAAGATGCATGAATAGCTAGAATTAGGAGGGTTTGGGGACTGGGGCTTTTGAATGCCATTAAATGTTCCTACTTTCTTCCATAATCCTAGCACTGAACCTGTTGAATGTGCTCCCCAGAGAGATCTGGGCTCCCCAGAGAGGTCCGATGTTATACTCCTTCTGGTTCCAGGTAAAGACCTTTTTATTTAACCATCCTTTTAATAATCAAGGGTTTTAGATGTTTTAAGATGTTTTATTCTCTGTTCTCACAGTTGCATTTTCTATTTTCTTTTTCTTCCTTTTCCTTTTAGTTGATAATCTTCAGTTTATATGCTTTTAATAATTGTGGTTTTATTATTGTATTATTTTAATTTTATACTGTGTAAGCCGTCCTGAGTGCTTTTGCGGAAGGATGGGATACAAATGTTTGTAACAACAACAACCACAACCACCTGAGGCACTTTTGCTAATCACCATTGCTATGAGCAAATCATTACATGGGACAGGATTGCTGATGTTCAAAGTCCTTGGACAGACTTTCATCCTGCATAAAGACATTCAGGGAGCTGCAGGGAGCCAGCCAATCTTTCCTTGTATGCACTGTTTGCTTATCTTCTGCCCACTGAGATGCATCACACAAGAGCTTTTAAAATTAATTAAACAAATAAGAACAACTAGTATCTCAATAGGTTGCATTGGATGGTTTTGTTAGTAGGTGAATTCACATAGCATATCACAGGCATTAGCATATCCGGTCCTCCGTGAACGCCTGGCACTCAGTTCTCTACATTGAACTTGACAGACTTCAGGGAGACTTAAATAGCAACCAGGGAAACAAAGGTTTTTGTTGTTTGTTTTGTTGTGCTTCTGATGAGTTTTGCAAGTAACATGGAAAAATCTGGTTTAGGGAAAAAGAAGAGATGCCATGCGTTTTTTTGTTTTTTGGTTTTTGCTATTGATGGAAGGTACCTACATATTAAGTATGCTTACAGTATCCTCCACAGGCTAAATTTGAGGTAAATTCTAATTCATGCAGATCAGCACTGATGTCACAGCCTGCAATTCCTCCAGAATCACATGGCTGGAATTCGCACAGCACACATGCATGTTTCCTGTTGTTCCTGTTTTTCCTGTTCATTACATGGAGAAAAGGGTTAGGGTTAGGATTTTTATTTTGGAAGTCTGCATGAACTTTCAAATATACACATTTTGTGTGCACGTTTTATAAATGTCTTATGCATTTTGTGCACAGTTTTTATGTGGCAAGTCATTCTTGCTCCAGGGGTCCTTACCAATTATTCTGCTCAATGTGTGGCCCTTTGATTCTGCCCTGATTTTGCCACTCTATTGTATGGGCATGGGATGCGTTTGTATTGCTATAATACTGGTGTGGGGGGTGGATGGCAGGAAAGGATCAATGGGACCAACCTGACTATGGCTATTCCCTTTAATAAATTTGCCAAGGACTTCTTTTTCGGGTGACTTTTCTGGTTAGATGTTCAACAAATGTTTTCAGAATACTTAGGAATTGCCTGGAAGATCTAAAACGGGGACATGCTTTTCTTCCCCCTCTCCTAGGAAAATCTCAATAACTTAGGATGCTGACCACATTTTATTTATTTATTTATTTATTTATAACATTTAAAAATAATGGGGCGGCTTACAAGGAAGAATAAACAACCATCAAATAACATTAAAAATTTTGGAGCATCTTGGCAATAATTTAAAACCAGTAAATTAAAACAGTAATTAACAATTAAAATATCATTTGAATAAAAAGGTCTTAGCCTGGCGCCGAAAAACAAATAATGACGGCACCAGGCTGAACTCTCTGGGGAGCGCATTCCATAGGTGGGGTGCCACCGCAGAGAAGGCCCTCCTCTGGGTGCTCACCCTCCTAATATCCTTCACAGAGGGCTCCCGGAGAAGGGCCTCCTCCGCCGATCTCAGGGGGCGGGAGGGCATATATGGATGCAGGCGTTCCTTTAGATAATCAGGTCCCAAGCCATTGAGGGCTTTATAGGTGATAACCAACACCTTGAATTGGGCCCGGACTTCAATGGGGAGTCAGTGAAACTGACGGAGGACTGGGGTTATATGAGAACAACGCCCAGTCCCCATCAGCAACATGGCAGCTCTATTTTGCACCAATTGAAGTATCTGGACTGTCTTCAAGGGCAGCTCCATGCAGAGCACATTACAGAAATCTAATCGGGAAGTTACCAACGTATGTGTCACAGTCGCCAGGCAGTCGTTCTCCAGGTAGGGACGCAGCTGATGGATCAGCCAAAGCTGAAGGAAGATGCTCCTCGCTACCGATGTTACTTGAGCTTCTAATGTCAGCTCTGGGTCGAGGAGCACTCCCAAGCTGAGAACCCTGTCCCTAAGAGGGAGTGCAACCTTGTTCAGGACAAGGTCCAGGTCCCCCATCCCGAAGCCTGCCCCACCTACCAACAGGACCTCCATCTTGTCTGGATTAAGCCTCAGTTTATTGGCCCTCATCTAGCCCATTACCTTGGCCAGGCACCGGTTCAGTACAGCCACTGCCTCACCTGGATTGGTGGAAAACGAGAGGTAGAGCTGGGTATCATCAGTGTACTGATGATTCCGCAGCCCACACCTCCTAATGACCTCTCCCAGCAGTTTCATGTAGATGTTAAATAGCAAGGGGACAAAATGGACCCCAGTGGAACTCCATGGCATAGCAGCCATGGCGCAGAGCCATAGTCCCCCAGCATCACCTTTTGGAATCAGCCATTGAGATAGGAGCGGAACCACTGCAAAGCAGTGCCTCCAACTCCCAATCCCGCAAGCCTGTCCAAAAGGATACCATGGTCGATGGTATCGAAAGCCACTGAGAGGTCCAGGAGAACCAACAGGGATGCACTCCCCCTGTCTCTGTCCCTGCACAGGTCATCATACAGGGCCACCAAGGCAGATTCAGTACTGTACCTGGGTCTGAAGCCAGACTGAAATGGGTCCTGATAATCAGTTTCATCCAAGAGTTCTTGGAGTTGTCCCGCCACCACCTGCTCTAACACCTTGCCCAAGAATGGGATGTTGGCCACCGGTCTATAATTGGCAGCCACCTCTGGATCCAGGGATGGCTTCTTTAGGACTGGTCGGACCACCACCTCCTTTAAAGGGGCAGGTACCCAGCTGTCCCTTAGAGAAGTGTTGACAACCTCCAGGATCCAGGTTCCAATCCCGTCCTTGGCTTTCTTGAGTAGCCAAGATGGGCAAGGGTCTAGTAAGCAGGAGGTAGGACATACTTGTCCAAGCACCTTGTCCACATCATCAGGTCGCAACAACTGAAACTCATCCATCAATTGTGGACCAGACGGCAACATTGGCACCTCCCCAGTAGAATCTGATTCACTAGTAGAGTCCAGCTTGTGGTGAATCTGAACGATTTTCTCCCTGAAATGCTTGGCGAAGTTGTCACAGCAGGCCTTCAAGGGTGGCACCAGATCTTTCTTTGGGCCTGGAAAGAGCTCCCCCTGATGGCATTGTAAGGAGGCAATGGAAGCGGAGAAGAATTTCTTCTTTGCTGCCCTCACCGCCACAGCATAGGCCTGATAATGGGCTCTTAAGTGCATTCAGTCAGACTCATCCCGTGATTTCCTCCACTTGTGCTCTAGACGTCTCCCAACCCACTTCATCGCCCATAATTCAGGTGTGTAGCAAGGGGATGAACGGGCTCTGCCAGGAGGGAGAGGACGCTTAGGAGTGATCGTGTCAATAGCCCTGGTCATTTCCCTATTCCATAGTTAGACCAAGGCATCGACAGGAGCACCAGCCTTATCAACTGGGAAATCCCCCAGGGCCTTCAGGAATCCATTGGGATCCATCCGGCTCCGGGGGCAGACCAGTGCAATTGGGTTTGCACTCTTACAGAGGGAAAGGCCACTCTCATGCTCAAACCTCACGAGGAAGCAATCTGACCATGACAGGGGTGTCAGGCACAAGTTCCTCACCCTCAGATCACCCTCTTCCTGCCCCATTGAGAAAACCAGGTCCAGAGTGTGTCCACGTTCATGGGTCAGGCCAATAATGTGTTGAGACAGCCCCATGGCCGCCATGGAGGCCATGAAGTCCTGAGCCGCCGCAGTCAGAACCGTCTCAGCATGGAGATTGAAGTCCCCCAGGACCAACATCCTGGGAGTCTTCAACACCAAATCCGAGATAATCTCCGTCAGCTCAGGCAGGGAGTCTGTTGGGCAGAAGGGTACTGGGTACACCAACAGAATTCCCAATCTGTCTCAATCGCCCAACACCAACTAAAGGCACTCTAGACCCGGCCTTGAGAGGACAGGAAGCCCTGCAAGGGAAATAGAGGCTCAATAAACCAAAGCGACCCCCCTCTCCTCCCCCTGGGCGTGGCCGATGCTGAACCAGAAACCCAGGCGGGCACAGTTGAGAGAGGGAGACATCCCCCTCCCTCACCCACCCAGGTCTCTGTAATGCAAGCCAGGTCAGTCCCCTCATCCACAATCAAGTCATGGATAAGGGAAGATTTATTTTGGACCGACCTGGCATTAAGCAGCAGCACTGATAGGCCCAGGGGGCGGTTGACAGGACTACCTGTTACCCTCAGGCTGGGGGAATAACTAGAAGGGGGAACAGGTGCTAGCCATCTGTCCCTCCTTCTTCTACGTGGACATGTTAGACCCCCAATGCCGTAACGTCCATTGCCCATGACCACCCCAATGGAAGTGCCCATGAGCTCCCCGGGCAATCCCATATTCGTAGCCGAGAATGACTCCATAAAAAATATAAGCTAAAAACACATTAAAACATCTAAAAACACTTAAACCCCCCCCAACACATCCCAAACCAATTAACAAACCCACCCGCCAGCCAGCAACATAGCCCCAGGCCAGGCCAGCCCCCGCACGACCCCCAAACGGATCCAAAACAGCGGCGACCACCCTTTGGCCATTGTCCTTTGGCTGTTGCCCTTTGGCTGCCGGCCCCGGCTGTGTCCGGTGAGATAAGCCGGCGGCCGTTCCCCATGCCCCGCCCCCAATCCAGCATGGCTCTCACCCAGCACCGGAGGGGTGGAGAAGCATGGCCAGCTGCATGGAACTCGCCGGCTGGCAAGATGGCGTTGGCCGGCAGCAGCGTTGAGTTCGGTCGGGCTTGGTGTCCTCCGGCCCCGGTGGGTTCAGCAATGGCCGCTGACCGCAGTGTCAGCTGCCCCCCCGGGTTCTGGTGGAGCACTGCGTGGTCTTCCTTGGCATCGGCTCGGGGCCATCCTTGGCGGCATGGAGGCGGTGGCGGAGATGGATGGCAGGAAGGGAGGGGGTCCAGTTCTGCCCCCAGCTCAGCCGCATCCAGCGAGATAAGCTGGCGTCGGCCGGCAGCAGCATCGTCGGATATTATCTAGTCCAATATTGTCAGCACTGATGGCAATTGCTGCCCTGAGCTTCAAGCAGGGATTTATTTTCCCCATTCCTTCCTGAAGCTGCCTGGGATGTTCTGAAGCACATGCCCTCCCACCCAGCCACTGCCTCTCCATATTAGCTTCGTATCCTTAGAACTAGCAAAGCATGGCAGTGCCATTTGTCTACCCAGCATATGTTGTTGATCACTGGCATCTTGTGCTGTTTCTTCCCAGGCTATATATTGCCGCATCCCCACTGTGAAGATGACTCGGTTGCCATCTGGGAGTCTGCTAGTGTTGGCATGCATAATCAGGTGGATGCGACTTGGGACCAAATACATGGAGTGTTGGTATACTGAATAGTGATGTATCTGTAATTAGTACACCCACATGGAAGGGGTGCATGTATCAGAACATGCCCATAGCCATGCAGTCTGAGTGCACAGAAGCCTCTTCATCTCATAAGGCAGCCTGTAAAAGCAGGGTGCACAAGTGCATGAAGAGACTGCAAGATGCAGAACACACACACAAAATCCATGCAGGTGCTCATAGGAGCTCACAGACTGGGGACATTTCTGCCATCATATCTTGTGTGCACACCTTCTCTCTCCCTCCCTCTAAATCACCATTGATATGTCATGAATGCAGTTTTGCTTATTGTCCATGGGGGC
>JAIXND010000621.1:19154362-19194100 GCA_023646645.1 Varanus salvator macromaculatus | reverse complement strand
GAAACAGGGAGAAATAGGGAAGGAGAAAGGAGGGATTTCAGAAAAACTACCTTTTTAAAACCTTCAGGGGCTTGATCGGCTAGAAAGCGTTGAAGAGATGGTGGTGAAATACGGATGGGGTGGAAGAAGCAGAACCCAACTCAAAACTCAGTGGACCCACCGAGAAGATGCGGCCCATGTCAGACATGAGAAAGACAGTTTCTCTTAAGATGTGCTGACTGGGATTCAGAAGAGAAGTGATGTCAGAGGAAGAGACATGAAGTCAGCAGAGGAGGGGGGCCCAGTTGGAGGGTCGATGTGCAGAAAGGAGGTGTGCTCGTTTCTGAAAGGCTGAGACCACGCATTTTCATAAGGGATTTGCTGGAAGTGCATCCTAGCTTGGATTCAGTGAACCACCCTGCTCATGCACACAGAACCGTTCCGTCTGGGCTTCTGGAAAAAGCGCCATTCAAGGAAGGCCATTTTGCAAGGAAGGTCTGTGGCTTTGAGTGCGCAAAAAGAGGAAGCACAAGACAGCTAAGGTCAATCGAGACAGAATAATAATGAATGCAATTAGCTTGCTCAGGATGGCTGCTTGGCTGTGTGGAGAAAGTGGGAGGAAGACTGGGGAGCAAATAGAAACATAGAAATATAGAAACAGAGCGAGTCAGAAGGGGCCTCCCAGGCCATCTAGTCTGGCCTCTGGCATCAGTCGGCTCCGCTCATGACATGCCCACCATGTGCATGTCCAGCCTATTTGATGGACTCAGCCAGGGAATGTTATGATTTTTTAGGGAAAATATGCTTCCCCCATTCATGGCACACATACAACCTTTCTTGCCAGGACATGCCAACACACTCTACATGAATTAACAGTGTTTGGGAAGCTCTGACAAACAAGTGCCCCATAATTAGAATGCGGACTTGCATCATGCTCCATCCATTCTTCACCTTGCCCTTCCTCATTAGTAACACAGAGAAAGAAAACCGAAAGACATTTCATCTGGAAAGTGTCTCTTGGCATAACCAAAGCTGGGATTACAAATGAAACTTGGGTTGTGGCTGCTTTGCAGGGAAGCCCTTTTCAGCCTGAGAAGCACTGAAAAAAGCCATCTTGCTTAGGCGTCATCAAAACCAAATGCATTTGTGTATTAACTTAAACAGAATGGAAGATTGCTTTTTTCTTTTCATCCTCACCACACCCTTAACCATTATCTACATCACAAAACAATGTTCTCAGTGCTTCACTTACAGCCACACATTTTCTTTCCCTCTGACAGTTTTCAGACTCTATTGAATTTATTCATTCTCTCACCTGACTCCTCAACCCTTTCTCAGAAGCGTTACTTAGAAGTTAACAGGCAGAAAGAGAATTAATGAGATGAACACAAATAGCCTACAAATGGGCCTTTTATGTGCACAGCAAACTTCATGATGTACAGGGCAGGCTATTTCCTGTTGTCAAAATCAATTATCAGTAAAAACAGCAGGCTTCAGGATGGATTCCCTGCTATTTTTTTCTTAAGGAAATAAGAGTATTTATTTCTCATGCATTTTAGACCCATTGCTTGGTTTTTCAGTGCACCATATTTGCACACTGGGCTGTTACATTTCCTCTCTCTTTTCTGCTGCACAGTTTGGGAATACAAGGGATGAACTGACCATGTAGCCAAAAGCTGTGAAAACTTTGGATGCAAACCATCCAAAGAATGGATGGTTTCTTTGGATGGTTTGTAGCATTTAAAGAAACATCATAGTGGGGTTTTTTTTTTTCCCCCTGGTGGGAGGTGTCTATCTCATACTCATTCCCTCTGGGGTTTTTTAAATAATTTGTTTTGTTGGCAAATGCAGCTTGCAAACATTCTTATGTATGCAAGTTTAATTTTGTAATGGAGATAAAATATACCTTTTTTAATGCAACATTTCTCAAGGTGCTTCATGACATCAGAACAGTGAGCCAATTCCTGGCTGGAGATATTTGTTAGTTTTGTATTCTCCTGTGTTCACTGAAATTAAAACTCAAGATTTTCTATCTAGCCTATGAAGACATTTGTGAAGCTTTATGATTCTTATCCAATCTAAAATGAAATTCTAACCCATCTGCACCAATAACAGCTATTTCAGGCATCTACGGGACTGTGTTGTATTGACTTGCCATATAAAAATGTTCAATGGATTATTTTTGTCAATGTATTAGTTTGGGGGGGGTGATGCGAAAAAATTCGTCTGAATGTTTGTGAATAGGTGTGCATTTCAGATAAATTTCTCAGTGTGCAGGGGTTCAGTGCTGGAGGCGAGTGTGCGCTCAGTATTTATAGTTTTACCCCACTTGTCCAGCCTTTTTGAACTTGAACGTCTGAGAATAATTAACTAGAACTTTCTTCCTTGAGCTTTTCAGGGTTGCTTCCTGCTGAATGAATGCCTGGAAACTTTCCTCCTCCTTCTCCTCCTCCTTTCTTTTTGTTAAAGTGCTTTTCAGAACAACCAAACCAAAAATGCCTCACTTAGCTTTCAGGATTTTATTGCTGAAAGGTTTTACTGTTTAAAATTGTTGCGTACCACCTTGATGGCTTTTTAGTAGACTGTGTGATGTATCGATGTTATGAATAACTACTGATATAAAAAGCTAATAAAGTCTTTCACTTTTAAGGTCCTTAGTGCAGGTTTCTTAAGAGAAATTAACATGTGTGTTTTTGTGTGCGTGTGTCTGAAGTATGGTTGTCATTTCATTTGCGATATTTCAGAAGCATATCCCACTAGAATGAAGAAGGATTGTCAGAGAACTAAGAGCTCCTATCTGAGTTTTCATTACATGGGCACTTCAAAGAGAGGGTTCTCTTCTTGAAACTCAATTGTTTTGTCTGTACACTGAGTGACATTTTTAATCGCTCTGAAGAAGGTCTGCTCTCAATACCCTCGCATGGAAAACCAGACTTCCATATAATATAAGCTTTCCTGAATATGCATATTTTGGAAAACTGAGCTCCATGTGTTTTGGAGACAGCGAGATAAATAAGCGATAGATTCCCAAAACTGCCCCTGCACCAGTGGTGGTATTTGCATGCATGGCGACAACTGTTGGTGCAACAACTGCTAATGCAAGTCAAAGGAGCAACTGTTCCTGATGTCATGTGGGCTGCACCAAGCGTGCTTACACCTGTGCCTGCAAAGGGCCTCCTGCTCACCTATTCAGCTGTTGCAAGTGAACTGCCTGGCGCTTGGTTGGCTGCTTACCTGCCTATTTGCCTGCAATCATGAACCTAGAGGGCCATTTATATATATATTTGCTTGCATGTTTCCTGGTCTGTAGATGTAAATGCAAGGTACATGAAGAACAATTAAGCTATAGGTATATAAGGTTATTTTTAATGCACATTTGGGGAAGAATGGGAAAAGGCTCATTTATGTATTTCTACACTGCCCCTTAGCTGATACTCTCTGGGTGGTTTACAGTAATGGATCAAAAGAACACCATAAAATTAACATTTTAAATAGCTAAAATATATAGCAGGGGTGGCCAGACCTGCTGAGTGGAAGAGCCACATAAGGCACATGTCAGGTGTTTGACAGCTGCTACCAGGTGCCTGTAGGCAGCAAGTGGGCATCTGTTGGCGGTGACTGTGGGCAGCGAGCCACAAAATGAGCTCAAAGAGCTGCATGGGGCTCCCGAGCCTTGGTTTGGCCACCCCTGATATATAATAAAACTGACCTGTAAGAGGAAAAATTAAATCACCCATGAGGGGTGATCTCCTCAAGTCCCTCCTGCATTTCAAAAACTGTGGCATAAAAGGCCACCTTGCGTGGTACTGACAGAAGGACACATTTGGTGCCAGGATGGCCTTGGTGGGGAGACTGTTCCCTAGATGGTGAGGCACCCCAGAGACCCTCCCTGCTTGTTTCCAGCCTCTAAGCCTCCTTGGAGTTTGTACTCAGAAGAAAGCTCTGAAGGATGGCCATAGTGTCTGAATAGATCGCACTTGGGAGAAGCGCTCTGACTGGTATTGCAGTCCCAAACCACGTAAGGTTTTATGGGGAATTGGGCCTGGAAGCATTGGCTGTCCCAGTTCTCTTGCATCATTTGTTGTCCTGCTAATTCTGTTGCAATATCTGGAGCCACTTCTTGTGATACAGAAGTGTAGAATTTTCCAGCAGAAGCCCTGATCCAAGTGGAAACACTTGCTTCTCCATTGGGATGGCAACCTTCTCTTACACGAATGAGAATTGCTTCAAGTTTCAATTGCACTGGAAGATCTAAAGCTTCCAGCTACTTGTGGGCAGGAATTGGCAGAGTGTACGGGAATCAACACGTGCTCAAACTTCCCATAGGATTTCTCCCCAAATGTGTGCTTTGCCCTAATAAACATATTTTTAATAAATGTTTGGTTTGATTGCAAAGTTTATACATGCAACAGTTTCTAAGAGCTTCTGATTTTCAGTTTGCACAGTAGTCCATGGAGTTAGTGCAAATCCAAGCACAAAATCAAATGGGATTTTCATTTTCATTTCTTTATTTTTTTCCCACTTGAGCATAGCAGCAGGCTCTGCAGGGAGTATCTGACTGCAGGGAGAGAAAAAACATACTTGCTCAGGTTCTGGGGGTTCTGGGGGAGCCTGGATTACTCACTTTACTTTTTACATAAAATAACAATACAGTTTTTCCAAGACACATTTTTCAGCTGCACAAAGTTTATTGGGAACTATACATTGTGTGCCTCACAGCACATTTTTAAAAGCTCTGAAATAAATCATACCAGCTTGTGTGGGTGGTGAGCATATGTTTATTTACAGAATGGTGAGTATGTGTGTTTCTGACATACTCTGAAAGGTATATTTGTAAACACAGTGCTTTTTAACCAACTGAATTTTACCCAGGAAGAACAGAGCACTAGCTATTATAAACACAGAGGAAGTTGAGATCTAAATAGTGTGAGATTTCAGCTCAGTGTCAGGATTGCTAACAGAGCTGGTAGTTGGAAGGGGAGTAATGGAAGAAAACAGTATGAGGACAAGTTGAGCTTCCATCTCTTTTATAATGCAGCAGTCAGATAGCTAGACAAAGGATCATTGCAAACCAGAAATTTATTGAGAAGAGCAAGTTGCTCCAGGATTAAGTCATACCTGGAACAAAGTCATTGAAATTAATGTGCCTTAAGTCAGTTAAAGGTCTGCCATACTGTTATGTGACAAAGGTTCTCTCCTAATTATGGCATCCATGAATGGAGCAGCCATGAATGGGGGCCCTTCCTATGTCTTGTCCTTGCATGCTCAAGGCTGGGGCCTACTTTACGGAATTGCTCCATCTGGCATCTGGTCATTTTCTCCTTCTGCAAGTAACACCCCCTAACCATTACTGCCTTCTTCTATGACTTCTGCCTTCTAATGTTGTGCCTGAAGTATGACAGCCTAGTTTTGCCTTTTACTCCTAAGGCAAGATCTGCTTGATTTGATGAAGGATCTGTTCTCCTTTCTATTGGTCCGGGGTATTCACTTAGCACCACGTTTCAAATACAACCATTCTTTTCTTCGTCATCTTTCTTCACTATCTGGCTTTCACACCCCTACATAGTGATCAAGTAATTCCGTCGTGTGGATGATCGTGGCCTCAGTCTCCAGCGAAACGTCCTTGCACTTGATATTCTCCTCTAGTTCCTCCTTGATTGCCTTCCAAATCTCAGTCTTCTAAAATGGTTAAGCTTCACTGATGTTGAAATCACCAGTTTTTCCTGTTTGTGTATTGAAATAAGGTTTTTCCCCCTCCCTTTTTAATGTCATAAAAGAGCTATCAATGAACATTGGTTTTCTTGTGAGTAAGGGTGGCCTTTAAAATGTGCATTGAATATTGTTTATCATATTCTCTGCTACAAAGAATCACAGCAGACATGCATTTCAATGCTCAACTTTTCATTTCCTTATCTTCACTCAGATATACAACATGCAACTCTACTCCTGCATCTTTAAACATTTGTGTTGAAAGAAAGCCCCCAAAAATGGAATATTTCCTCCTTCCAGCAGAACTGGGTGCAATGACCATGGCCTTCTCCATACTGTTAATTAAACTAAGAGAATGAGCAAACAAGCAGGTAACAAGACTAAACTTTTATCTCTCTGATGTTGAACCCATTGCCCATTGCAAGTTCATGCAGTCCTCAGACTCATTTCTGAAGTCCTTTCCAGATATTGGGTTCTTTAGCAAGAACAACTAGAACTTCCTCTGGCACCCAAGTATGGTGGGTGAAGGATAAAAAAAGAGAGAAAGAGAAGAAGAAATAATGGACATGATGGAAAGATGAAGGGAGAGAAAGTTAGGAGCAGTAAAAATATATGTAGAAAGAGAAATGATGGAGACAGAAAGGAAAAAGGGTGCCTCCATGCAATTTTAAATATATTTCTTTGTTTTCTCTTAGTAATGGCTACAAGTGGAGATCATTTACCTGATTGCTTTGATCTGTTTTTTTGTATCCATGTAGACATATGCATCATCTGGCATAAATCTGGATTTTATTTTTTTTTAAATAATGTCAGGGTCATGAATAATCCGTTTTACTTCAGATGCAATACTAGACATTTGCAGATTCCAAAATCTGGGGAAATGTCCAAACTAGAAAAGCTTCAGTTGCATCCCACTAGAGGAAACTCAGTTGACCTTGATTTCTCATTTTTCCAGCCTTAAGTTTAGTTCCCACTTCTGAACTTGTCTATATTTTTAAAATTAACTCATTTGTATGTACATGTCTCTTTGCATGAATTTTCCCCATATGTAAATAGTTTCATATGCTTTTCCTCCTTGTAATAATGAAAAAACTTTTTTTTAAGTCTGAACATGAAGGATAATTGTGTCTCTATTTAATGATTGGTTTGGGAAGTGCAAATGAGGCAAGCTCATATTAAAAAAGGACCCAAGCCAGTTTTTTCCCATCGATTGTTGCAATCAATGTGTCACTCACTAGTACCAGTACTTCTAGCTTTCAGTCACCATTGGACCATTAGATTTCCCACCTTGGTTATGGATAAAATACAAGAATAAAGTGCTGCTGAGAGCAGTCAGGTCATCTTCTACTTTGACCTTACTCATGACCTTGGAGCAATTATAAGGAGCCTTTTGGCTTTGGTTCTCACATCTGACTTCAAGATCGTGGAGAAAACTGCTGCAAATCCCAAAGTTTCCTCCATCCCTTCTGCTTTCAAGGGCCTTATAGGATCATTCTAAGGTCTCACCTAGCAGTGAAAGCCTCTTGCCACTTGCTGAAATATGTGACTTAACATGCAATATTGACAATTTCAATTAATTGTTGAATTAAATTTCTCCAGGGGTCTGTGCTGAAGCTTTTTAGGCTTCAGAACAATAAAATTCTAAGTAAAATCAGAAGTAACAAGGGAAAAAACCTTTCAAGGAAAGAGGAATGCAAGACTTACAATCTTGGTCATGCCTACTGCTCTATAGACTGCAGAATAGAAAAAGTCAGCAAACATTTAAACAAAAGAAAACTTGAAATAAACACCCAGTTTAAAATAATACTGGATTAGATATTCCACACTTTCTAAAGCCAGTGTAGAAGATATCAGGTGATCTAATTTCTTTCTTCCTCCTTCCCCATCTCCTACTGCCTAAATTGTTCTCCAAATTAAGACATCTATGATTTGGTCTTCATTTGAAGAAGAGGAAGATGAAAGGAAGAAAAAAAAGAAAGACGCAGCAGGGTGATGGGGAAGAAGAAATGATGAAAAACATTGCACCAGATGGCAAAAAAAATAAATAAATTAAAATCTCAAGAAGGTGGGGGAAAAACTAATCTTGAAATCAAACACACATTTCAGCATAATGGACCATATAATTAATCTATGAGCAAGTCCCTAATCATATATACAGTCAGCTGGCTCTTTGTCGATTTGGTTACTAACTCAACTGTTTCATTTAATACTCTGAGATAATGAGGGGTTTTGAATCCTAACAAGCTGAGCATTAGTAGATTTTTCTGCAGTGAACATGTGGACCTCAGAAGTTTTGGTGCTACCAGAACATTGCAAGGTTTATGATTAAAACCAGTTGTGGACTTGGAGAGTTTATAGCAAGATCTGTTGAGAATTATCAGGTTAACATTCATGTTAACCCATCTCTATAGCATGGGTTATGACTGTAATGATATATGCAACATTTCCTGAGAAAATCTTTATACATATTCTAGATGAATACAACTCTATGCTACTTATTTCAGGATAAATTGAATGTTGACAGAGATGGCTGTGAGAATCCTATTGAAATATCTCTTGATCCTGTTCCTTAAGCATCTTGCAGGTGATTCCACTATTAAAAGCAATCCGATATCTCAACTTCCATAAACTGGAATATTTTCCAGATCTTTGGGCTGCAACATAGCATTGATTTTCTGCCTTTTACACAACTACCAAGACAACACCAGGAAAGGGATAGACTAGGAAGGTTTAGAAATTATTAGAGTATGTAGTTTTCATTTATTCGTATTTTAGTCAAGCAGCTCCAGTCATATGTAGAATAAGAAACCTACAGATTGTTAAAAGGGTAAAATACCTGGGAATTTATCTTAGAGCTGAATGTACAACTTTGAAAGAAGATAATTATCATGAATTACTGAAAGACATTAAAAGTGATCTGGAGAGATGGGCCAATTTACAATTGTCTTTGATGGGAAGAATAGCACTGGTTAAAATGAACATTCTACCAAAATTTTTGTTTTTAATCCAAATGATCCCCATAAAAATTGATAAAAAGTTTTTTGAGGATTTAAACCTTCAAATTTCGAGATTTATTTGGAAAAAAAAGAAAGCAAGGATTAAACTAAAAATGCTTCAAGAAACCAAAAAGAATGGGGGTTTTGGTCTACCGGATTGGATGTTGTATTATCAAGCGTCTATTTTTACTTGGCTAAAAGAATGGCTAACCTTGCGAAATAAGAGAATTTTGTACCTTGAGGGTCATGATTGCAAATGGGCTGGCATGCTTATATGTGGTATGAGAAGGTTAAGTCACAGGGGACTTTTCTAAGTCACTTTATTAGAAGATCACTAATGCCAGTATGGGAAAAGTTAAAGCTAAAATTGTATAATAAGTTACCAAGATGGCTTTCACCTATGGAAGCCTTTGTGTATCCAAATGTATTGAATTTTGAAGGGATTATAAGATATGATGATATTTTGGGTAAGGATGGAGGCCTAAAACTGGAACAAGAAATACAAGAACAGGGACTTAATATATCGCGGTGGTATAAGGTGCAGATGCAATCAAGATATGCCAAAGACTGCAAAATATGGGGGTTTTATAAAGATCTAACAGCCTTTGATCAAGTGATGTTAAAAACAGATGAGAAAATGATTAAAAGACTCTATGAGGTTTTGCTTGACAGAAAAATGGAAGGGGAACAGGTCAAGGACACTATGATAACATGGGCACAAAACTTTGGATATAATATTGAATTAGAAAAGTGGCAAAAACTGTGGGAGAGAAATATTAGGGTAACCTTAGCAACCTCGTATAAAGAAAATTTATATAAAATGTTCTATAGATGGTATTTGTCACCAAATCAATTAGGTAAGATGTTTCCAAATATGTCAAACAGATGTTGGAAATGTAAACATGGTGTGGGTACATTTATCATATGTGGTGGAGCTGTGAATATGTGAAAAAGTATTGGATTAAAATACATAAATGGCTTGAGGAAATGCTACAAAAATCTTTAGCTTTTAAACCTGAAATTTTCTTGTTAGGCATTGTACCGGAAAATATTAGTAAACAAGAAATATATTTGATACTACATTTAATCACAGCGGCGAGGATCGCGCTTGCTCAATACTGGAAGAGTGAGGAACTACCCACGGAGGAACTGATTTTGAAAAAGATTTCGGACTGTGCAGAAATGGATAGACTGACTCTATCACTGAAGGAGAAGGAAGACACTGACTTTTACCAAACCTGGGATTTTTTCTACGACTGGCTAGAGAAATGGGACTTGGCTTAGATTTAAAGATGTCTTTAAACTTTTATAAATTGATTTGATTATGATCATAGAATGCTAAAAGATATGTTATAGGGGGCTGACCCAGCTTGTCTGATGTATTTGATGATTGATGTTTTTAATTTGTAGTTTAAAATCTTAATAAAATCTTATATATATAAAAAAGAAACCTGGTGCACAAAACATTACAAATTGTACAGAATTCCTGGTAGGCATTCTAACATCAGATACATTTTCTCATTCAGCCATAATGGTGTTGCCATATTTTTCACATTACCAATTTATCCCTTTTAAAATAGTTGGATATTTTGTTCATGCTCATTCATGCTAAGGTTTTGCATTCTTAAGACTATTCAAGTATGATTTCATTCACTGTAATTCTGCAGTTTTGGGTGACTATCAATCATCTATCCTGCTGTTATGTATTGCTACAAGAAGACAGCAGAAATATATAAAATAATCAAACAAAATAATCAAGCCTTATTTTGTATTCTATGGCTTTTAAAGCAGTTTATCTGAGGGAAGTTTGGGGTAGTGAGGCTCCTTTCTGTCTAAATATACATAGGATTGCCCTCTTAGGAAAAAAAAATCATGCCTTCCAGTCAAATGATCCTTAAACTGGGTAAAGAGCAACACAAAGACACATGCACACAATTCAGGAGACATTAGCCTCCAGAAAGATGGATGTGTCCAGAACACATTTCCCTTGAGCTCTGCAAGCTCAGAACAAGAGATAGAGCTGAGTATTCTTTTTGGCATGGAGGAAGGAAGCAAAGTCTTTGCAGTGGCTGTTTCTTTGGCCAATGGATGGTTCAGGCTGGTCTTTCCCTTTCTATTATATTGTTTGTGTTATGGGTGCAAACACCCAGCAAGATTATCTCAGTTATCCTATCCAATACAGCAGGATGAAGCCCAGTTTTTTGTTAACAAAACCAGTGAGGTATATTGGTGAGGAGCACAGGATCTCAGAAGATCTGGGTTCTCGTCCCACTCAGCCATGGAACTGTCTTTGGGGCAGTCACAGACTCTCAGCACAGAATGTTGTTGTAGGGATAAGAGTGAGAGAAGCAGGAGGAGAATGCTGTGAGCAATTCTGAGTTCTTTAAAAGAAGAAAAAGTGGGATATAAATCTAATAAATAAACTGTCCTAACAATGAAGTGTTATTTAAGATGGTGCAAATCACCATTCATTTAATTGACTTCAAGTTTCAACAGTGCACCTTCAGAGGCATCTGCCCTGGTACACATAACAGCTTTTTCAAGCAATTTCTGTATCAAATGAAAGCAAAATATATGTACTTTAAAGTTTACTAGATAACAGTTGCATGATTATGGCAATTGGAATAAAAGTGCTTGGCAATTCACAAACACTGTTGAAAGGAAATGGAGGTGAAAGAAACTCAGTTGTGTTTATCGAAACGTGTGTTTCTGTACTTCCAAGTTCGTACCTTCCTTACTGAACATAGACACTCAGAGTCTGTACATTTCTGAGCTTGCCATGTGATTTACAGACTCCATATGTGCATTCAACAATGTGTTTGCATTTCAACAATGGGCATGAATAATGTGCATTTTGAGGGAAAACACATGCAGATAATATAGGACAGGGGTTTGTATACTTCAGAACTGCACAGTTGACAAGTGTCATGCATAAATGGATTTATATAGTGTATGTGTGTGTGTATACACACACACACACACACACTGTTTTGAGATGGAAGTCAAATGACTTTAATTCAGTTTGCTGGAGCCATGCTACAAGGACTAGATGTAATGATACTTGTCTATGGAGTCATCTCATTTAAATGGTGAAGAATTCGTGTCCCTTCTTGTCCTATCTAGATGGTTAATCTGTAGGATGCCCACTCATGAATCTCTTTAAAAAAGCGAAACTTCATCTTCTTCCCAGGAGAGGGGAAAAAAGAGGACCCTGAACTCCCAAAGCAGCTTACACAACCCTCCCTTTCCTCTCCATTTGATCATCATAACAAACCTGTGAAGTAGAAACATAGAAACAGAGTGAGTCAGAAGGGGCCTCCCGGGCCATCCAGTCTGACCCCCGGCACCATCCAGCTCCGCTCACGACATGCCCACCATGTGCGCGTTCAGCCTGTCTATAGAAACATAGAAACAGGAATAGGTAAGGCTGAGGATCAGACTGGCTCAAAGTCAGTCAGAAAGCTTCATGTCCAAGTCTTCAACCGAAACTGTAGTCACTACATCACACTGCACTCAGCCTTCATCATTTTGCATAAATGTGGCAAGCTGTATTTTGTGTGCACTAAATTTTGAGCATAGATTCGTACTGACAAATTATACTTGAATAGAAAAACAATCCCTTTTGTCACAGTGTGGAAGTTTGTGTCAATGATGACACATGGCTACCCAATGATGACACATGGCCTCCCTGATGGCTCAAGTCATTCAAACACAGTTTAGGTGCATGTTCCTATGCATCATGGATAAACAATGCAGGCACTCTCCTGAGCACTACCACAAAATGGCTGCCATTGGAGGCATGGCAATATGGGATTTGCCCAAAATAATGAATACAAGTCAGAGGTAAGGGCTAAGTCTTAATACATTAACTATCCAGTTTTTAGCATCATCAACAATTAAAAAATCCCTCTTTTCCATCAACCCCAGCTGTTGGTAGGAAAATCTGTTATGTAGTATTATGAATGGGATAATTAGGACAATTTGGCAGGTACCAAGAAAGGCATCCAGGGATGCACCGAGCTCCAAAGGTGACATGTTGCCTTCTTGTAGATCTATTCTTCATAGTCTGCTTTTCAGTTTTATTTGGGATATCAGCCATATGAAATCAGGGTAATCTCATTGGATGCTATGCATGTGGGCTGCATTGGAATATGACCCTCCCTCCTGATGGAAGGATACATATTCCAGGTAGAGGGAGACAGGTCTTGTCTAATCCATCTGTGGATACTGCAGTTTGTGGAATACAAAGTGCAGTTATAACTCTCTTGAAATATAAACCAAATATAAACCTCCAGTATAAATCAAAGGCACTTTGCCTTTTTCCAGAGGAAATGACATTCTTCAGTGGTGTTGTTTTTAAGTTGAGCCAGCATTTAATGGTACAGGATGAGTTGTAATTTGTTTTCAGAATGAGTCTGTACTTCATTTTTAATATGCTTTGTAGTGTGTGTGTTTGTGTGTGTCCCAAAAGTTTTAGAAACACTTAAAAAATCCAATTAAAATTGGGATACGTAAAACTCTCTTCAGGGTTTCCACAGCCAATGAGTTTTTGATCACAAATATGCCTGCCCTTTGGGATTTCAGCAAATCCTATTTGCAAAGATGTCCTTTAATTTTAGCAGGCTCTTGTTTTAATTTTGCAGACTACCTGATCCATTTACAGATGCTTTTTTTGCCATGTTCACACAGCATCATGGATTCTGTCATGTGATCTCCTCATAACCCTGTCTGTGTTTCCAGTACATGGCCCCAGGAGCACATAAAATTCTTGCTGCCCTCATGTTAGCGTTAAAAAGAAAAGAAAAGGAAGCAATTTTGCATCAAATCATGATTCAAGGGCACATTACAGACTTGGGGGCTGTGATTCTTGCTTGCCTTCAGATGACTGCTGCTTGCTTTTGTTGGTTTCCTTGTTTGCAAACAGTTTTTATAAGTGCATGTGTGCAGCATGGATCAAGCCACCCACTAAACGACGGATGCAACGTTGCTGATGCAAATGGACTTCGCGAATGAAGCTACTGCAAAATCCATGGCTGTCGGCCTGCTATTGATGCTGGTAGCATTTGTCCTAGTGCCTTTGTACATCTGGCCACAAGCTCAACACAGCTCTCTGCTTCCCTTCTGGGTTTGTGCTGTACATTTCAGAAAGTGATTGATGAACAGAGAGGTTCATACATTAAAGTGCATCAATGAAGTGTTACTTCCAGATTCCACCTGCGATTTCCTGCTTCAGGGAGCTTGTGCTATTGTTTCCCTGAAAAGGCTGTGAGATGCCATGTTTTTTCCTATTTAAACTGTGAAATGTCCTACCGTTTTCCAGAAGCCTGCTTTGTGCAGACTGCTTGATGTTTTTTGTGGACAGAAAGGAATGCCAGGAATGTACCAGGAAGATGCCAGGAAGTACTTCCTGACAGATAGGACCCTGAGGGTATGGAATGGGCTTCCATGGGAGGTGGTTGAGGCCCCATTGGTGAGGGTGTTCAAAGATAGGCTGGACATGCACATGGTGGGCATGTTGTGAGCAGAGCCTCTGGAGCCTGGGGTCAGACTAGATGGCCCGGGCGGCCCCTTCTGACTCTGTTTCTCTGTTTCTATGAATGCAAAATGGCATTCCATGCCAGCATGCAGATACCAGGATGCAGCATGAGAGGGTCTGGGTGCAAGATCTCCCTGCAACTTGGTTTCTCTGCTTTCTATCTCCCACCCATCCTCATCTCATCAAGATTCGCAAACCCCGCCCCCACCACCATCCCTGTCCACTTTTCATTGGCTATATTTGCTTCGGGAAGCAAGTTTAATAGGTGCATTCATTTACTGGTGGGGACTGTGGTTGTTTATAATAAATACGTTCAGTGGGGAATCCAAGGAATCTTTATGGTGACTGGGAAGTGGGTTGACTGGTTGCTTGGGGACCGCACAATTCACAAGGTAGAATAGAGCTGGCCTTTGACATCTGACTGTCTTACCAACCAGAGTTGCACAGTACCAGGTGGATGTGACACATGGAAGCTGCCCTTGCAGTGATATGCAGCCTAGAGAACTCTTCACGGTTAACGAAGGGAGATGGATTGGGAAAATTCATAATTTGTATTATTGTGTTTCACAGAGAGGAGATGACATGGAAATACCAAGTGGTTCTTTGCAGAGTCACCCTGCACTGGCTGTAATGTGAAGCCCTTGTCCTAGAGAGCTCCACTTATGTAGCTTTCCACTGGCATGACTAAACTTCATGTTTTTCATGCAGGTTATGAAGGATGAGATGTCTCACAACAGCTTACAGTGCCAGTTCTACCACCCCTCCCTGGGTTCTCTTTCAGTTCATTTTTTTCTCCGGTGCTCCCTGGTTCTCATGGCAACCTGATTGAGTCACCAGCCTATTTCTTTCACATAGAATCCTTCTATCAGAGCAAGGTGATAAACGTTTGAAGCCAAATGCTAAGGTTATCATGCCGGCAAGCCAGAAATTTGAATGCTCTTTCTTTCTGGGCATTTCATGCCCTCAAGCCTATTTTTAGCAAACTTTTGAAGCATCTGCATCCATCTAGAAGTACTTCAGTCAGTACATTCATTACTGGCTGGGTGATAACACATGTTCTCTACATTTCCAGTGTCCAGACTCTGTATTCCTATTTGTTTTGTCAGAAGTTGTCACTAAGCCACAAATGGAACTAGTGTTTCTGGAGGGAAAAAAAACTTTTGCAGAACTACAAAATTACATTTCTGAAAGGAAAAAGAAAAATACCTTGATAGGAAGGGGCTTAAAAACAGTTCACCAGGGTCCAAGTATATTTAGTGGCTAGGGAGAACATTGGGGGGACTTGCTTTCATTTGGAATGGAGTGTCAATAATAATAAATAACAATAAGAGTGCAAAAGGTAACTATTCTATCAACGGCCTTAATAATGATTTTAATACAGTGATATTCCATATCTATAGGCATGACACAGGAAAACTAAATACCTATTTTTTAGGAGAAGAAAAGTTTAACATCATTTTTCTTTTAATTACACAAATCACATCGATCTGTTGATTTAGCCCAAGCTGAATGCAATTAGGAAAGTTGTCTTTTGAATATCATACAAACATGCAGAATGTTATGGGTTAAACCCTAGCTAAAAATCTACTAGCTTAATGTGATTTAATATGGAATGTGGAGATGCTTTGAGCTGTTCAGCATTTCTAGCTTCAACACGGTTTGGAAAAAAGTGGGAAATGAATGTGACATCTGAAGGGATAAATATCACGTCACTGGCTGAATTTGGAATTATTACCAGATTTGTGTCCAATGCTTTGGATATATCCAGTATATATTTTGAATAGCAGAATTCTACACCATGCTGGTGGCATTTAAGGTGGGCTTGAGTAACAGGGTCCAGTCAGTGGCAACACCAAGACAGTGGAATATAGTCCCCAAGGAAGATGCTAAAGGATGCTGGCATTATTATTGCTTGCCTTTTAGCAAGCAACTAAGATGTAACTCTTGCCATGGCCTTTTTAGGTAGAATTGCTTAAATTCACATAAATTTGGTTTTGTTTTTAAATAGATTTTATTACACTGATTTCAATATTGTCTTTTTTGAGTATTAAGTGTGTGAGGGGTTCATCAACTTGATTGTGGAAAACTGAGGTAGATATTTTTATATTTTGAAAGTACAATATTACACACTACTTACAACTCCCCCACCCACAACCCAGAGAGAGGGAGGGAGGGAGGTCTGCTTAGTAGGGCAGATTTTCAAGAGAGCCAGAGAGGAGAAATATCCAAACTTGTTGGACTACATGGAATTAGGTGCTTGGTTCCACAGAACCCAGCCACTGTGCCAAGCCCATTTCATCCCTTCCAATCAGTAAATGACTGATTGGAATCAGTCAGCCCCATAAAAACTGTCTCTGTAACATTTTTTTCTGGAAGAATATAAACAACTCTACGTGCCCAAGAATCCCAACAGACCCACTAAATAAGAATAAACAAAACAAATTAGTATAGCGATGGCAAATCTCCAAAGACATGACTCAGAGAAGCAATATCACACAAATATGTTATGCATGCAAGAAGAGATCCCTCAACAAGCAAGACAGACAAATACATTAGGCTCGTGGCAAGTCATTATATTTGCTTTGCAACAGGTACAAAAGAAGTGCCTCATTGGTGAATATGCTAGTCTGGGAATTCAAATGCAGAAGTTCGTCTCCAGAAATGGGTATCAATGTTGCCTATAAATATGAGCAAGCAGGGATGCCAGAAAAATCTGCAATGGATTCAAATGACTCCAACCTGGATTCTGCAGTGGGCTGTTGTTTTTCTGAGTTACACATCTTCTACAGATTTAGAACCCTTTTTTGTTTTGTTTAACTTTGGGTGGGAGCTTTTTGGAAATGTGCATCCCTGCATGTGTGCATCTATGCTAATGCAAGTTGGCAAATACTTATTTGCAAAGGGGAGAAATGCTTGTGCACTCCTTGGGGGAAACAGAAACCAAACACTTGTTTGTCCTGATAAGTCAGCAAAAGAATGACAGAGGCAGGATGATTAAATAAAAGCTACACCCCAGTGGGGAGAATATTGGCAAAGGCTGTGTAGGTACTCAGGGATGCAGGTGGCACAGGTAGTCCTCTTCCAGTGTAGAGTTTTTGTTAGCCCTACATAGATTTCTGAAGATCTGTAAGTGTTGCTGGTTGAGAAAGCAGAATGAGATGGTACAGGTATGTCTGTGACAAAAGCTGCCCTTTCAGGATTGGTATTTGGGCGTACTGAGCTGCTCACTTTTTCCTCATTTTTTTCCCCCTAGTACTCACTTCCATTACTGGTCAAGCCACGTCATCCCAAATTCTTTGCCTTCTCCATTCTATCTGCCAGCAGCATCAGCAGCAGACAAGCGATGTTGGTAATCTCTCAAGATTTCTGTGCAAGTTGCATGCATCGTTCCACCTTGCAAAAAATCTTGCTGTCATGATTCGGATAGTGTCTACTCTGGATTCTCTTCAGATCATGCTAGGGTTCCTTGAATCCTAATATTTCGTATAAGGGCTATTTTCACAATATTATGCGCTCAGTTGTGTGTTATAGTCAGTGCATTTGGCAGTCACAAGTTTATACAGGCTGACACAACTGTGTGTGTTGATATTAATATAAGGAAAGAGAAAGGACCTTGCTCCAAGATTTTTACAATTAGGAAAGGGAGGTCTCCTTCCATGAGTGCCTTGGAAAATCAGCTGAGATATTTCTTTCAAAATTGGAAAAATTTCCTGATGTGTTTGTTTCATGTCCCTATACTGTGAGGCTCATTTTTTCTTTCTTTTGTCTGAAAATCCATACATATTTTTTCTTTTCCAATGTATCTATCTATGGAGTGGACACACTCTTTTCTTATTGAGGAAATAATGTATGTGCAGATCATTCCCCCCACCCCCAAAAAAGGGATGCATTTATTGTGCCTTTTTCCAAATGTGCAAATGCTGTCCAACACATTTATGGGTTCCATGAATAGCATACTTAGGAATGCATGAACTTCGGCCACAAATTATATTCAGTGTTCAGTCCCATGGAAAAGGGATGGTTAAATCCTGAACAAAAGCATACTGAAACACATGTCTTATACAGGGCTATCTAGCACCCCTCCCTCTCATGGTGGTCATCCTTGGAAAGCCTGTATTTCCCAAGTATTCTTCCTATTGTGCTATCAATCTGTAAAATAAGGGAGGGGAATGAGGGGTGATTAGATCCCCTAGTTACCCTCTTTCCATGGTTCCAGTGCTATTTTCAAGACAAGAGATGTTTGAGAAAAACAAGGAGAGTTTGGAGGATCAGGAAAGTTGAGGGGACAGTAGTGTTGGAGAACAGAACATAATTTGGGCATTTTCCTCTATCTGAGACTATAATACTAGATAAAGAAAATCTGCTGTTACTGACCTCTTCTCTGAAGCCTCCAAAGTTCATATAAAGTCAGGGAAGAGTACAGTGAGAACCACATTTGCCTCTGTGGCTACATACTTTTTTAAGCTGGTGGGGAGAATGAGGAAGTGAAGCCAGTGTTTCTCAAACATTGCCAGCTCTGGTCTCCACCTGAACTGCATGATCTTCTGTGGTTCCCTGGCCAAGCATCAGCTATCACAGCTGAGCGTTCAAGTCCAGCCCCTGCTCTGTTTCCACAAATGGTCACCCATTCCATCTTGAGTGCAATTGAAACAACTGGTTAACATAGAGACATAGAAACAGAGCGAGTCAGAAGGGGCCTCCCAGGCCATCTAGTCTCACCTCGGGCACCAGCTGGTTCCACTCAAGACATGCTCACCATGTGCATGTCCAGCCTGTCTTTGAACACCCTCACTGATGGGGCCTCAACAACCTCTTGTGGAAGCCCATTCCACACCCTCGGGGTCCTGACTGCCAGGAAGTGCTTCCTGGCATCCAAATGGAACCTTGGCTCCCTGAGTTTTGCTCCATTGGAGCGCGTCCTGCCTTCCTCTGCAGGGGAGAACAGGCCTCTCCCCATCTCCATGTGACACCCCCTCACATACCTGTATGTCGCCAACAGATCCCCTCTGAGTTAACATATCCCCTCTGAGTTCTAATGGGTTAAAACCCATTAGAACATATTGCAATCAGCTCTGATCAGATGTATTTCTAAATAACTACCAGAACTAGTGCTGCTGGAGGTTGAAAGCTGTCAAAGAAGGGGCTAACAAACCTCTTTTGTAAGGACCCCCCCAAGTCTGGGAGCAGTTACCATAAAACTGTCTTTTTCTCATGTTTGAGAGATGGGTCTTAGGGAGTTATATCTATCTCTGTTGTACACTGTTGGGAAAGTCCAAATAAATCCTCAAATAAAACAATATGCTTTTGCATGTCCTTTAATATAAAATCTGGCAGCAGTGCCCTTACTCCCCCTTTCCATCTGCAGGGCTTTTTCTTTCTAGTTCCTTCTCAAGGGGTGGGGAGGGGAGTTAAAACAGCCCCAAGCTATGAGGATGATCCACCCATTCTCAGATAAGGCAAGCTTCTAGCTGAAATAATGTTGCCAGGCAGCTGCACTTCCTTTGTAGTGTAAAAATACCCAGCCAGCTCATGCTTTGCCTTAAGGAATTCTGTATCTCTGATTGCAAAAATCACAGCAGAATTCTGAAATGCCTGATTGTTTTATTTGTTATCTATTACTCAAGCCTTTGATGGGCATGATGGTTTTCCTGATGCCTATAATGATTTCTCAATGTCTCTGTATTATTCCCCATTGTCCTTGCCTTCTTACCTATTCAGAATCTCATCACTACCTTGATACTGTGCGCATGACCCACAGCTTATGAAAAAACTCTGTCTATGTTCTCAAAGCTTACAGCCAGTTCAGCATACTGGCTACCCAACAGCACTGTTGTTTTTTCTCTGTCATAGAGGGATTCCTGGGGTGCCCTACCAATAAACTGCTGAAAACTGAATGCACTGTCCTCTGTGTGAATCCAAACATACATTCTTCTGGTTCTGCAATTCCAAGATTTCCAGACAACACACATAGGCTGACATTTTACCAAAATATCCAGGAAAAAACTACTTGCGTCTGATGTGTTTGATGCCTTTGATGTGCATGCAACTGATAACTCCAAGAGTAACAAGATCCATTATGTATGAGCATATAGAGTAAGTGCAGTAAGAGACTGATAGATGGTTTGGGAAGAGGGACTTATTTATCATCATGTAAGCATTGGTTAGTTATGGGAAATTGCTTTAGTATATCAAAGGGTGGGCTTAAAATGTTTACCTCTTCCCAATATTTAATCACACTGATTACTCATTCCTTTTGTAGCTCATGAAAAAAACTCACAGCAAAGGGAGCCTGCTAATCAAGATTGTACCCTATTAAGCTGGTCATCTATAATGCTTAGGTAGCCGAGGCCCACAGCTACAATCTCCTACAAGTCATTTTTAATTCTCTTTAGAGCTCCTGCTGCACTCTCACCTTTTATTTCGCCTTTTAAAAAAGTAAGCAGGATTCAGGAGAGTGTGAGAATCACTGAAAAGCTTTGCATACATGTGAAAAAAATGTCTCCATAAGTATAACATCTTAAGGGTTTCTAGAAATATTTAAAGAATCATGAGGCATCTTTTTTTCAGATGTGTTCCTCATTTCCCTAGCCTTGTCACATATAGCTTGTTTAAAAAAAATCATTTGAGGTCATACATTCCAGTGGCTACTAGTTTTCTAGTATTCAAATGTCACGTCTTCCACTGATGTAGCGTAATAGTAATGTTTAGCATAACAATTTAGTATGAACACTTATTAAAAGGAATATGGCACCACTGAATGGGCAGGCACTAAAGGAACACTGAGTTCCAGCTGAGCTTTGCTGAAGCAAGAAGGTCTATCTGAGCTTCATGTTTTGCATTTCTGCTCTTATTTTTCAGTCCTACATCTGGCCCATCCTTTGAACCTGAGACCCTTTCTGTTCAGATTCTGACTTGAAATCCAGGTATACCACATCCACTGCATCCCCTCCATCTAGCCATCTTGAAACCTTGTCATAGAATTCCACAAGGTTTGTCTGGCAGGACCTGTTTCTGCGGAAGCCGTGTTGTGTGGCTGTCAGCCTCCCTTCCCTATCTAGCATCACTAGATCTCTCTCTATTATGAGCCTTTCCATTGTTTTTCCTACAATCGACGTAAGGCTAACTGATCTATAATTCCCCATGTCCTTCCTACTACCCTTTTTGAAAATTGGGACCACTGATGCCACCCTCCAGTCCTCTGGAACTTCACCTGTTCTCCACGAGGTCTCAAAAATGGAGGCCAGTGGGCGTGAGAGAATCCCTGCCAACTCTCTAAGTA
Source organism: Varanus salvator macromaculatus (assembly GCA_023646645.1). Classification (NCBI taxonomy): domain Eukaryota; kingdom Metazoa; phylum Chordata; class Lepidosauria; order Squamata; family Varanidae; genus Varanus; species Varanus salvator. Next base: position 19,172,601 of record JAIXND010000621.1, on the reverse strand, counting down.
CTCTCGGGTGTAACTGGTCAGGGCCTGGCACCTTTGTAATGTCCAATGCCCTGAGGACCCGCTTGACTTTAAGGGGGGTGACTCTAATCTGTGCCCCTAAGTCCCCAGCCTCATCTAATCTCCTATACGGATATCCCCCGTCCTGCTTTGGGGAGAACACACACAAGCCCATTGCAATAATCCAGTATAATGCTTACAGAATGAGGAGTATTGAATGTATTTGAGACAAGAGATGGATGGATAATCCACTATTGGCATCTTGTGCAACCAGAGAACTGGTACTGTTCTGTCACCACTTTTCAAGAAATTGTGGTCTAAACTGTGGTACCAGCACTCCACCAGGCTGCCCTGTAGCAATAGCATTTTTTCTGCCTCTCAGGGAAGTGCTTCCTTATTCAGAGCTTGTTTTGCTTGTCAAATCAATCTGCTATTCCCAAAACATAACACAGTGCAGGCTGCAGAAAGACATTTCTGCTGTCACTGCATCTCTTTTTTATTAGAATATACCATGGTTTTCTTCTCTTCCTCTTCAATACCCTTTCTTAAAACACCTGGGCTGTGATTGCTAGGCTGAAATACTGCTATCACAGGAGGGCATCTGACCTTCTTTCACTCGCGAGCAGGAACAATGACTTCTTCCAAAGACATCTAACCCCGTAACACAAGCCACAAATTTGGATGCAGGTAGGACAAACCTCACCGAAGAGGTGACTGTTGTTCCACAGAGTTGGACTTACTGCTATTCTTTTCATCCAGGTTGGTATTCTCCCTCAACAAGGGCTACCGGGTGTTGAGAGACCCTCTGAAATCTCAAATTTAAGCCTTTCTTCAAGAACTCTAGAGAAACAGGTACACAAGGATTGTGCCAGACTACAGGATACAGAATACTTGTTTCCATAGCTTATGAACTGTTATTCGACATCCTTCAATGCTGATCAGAGCCTATGCTGAGGCTTCAGGAACAGCTGAGCTCTTTTCTAAACTATCAGGGTCCAGATACCATATCCATCCCTGCTAGGCATTCTTCCCTGCTTTGCTAAGTGTCTCTGCTTGGCTTACAGGCTCTTCTTACTGCTTAGGGAGCTTTATGTGACATGATAGCCTGAAGTGCACATTCTGGAGAAGTCCTCTTCAGAGGATGACCTGAAGCTCTGAACCTGCAGCTCTTCAAGTATCAGGAGAGGAACTGCCTCTGTCTGCAGGCCCTGAGGCAGACTAGGAGCATCCTAGGCCTGTAGGGTAGACAACTATTGGCTATACCTGGAAGTCAATGTTAAAATTCTTAGTCTCAAGAAGCTACTGGATACAAATGTGCTCACACTAGAAATAGGAACCTACTAGCAGGTGGGTAGATTAGAACCAGCTCAGGTGGCACTAAGTATAATACCTGTAGTATAATAGCACTTTTCTTTAAATTCATCCCATGCAAAATAGGAGGAGGAGGAGGAGGAGGAGCAGTGGTTTGAGCAATCATTTTGTATGTCTCACCCACACAGAGACTCATGCATCAGTCTGAATCATCTTGACATGCTTCTGCATCCATTACATCTCCACCAGAGAGCATAGACTATGTGGAAGAGGTGCTATGGAACAGCAATGTTGGGATTTAGTTGTGGATTGCCATTGCAGGTTGGAAATCTCTGGGTGGGAGGGAGTATCTTGACTACCATGTCCAGAGTGCTCATGCAGAAATTGCCCTTTGAAAGGCCTGCTATCCGGAGATTTAAGAGCTCGCTATCCCCTTTGGATATCGTGAGCCTGACAAGCAGAGTTCTGAACTTATGGCTGACTGAACAAGATGAAATGGTTTAAATGGCAAAAGAACTGACTGAGGAAAAAATCAAAATGAAGTTCTTTCTGTTCAGAGGTCTGATTATTATATATTTAGAGAGGTTCATGGGGCTTCTAATTGCATGTGGACTTTGGGAGAGTTACATGGAAGGAGGGAGTACATTTCAATGGTTTGGCTTTAAAAATAGTTGCCTCGTACCCTGAGGTTTTGAAGCAAGTAGAGATATAAAAGACACCAAGTAGATCTATAAAGGTAGAAGACAGTAAAAAAATCTAGGCAGTGAAGACAAATAAGTTCAGAAGATTTCAAAGAGGCTTAGTTTCAAAATGGTGGATGGTGGATGCCAGGCAGAAGCTGTTAAAAGAATGTAAGAAGACTCAAACTGATTAGTTCTTAGAGACTCTGACAGCTAGTTTTCCAGATAAGAGGCCATGCAGTACTAAAACTGAAAGCCCCAGAAGTCAGTGTCATGGCCTCAGGAGGTGAACTAAAAGTAGTCACTCTCTCCCAGCTGCAGCATCTATCTGTAGCATGTGGATAATACTAACCATGCTTACAGGGTCGTCGTATGGGCACTATATAACTAGCTTCCCAACATAACAATTGGTGGGCCAAACAAGCTTCCTCACAGCCCAAAATGCACAGGAGGGTCTTATATGAATCAGTGGCTACCAGTCCTGAGTCAGGATACAAGGGAGATAAGGGCAGAATCCTTCCTGTGGGTTTCTTACAAGTAGCTGGCTGGCAACTGTGTGAATAGATTGCTGGAACAGGCAGACCCTTCCTCTGGCCCGACATGGCCGTACTTATGTTGGCCACAAAGTGGGCCACCTTCAGGGCCAACCGGGGAGTCTCCTCATGTACAAAAATCCTAGACACAGTCATCATTCTAGCCCTGTGGATCAAGGTGCACTGAATGGGCAAGTAAGCAGGTACTCAGTGGCATCTACTGCTCATTTGCACCACCACTAGAGTGGTCTAAGCCAAAGCAAAAGACAGATACACACGTGGGTTGCAATGGCGAACAAGAGTGGTTGCACCAGGGGACCGTTGTCTGTGGAATCCAATGATGATGTTTCTTTTCTCCCAGGCAGGTCAAATGGACTAAAACTGGAAGCAGGAGAACTTAAATCCTGTCTCCCAAATTGCCATGGTGTCAATCCAAATTGAATTTGCCCAGAATTATGGTAAAATATGTCAGCCAAGCATGCATTATTCCACTATGTGTGATTAGCGGCATATTTAGATTGGCCCTCTTAGATGTCCAGGGCCCATTCACAACACTGCTGAACATGCCAAATACTTCTAACTGAGTTCTTGATTGCCAGATTACAACTATCTAATTGTTTCAGTGCAACAGAAATAAATGCAGTTTTTGAGTTCACAAGCCAATGAACCGTAAATTTAAAGATCAAGCAAAAAAGCTTCATTGCTATCATTTAGGGAAGAGTAAATGTATTGGTGTCTTGATAAAATCCTACTTTATATCAGAACATGGATTGGTCATACTTGCCAACTTCAAGCAGTATTTATCTACTAAACTAGTCTCCAGAAATACATAATCAGCATGCAGCCATCCAAGACTAAATTTCTGCCTACTGAGTGCATATGAATTTTCACACATACACCTCGCATATGTAGACAAAGAAATTAAACCATGGGAGGCAGACAGAATTTAGTCTGATGAACATATGTGAAGGATCAGGACAGGAAAAAAAAAATCTTGAAAAATGTGGCTCTCAGAAATGAGTCACCCAAGAGGAGTTATTTAGCATTTGCCTAGTTCTAGAGATGGATAAGACTGCATGAGTGAAGAAAACTCAGACCCACTTCACTTCCAGATCAAAGCTCATTCTGCCTCGTGTCCTTAGCATATTGCATGTCTTTTTGTTTTATCTTGCTTAGTTTTGCTTAGCATGGGCTTTGTTATTTTTGCATGAAAACCATGCTTCTTTTTGCACATTTTCCTGAATGTAGAAATCAAGAATCTGCATTTTTCTCCCATGGCTTAAAGTCTGCATGGGTGCATTTTCAAAAGTATGGATTCAAAATGTATACATTTTTAAAATGTATACATTTTCAAATACAGTGTTGCTGTTGCTCTGCAAATCACACCTCATCTTTTCCAAGTAGAGTGTACATGTGTGTGCATTTGGTAGGGATACTGATGGTGAAGTGGAGGGCAATCTTGAAAAGAAGAACTTCTTTTGTGGAGATGGGGACGAAATCTTGGAATTTCTTTCAGAAAAATGGTGGCTGAGAATATGGGCTCAGTGCCAGTTACAGCTTTGCATGGATAGATGTACTTAGCTCCTGGGAGGGGAGAGCAAGTAACTGTTGGACTGTGTTATACATATTTGCATGTAACCTTTACTTCCACCCCAATCAAACTGGCAGTCTTTCAAAAAATCTGTTACAAGTTCTGCTGATGTTGAAACTTATTTTTAATAGATTGAATCTGACTGATTTATTAGTTCAAATAATCTAATCACATTTGCATAATTTGTACAATCTGCATACATTATTCTTCTCCAATTGCAAAGTGAATCTTTCCAGGTTTAGGGAGGGAAAAATGTGTTTATAAAATGTATTTAAATTTCAGTGATGCGCCAAACCCTTACTTAGTCTGAATCTTCAGATTTTATTTATTTGTTTATTTAAAATGTGGACTTGATGAGGAACAACTGCAATGGCTATGTGGAAAGCAAGATGTTATTTCCAGCTCTCTCTTTTTATTTTCTAATTTCACTTCTCCTTGCAAAGAATCTGCATTCCCAATTTTGTTGATTACTGTTGTAAAACAGAAACATTTGATCTATTGGAAATGGTGCATGGGAGAAGGAGTTTCTTGAGCACTAAATGACTGTTTCAGGGCCATCTCATAAAAATGCTTGTTTGTCCTATCGCTCTGATTTATTGCTGCTTTACTAGAAGATTGAAATCTGGAAATGTTCTCATGACTCAGAGATTCTCATTAGGGGGAAAGCTATCAGCTGAGTACATGAAAAGGTGGGCTGTATCTTGAGTATTTGGATCTAAGTGATGGAACTTGAACATGCTAATGGTTTCCTGTTTTGCTGGATCGGCAGGGAGAAATGGTTTTCTTTTATTGCAAGATGTATATCCACAGCTATTCATTTCTGATGATGGGAGAATTAATGCATAATGTCCAAAGAAGACTGCACTTCATAACCTTCTTTGCTTTCTCTCTATTTTTCAGGTAATATTTTAAAATCCTCTTTGGACAAATAGATGAATATCCTACTGTTTAAAATAAAAATGCAGAGGATTCTCCCGTGGATCCTTTGCTCACTCCTGAAACCTGTTTGTTTCAGTCTAAAGCAACATATTTGGGGAATTCACCGAAACTTGCCTGAAATATGCCCCCCTCTACTCAGGAGCTCAACCTCCCCCCATAGGTGTAGGGTCTTTCAATCCCATTATTCACAACTTTGCTCATAGAAATATGTATATTGTGAGCATTCAGAGAGGAACTCCTGTGTGCTCTTGGCTCTGTTTGGTAAATCCCAAAGCCATGTCTGATGCCATGTCTGACACCTTCATCAGTCCCCAAAATCTTCCTTCCCCAACAATGGTCCTTCATTTTCTGTCTCTTCACAGAGTCAGAATCTCTCTCTCTCTCTCTCTCTCTCTCTCTCTCTCTCTCACACACACACACACACACACACACACACTGTGTGTGTGCATTTCTCATAATACCCATAATATGTTTTATTAATATGATCATTTAAATGATTGAACAACTTTCACATAAGTTCCTGATTCTGACCTGTAGGGGTGACAGTAGCAAAGGCTCACTAGGAACTAGTCTTCATGTTATTTTGAATAGCTCAGCAGAATATGACAGCGTAGCAGAGGAAGATAGAATTGGCGGAAGAGAACATCCCAGCAAATGATCTTTCCACATTTTGGTAATGGAAGGCGTGTGTGTGCGTGTTTGAACTAATTAACAGGACTCTTCCATCCAGTGCGATAAGTCAGTTGCATCAGAAAATAAACAGATGCCAGCACTCCAAAGCATTTTAAGGCACTAATTCTGCATGTCCTTTTCTAGAAGGAAGCTCCAGTGAATATGATGAGCTTTACTTCCATTTAAATGTATGCAGGATGGTTGTGTTCAGCAGATAAGTTTCCAAATGGGCAATTATAAGTTAGCAGACTTTGGAGTTTGCCTGTGCTGTGCTGCTCTCTGCATACTATGTTTTATAGATTCCAGCACCCTGTTTTCTTGCATTTTCACTCCAAACTATTGGACCACTATCTGTAAAGATACATTTTCAAACTGATGAGCTGCACATTGTGGGCTGCACATTGCAGTTTAGAGAAAGAGTGAGCTGGAACTAGTTGGAGGACACCATCTTTTCTGGGAAGGGAGATGAGAAGAGGGCTGATCCCCCATGCTCAACAGAAGGGAAGAGAATAATCAGAGAAACTTGAATATAGGATTGGAAGCCCTTCAAAGAGAGGACCACCATATGTAAAGAGGACAGATGCCACTCTAGTGTTTATAGCTGCCTCTGTGCCAATGTTAACATTATTCTATACACATATATGAAAGTTATACATTAAGTTCCTATTGCCTTAAAAATCATATTATTTTGCCTCCTTTGAGCTTTAGAATAATGACCCTCACATGGCCTGAAGAACATACGTCAACTGTGATCCAAGAATTTGATTACCCCAGCAATTTTTTATGTCGCTATTGAAGAAAGATCTGCTGCAAGGCTTTCTCTTCAGGGGTAATTCACCAAATGGAGCTCATTTTATAGGTGCAAGAGCCAACTTTAGATCAGGAATGCTGGTGAAAGGTCAGATTTATGTTCGGTAATGATCCCCTTTGGACTTCCAGCAGGTGGAGCCATCTGTGAATCTCCAGCCTATTTCACTGAGGATCTTCCAGGGCCCTCCACTGGGAGAAGAAAATTCGAAGAACGGGCTAGCTGCAGCAGGTGGCAAGTATCCAGATTTTTACGTTACACGGAGTCAGAAGCAGCATCTTGCCACCGAAGCAACAACAAGAAGTCATCATAAATCACTTCCTTCCTCCACCACACATGCATAAACACTGCTGTCACTTCTTCGGATTCCAAAGCAACCCTTTCCCGGCATTCTTTCCCCCAACTAGAATTCCGATGGCTAAATATAATTGTGGAGGATAATATGTTATGTGGTGTATTGGAGCAAGGATTCACAATGATGTTGTACTTGAATATTTCTCATTAGCAGAGAGGCCACTGTTATCTGTTTTCCCCTTCCCAGCTTCCTTGCTTCTGCAGAACTTAGTGGCAGTGCTAATAGTTGCTGGAGGAAAATGAATCTTCCCAACAGGGATGTTTCATTTCCTGCTGCAAGTATTTTGGAGTTGCTTGGTTTTTAATTTGAACCCATTGGTTCAAAGACCTGATATGTAGTAGAGGTGGAAAATGGTTAAACTGTTTGTTTGTCTGGATCAACATGGTTGCCTGAGATTTTTGGAGTTTCTTTGGGGATATATAACATCCCCACTATGTTTTTAACATAGTGGGTTTTATTGGATTGTTTTATTGGTACTGTTGTCATGTATGATTTATTGTTAGCCGCCCTGAGGCATGTTGCAGGGGGCGGCATATAAATCTGTGAAATAAATAATGAAATAAATAATATATTTATGGGAACTGCTATAGACAGTACTTGCATATCAACATTGCCACTATAGAATGCCATGACATATCTAACCTAGATTTTAGAAAAGATAATGATCAGGTATTTGAGAAATGCTATATTATGTTTCATTTCTTACATCCTTCCCAGATTTTTTGTAGCAACAGCATGTACCAAGACACTTGCGCCTTTCTTGATACCTTTCTGTGTCTCAAAACCAAATATTTTCATTTGGAGGACAATGGCATGTCCCCAGTACTAGATTTAGGGGGCTGCTATTTTCATGCCCAGAGATTCAGTAGAACAGTCAGTCTCTTTTAAGTCTGGGAGAAGAATGCACATTTCAAAAAATGCATACACTTATAAATGAGTATATATGAAAAGAGGACATATTAAAGTGTGTGAGTGTGTATATTTTTCAACATTTGTCAAATATGGCCATGATTTATTCACATTTAGGGAAAATACAGACAGAAATATACAGATATTTTCTGGCAAAAAGACGAAAACAAAACAACAGGATTCACAATCTGGTATGGAATTATGTAAGAGCAAGCTTTGAAATGTGGTCCAGACAAGTTTGTCATGCATGGGCTTTACTGATTCTTGCCTCCCTCAGGTGGTTCTCCCCTCCCTTCATCTTCCGGTGCTTTAGAAGGTAATGGGAAATGCAACAGGGTGACTCTCCTGGCCTTTCCATACTATGCATCAGGTGGGATACAGACAGGTGGCTTTGTTTTGGACTGGATTGGAAGCATGACATGAACAGAGGGGAATGGAATCTTTCCCTCCTGCACCATTTTCCTCATTTGAAAAGCAGCCTAAGAAAGTTGCAAGGAAAAAAGCCTAGGTTAACTGAAAGAGGATAAATACATGTACAAATCATTACCACTTATTGTGATCAGCAGAGAACACTCTATGCTTGCTTACAATATTTATGATCCAGTCAATCCATCCTTTACAAGAGGAGGGTAGACAGATCCATTTAGAGCAGGACTGATTGCAAAGAGATTACCCTTCTTGAATATGAACAAATTAACAATAGCACGAAACCATCATTAATCTCAATAGATTTACCACAGAGTTTACGAGTAACTCCCCAGCTTTGGCAAGACTAAGAAGAATATGTTAACCAACTTAATTAGTCTAATTAACTTATGCAAATAGATCCAATTAACCTATCCAAAAAGGTTAACTGTCTTTTCCAGCCAGAACATCCAAACTTCAGATATATAGCTTTATCCTGGGGGTGTTGCCACAGTCTCTTGAATTATGTGTGAGTTGGATGAAAAAGCTAGAATAAGTCATTGCATGATCTAGGAAGTTGATTTCTTTTATTAAGGAGGTGAAACATTGAGTTTTGAAGATCAATCACTTAAAGCAAAGTCAAATAGAAGGTATATATCCCTTGGACATACTGATGATAAGGTGTTGGTAATGACCTGTAAAGCCCTAAAAGACATGGGTCCTGGATACCTGAAGGAACACCTTCTTCTCTATGTGCCTGCTCACCCCTTGAGTTCTGAGGCAGAGGTCCCTCTCCGGGAGCCCTCTTTGAAGAAAATGAGGGGGGTAGCTACCTGGAGAAGGGCCTTTTCGGTGGTGGTACCCCAGCATTGGAACATGTTCCCCAGGGAGGTTTGCCTGGCACTGTCACTTTTTTTTTTTTTTTTTTTTGGTATCAGGTGAAAACCCTTTTATTTTCCCAACATTTTAACATGTATTTGGTTTTATGTTTGTTTTTATCATTAATGGTCAGATGCAGTGTGTTGTTTGTTGGTATGTTTTTTTTTTGTTTTGCTTTGTAAGCAGTCCAGAGGCTCAGGTATTGGATGGCATATAAAAACTTTAAACAAAAAATAAATACATTAAAAATGCCAGTAGTTGGTTATGCAGTGACATATATCTAACTCTGCAAAGAAGCAGTGAGAGATCCATGTCCACTATGCAAGAATCAGATAAGTGTGTTGCAAAGGTGTCGGCTCTCCCCGGCTGTTCCCTAGACTAAACTACTTCACAGGATTATGTTGATGGTATCAAAGAGTAACTGATGGGTATCAACCTGTGCTGCTCAGAAGAAGAAGGAATGCACATGTGTCTGAGTATCATAGGTGTCTGCAGAATATCAAGGTGCCAAATATAGGTTACCTCCAATTCTAGTGCGGAACAATTATGGGACATGGAGAGCTATCCAGGTGGAAGTGATGATGGTGGGGATGCTGATGATGATGAAGAAGAGTCACTTCTAATTGCAAAAGGCAATTTCAGAGCAACTTATACATGACACAGAAATACATGCTCATTACAAGAAAAAATACAAATGATAGATACAACAAGAGTACAAATAAAGGAAAAATACATCGTGTTCTAAAGTCAATACAATGCAAAAAGTGGCAATTGGCAATTCACAAAATCGCTCTCCTTAAGATTTCCACCCAAGCAACCAATTGGGTCTTAATTTAATGTCTCAATACCTTGGGAAAAAGAGTAATTCTTTTCTTGGTGCCAGGAAGATGACTGTTGGCTCTAAGGATGTATGGATTTTGTTTAATCAATTCTGTGTGTGCTTTGTGGATTATTAGGAAATCCTTCATGCTGATATCCATTAATTAACAGAATCACATGTTCCTTTCTTTGGAAAAGTACACAGAAACATCCACCATAATTTGTGCAATTTTCACCAGTACATAAAAGTTGACTTATTTTTCTTGGTGCTATGCAGTGTTAGCTGAACAAATGTCAGAGGTGCATAAAACATAATATGGAATGATTGTGTGTAAATGACATGTAGACCAGTGTATTTTCCCTGATTTTTGCATGACTGTAGTTGCATACAATTTTAGAAAGTTTTGAAAAGTTGTAAATCCATGAAGAAGATAATCTTCTGCAGAATCGACAGGAATCAAATCCAAAATTCAAACTCATCCAAACTCATCTAAATCCATGCTGGATTTTGACGTCCAGGCAAACTTCCTTAGGGATAGCAATGCATAAACAAGGGGCTATCGTGTTAAAGTCCCATTCTTGTACTGTCAGTACTCGAGCTTCTTGTCCCATTCATCTACCCACAAACAAATGGGCAGTTCTGCATGATTAAAGTTCCCCAACATGGAAAAATCTCCACACATAATGGTCTTATGATCAAAAATGAAATCCCCATAAATCTGCCTTATGAGCTATAGCAGTGTTTCAGATAAATAAAATAAATTGCCAGCCCCCAAACAAAAGCATTAGTCTCCTACATATACCTATACGGCACACAGTGGCAAACTAGCTTTCTAAAATCATTATTTATTGATGCTGGGCGAGTTTATAGCTGTCTAATTACAGCACCGAATAACAGATTCAGGCCAGATTCATCTTCTAGACTGAATCTGTTACATCCTATTGGATCCTTAGGGTAGGAAGAAAGTCCAGTGTTTTCAATGTACATTTCAAATTCAATGACACCTCTCCACTGAGTCTAAGCGCTATGACAAAAACAATGCAGATTTAAACTTCCTAGCTATTGTCCCCAAAAGCTTGAAGCATCTCTGTAATATTTGTTTGTTTATGTACAAGCAGCACCTAAAGGGAATCATTTCCTAAAACACATCAGTTAAACTTTCCTGGATTAATACTTCAGAAAGGGACCTCAGAGATGAATCCCATATTTCATGCATACACCCTTCTGTACACTCACTTGTTTTCTTGAAACTTGGATAGATATCTCATTCTAAAACATGGAGAGATTCCTAATCTAAGAAGCTGATTACACCTGGATCATTAATTGACTTCTGTATATTATGTCACATCTTATTGTTTAGTGCATGCATTGTTCTGTGGAAGCACAGGAAGGAAGCATTAGATATCGATGAAGCTTCTTGTGGTGTTTGTCTTAAGAAAAACAAATCTCTAGTCCTCATGGCTTTGCAGAAAGCATGTGGCTACTTTCTATATATATTTCAGAAGTCAGATAGATAACTGAATACAATTTGATTAGGGCTTGTGCTAAAATGCGAAAGGGTGCTGTCTTCTAAGCATTCCATGCCTAACAAACACAGAAAGAAGTGTGAAACTTGTCTGATGTAATTAGGTCCCAGCCAGAATTCACCTTTCAAAAAGGTATAAGGTGTGCACTTATGTGCAGAAGATGTATAGTGCACACCTTATACCTTGACCGATTGCTAGGTCAATTCATTGTTGTGTTGAACCTGCCACTCTAGCTAAAGATTGAATCTTTCCCTCTCCATTGCTATAAGACTGAGTCAGCACAGCATTGGAAACAAAAAGGGGAAATCCACCCTTTCCCTCTAATTAGCCACACTAGCACTTAGGAAAGCCATCCTTTAGATCTATACACCAAAATATTGATAAAAGGTTGTTATCTGGAGGTCCTGGAGGGAGAGAAAATATAGGGAGTGCAATGTCATTTACCTTTCACGGAATCATTTGTCCCCCTCTGACTTTAACTACATTTTAAAGGGCAACAGGGCTGACCTAGCGAGTCTGTCAAATTAAAATGAAGGCTCCTGTGGTTTTTCTCCTCTCCTCTCCTCTCCCCTTCACTGAACACAAGCACACGAAGTGTACCAGAAACACTCCTGAAATAATAAACAGCAAAGAACGTTTGTCATGTTCTGCGTATGGTGGCACCAAACAAGCTGGCTTGGCCATCTGTGTCTTCCTAATCTTAGCAGTAATGAGAATGACTAATAGACATTTGGATCATCAGGAGAAGGCCGTGGTGGGAGGACTGCTACAAAAGTTATTCTGGCAAGGGGTGATTGGACAGAAAGCATAAGGTAGATATCGCTGCACTCTAGCTTGGTTTTGTTTTCTCCTGAGAAAATGACTGAACTCTGTTTTTCCCCTTCAACCTCTCTACAATGAGAAAGTCAGGTATCGGATTTTTCTCATTCATATTGAGTAGCTGCACCCCCATTTCTTTGCTCTGACTTTTACTTTGGACGTAGTTGAAGAAGGTTCACTTGTTGCTTTTAGCATCCCTCACAAGCCTCAGTTCATTCCTAACATTAGCCTTGCTGATGCCATGCCTACAATCCTGGGCCTCCTGCCTGTATTCTTCCTTTGTAGTGTGGCCTTCTTTCCACTTCCATGTATGTCCTTTTTCGGATCATCTCAAAGCTTTCCGTGAAGCCATGTGTGCTTCATCTGCTGTCTTCTACCCTTTTTCCTTGTTGGAATTGTTTGTAATTGTGCCTTTAGAATTTCCTTTTTTGGACATTTCCACCCATCTTGGACTCTTTTTCTCATTCGTGTTGCTTGCCATGAGACTTTACTTTTGTTCTGACTTATGAACATTTGCTTTCTGGAAATCCAGGGAACATGTTTGGCTGTATTTAGCTCATCATTACTTCAGAACCAAGAATTCAAGTATGGCACAGTCACTTTCCCCCAGAAGTCCTGTAGCTGCCACTTTGTCCTCTAGGTCTTCGTTTTGGTTAGTATCAAGTCAAGGACAGCCATTCCTCCTGTTCCTTCTTCCACTTTCTGCTGGATGATATTATCAGCAACACATCAGGAATCTCTTGAGTCACATTTGCCCTCTTGTATTATGCATTCAAGTTTATGCTATTTGTTTCCACTACTCCAGGCAATAGTATATATACATAAAAGACCAAGTGCTTTTATACTCTCCCTTGCTTCCTACATTTCTGGACAATATTATTAGGCACTGTTAGAGCTGCTCTCTCTGTTGTGGTGCATAAGCTTTGTCTGATGTTACACCCAGGTTTCCTTCCTCTCCCCTGTAGGATTCAGTTAAACTCCTCCTGAGAAACTTCATGCTGTGCCCAAACACATTATTTCCCTCGCCAGCAGTCCATTTTCCAGGAGGTGTAGCCCATGGTTCCAGAATCCATATCTCTCCTGTTGGCACCACCTTTGTAGCCAGACATTCACTTGGAGTATTTTTCTTTCCTTGTGTATTCCTCTTCCATGAACTGGGAGGATTGAAGAGAAAACTAAATGGGTCACAAAGTACTTGACTTTCATCCCTAAAGCTCCAAAGTCTGATGGGATTTCCTCAAAGTTCTGCTTGGCAGTGTCATGTGTTCCCACATGTATAAGAAGGAAGGGGTACGTGTCCATGGACTGCAAGACCCTTGCCAATATTTCAGTTATATAATGGCTGGCTTATGGCCTCTTACTCAGTCTTGCACCAAATGACTTGCAGTTCTTCCATGGCAGGGTGACCTCCAGTGTCATCGTCAAGGAACTGAAAGCAGTTTGATAGTTCCACTGCTTCCACTGGTGCAGAGTGCCTTCAATATTTCTACACTCAACTGTCCCCCTTTTTCAGGGAGTTTCCTCCTCATTTTCCCTTCCCTGCCTCAGCTTGCGGATGCACTTCTAACTTCTGTATTACTGTTAGCTGTTGCAGTTCCATCACTGCCAAAAACCTCTTCAGCCTCTTTTATTAACTTGAGGGTGGACACTCGCTGCTCTAGTGCTCTTACCCTTTTTTCTAACAGGGCTACCAGCTTGTCCTTGTTGCACATGTGGGCCATGTTGACCTCAGGTAGGAAAACAAACGTTGCACAGATGCTGCAGGTCACTACTGCTGTGGAGCCTTCTTGGTCCATTCTTTTTGCTTCCTTTTTGATTCTAGCTTGCTGGACCTGTTGTAACAACCAGTGCTTCTCCTGTCATCACTAAAGGTTAACAACACAGACTTGCCAGAAACTGGGAGTGTGTTACAAGGAAGAAAACAAAAGCAGGAACTAAGGAATGGGGGGACCTCCTCCTTGAGCTCCCCCACCAAACTCCACTGCCAAACTCCTCTTTGCTCGCCATGCTCCCTTGATTTGGTGGCTTGCTCTCTGGGAGCTTGGCTCTTGTATCTCAGAGTTCCTGGACCAACTGGGGCAGCAGCCTCCTATCTGCTCAGCTAGGAGTCAGGAACCAGAATGAATGAAAGTGTCCAAGAGTAATGTGCATGTGTACTTGTTCCAATTTGACTTTTGTTAGATTTTCTTATTTTGCTTTCTTCAGAAAGGCAGGTTGCTTACCTGTAACTGTCATTCTTTGAGTGGTCATCTGTGCATTCATACCCATGGGCTTGCTGCAGAGCACAAGGCCTCGATCGGAGTAAACTTCCAAAGCTCAGTGCCATGGAGTGGGCGGGAGCCCAGCCTGCTCCTGCGCAGGTAGGATAAAGGGAGGGGGCTCCCATCCAGTCCCTCTGTTGCCTGAAGACCGCGCTGTCCCAGGCATGTCAGGGATCTGAGCAACCTGTGAAGGACACAGAGGTAACCATGCCCTGCCCAGGCCTGAGTAGGGCGGCAATCTGATGATAGCCAGTGGGGTGAAGGGCGGATTGTGTGAACATGATGATGATCCTCCCCGCAACTCCAGAGAGGCAGGCATGGTGTGCCTGCCAGCTCTGTGGCAAAGTGATGTTGCCCACGGGTGCTGGTAGCAATTGGTGGTCCCTCAAGGGGGTGGACATGTGGATGGTGGTCTCCACAGCTGGAATGGTGGCTGGGCTACATGCTGGAGGCATCTCGGGCACGGGAGGTGAAGCTGAGGAGCATGCATCTGGGGAATCCAGGACCAGGACCTTAGGCATCCCATTCAGGAATGCCCTGGAGTCTGGGGTCTGTGGGGGGCCCTGAGTGGCCTCCCATGCTGGGGGGGGGCAGGGTCTTTCACAGCACAGCACTTCTTCTGCCTTGCTGGAGCCACAATGCTGGAGGGGCCTTCGCCTGGTGAGGCTGCTCTCTTCCTAGCCCTTCGGGGCTTGGAAGTGCCTTTCATGGTGGGGTTGTCGTCCTCGGAACTTACCTTTCCCTAGTGCAACATCATTTAGGCCAGTGGGATAAGACTGCCCATATCAGCTACTTTAGAACAAATCGATTCCTACACCAAGGTAATCTCAACTGCCCTTATAGACCAAAAAGGAAATGGGCAGTGAAGGATAGGGGGGAAATGGCTTGCATAAACCTTGCATAAACCTCAAGACAGTCCATCTCTCCAATACCTTTGAGCAGATTGATCCCTGACAACAGAGATTCAAGTGGGTGGTGATCATTTGCAAAGAATCCATATCAAGACTTTTATTTGTGTAGCTGTTTAATTCTGGATAATTATTCTGGATAACCCTTATTTGTATGTATTAGTCACTGTATCCTCTGCTGCTCAATATGGTCTTTTGGCTGAAACAATAAAACTGATTGAGTGCTTTAAACAGTTATAGAACACAGACATATTTCTAAGACCTTGCATTCGCCCAAAGGTTAAATGCATCCAGTGGAACTAATCCATAGGAGGGAGCTGGCAGCTGTGCCAATTCTCAAACTGTGAAGTCAAGGAAGAGAGGCTAGGGAGCAAGCTGGGTTTGCTGTGGCTGAAATGAAGTTGTCATCTGTTCTGAGGATGATTGAAGAGCTTCTGTATCCACCTGCTTAAAATGAAACCATCCAGCATTGCTAAGTAAATTAGGAAGAGAGAATAGAAGAGAGAGAAGATTTTATAAACCAATATCTCAACAAGAAATGCTTATGGGCAGAAAATCTCTTTGAGCTCACATGTATACCCATGTGCAAAGAAATGTATAAGCTGAAAGGTATCCTCAGCACATGCTGGGGAAATTAGGACTCCATGCTGCTGTCTAAATAAATTGTGTTGTCTTAAAGCACCTGTTGCTTTGTTCCAGGAGGTAGACACAATGCACCAAAACATATCTTCTTTTAGTCAGACTGGCTTGGAAAAGCACTGTTGCAGTCATGAGTTTTTGTGACTCTGTCTTCTGAACATGGACATGCAGATGCTAGGATCATGTTCCAGAAAATCATAACTTAGAAGCTGGAAATGTTGTAGGTCTTCCAGGAAGCCAGAGCAGAACCTTCTTAGTTAGGGATGAAACCTGGTCAAACCAATAAGAAAGATAATAATAAAATGCATTTTCTATTACATTGGTTAGCTTATCAAAGCTGCATGTATTTTATGCATCACAATGCAGCTTTACTGATGAGACCCATGAATTGATGGGCAATTAATCACATAATTCACCATATTCCCTAACCCTAAACACCCCACACATATCAGACCTCCTATGAATCTCCAACTGGCTCAAGGACAGCTCCTCTAGTCACTTCTCATTTCAGATTTAGTGTGCATCAACGCATTACACTTCTACTCCACCTTTCTTCCTCTTGTATGGAATGCAAAACACCTTACAAGGGTTTCTTCCTGTCTATTTTATCTGCACAACATCAATCCTGTGAGATCAGGTAGGCTGAGAGTCTGTGACTGGCCCAAGTTACCCATTCATAACTCAGTGGGGACTAGAACTCAGATCCCCAAAGTCCCAGTCCAGCCCTCTAACCACTATGTTCCACTGGCTTTTACTTTGGAATGCAATGAGTGGGAACTAGAAATGAGAGCCAGAAGCTAGAACAAGCTGAGCAGTGATTTCCATTCTGAACTGAAAGTCTTAATAGGTCATCCATGTCAAGGACAACCTTACAGTCTATGAAGATGCTCCAAGCTATTGGGCTGTAGTCTCACTCACAAAGTGAGATATAGTTTCACCCACTTTTGATGCTAGCAAGAACTAGGGAACAAGGGTCAAATAACAGACCTGAGCAAGTTTCTGGGGGAACTGGAATCATTCCCAGGGACAAACATGTCCACGAGAGTCCAAAGCTTATAAAGAACTTACCAGGAAGCCATCGGCTTGTATACACAAGCTGTGCATAAATAACCTCCTGAATTTCTCCATCATGTTTTTACAGATGCCGCTTTCCCCAGGAAAAGGATACATTCAAGGGTTCTTGGAGATGGAACTCACCAGTAGCAGTGGTTGTAACTCAGCTTCTTTCCTTTCTTGGAGATGGAACTCACTGATCAGGTGTACCCACTGCCACTTCAACACATGTATTGGCAGCCTGATCACACATTTGAAACCTCTGCCATGTCCCTTGCCTTCTGTCACTCGAGGGTGGTGGGTGCCTGTGTGGGAGGTTGACAGTGGAAATCTTGGCAAAGTTTCTTTCTTTCATATGTCTTTCCATTGTTTTTCAGTCTTCCTGTCAGTTTGCACCTCTAGATTTGAAAATGCTCCATAGGAGGAATTTCATCAGACTATCTTCCCCTTAATTGAAGTGTGGGAGGCTAAGAGGCCTACAGGTGTCCAGAGGGATGCATGTACAAAAAAAGACAGGACATTCAGATATGCCCCTTACTCACCTTATGGGTATAAATAACAGAACACTGACATCAACCCATGGGATTTTCTCAGAAATGTTCTTCAGTCTTTAATTTATTTTCAGAAGTGTTTTCTGTTCTGACAAACTGAGTGAGACTCATTTTAAAAAATGGAAGAAATGTTCAACACAACATTATGGGGTACCACTGAATTGCCTCACATTTTTCTTTTGTCTTCTCTAAGGAGAAATTCAAGAAATCCAAGAGCCTTGGGTATAAATGTAAGAGAGTTATACTGGATCAAACCAAAGGCCAGTCTCGTCCAGTATTCTCTTTCCCCAGTGACTAACCATATGGCTGTGTGATACTCACAAGGAGGACACAAACACAATCTCCATAGTTGGAAGGTTGTCCCTCAATGGTACTGCTAGCCGATTTTTCTTCCACCCCACTTTTGTCTAGTCAAAAGGGCCTCCTTCAGGTTTGGTCACCTTTGTGGATTCCCATAATTTGGGGCAGAGGTGACATTTTAGGACAAAACCTAAAACTCAAGGACAGAAGAAGACAATAGGCATGGGCAGGCAGACTGGTTGTCTTCTTCCTTCCTTCCGTCCTTCCGTCCTTCCGTCCTTCC